>NLAC01001527.1:0-467994 GCA_002374635.1 Metschnikowia sp. 04-218.3
CTTTTCGGCAGCAGCAGCAGTCTCGTTGATCAATGACCACACATCTTTGGCCGAGGGATTTTGTTGGAAGTAAGGATTATGTAAAGCACTTGGGCTGGCGGCAGACGACATTTTAGAAGCAATTGACTTGAGTGGAGTGAGATTATTTGTCTTGAGGTTGAGAGTTCTTAACATAAATAAGTCCTTGCGGCGTGGGGTTCTTACGCAATTGCGGGCCTTATCAGCGCTGTGGCTCATGTGCCGCGGCATGAGTCAGCAGCGCTGCTTCAGACACTTTCAACGTACATAGATTCTAAGAATTTTATGAAATCAAAAGTAGTTAGAATTATGTTGGAAACATCTTGTGCCTCAACTGATTTTAAATAAATGTAACAAATTGTTGGTGTGGCCATCCAATTAGTTTTGGTATGGAGGGGCATTTTTCACGTATTTCGCGGTTTGCCGCAATTTTCGGACAATAGGATTACGAGGTTTTTCGAATAATGACGACGTCACTCTTTTCTAGGGCAGAGTTTAACTGTGCTTCGAGTTGGAAGCCTCGAGTTTTTTAGAGATCTAGAGTGCTGATGTTGTTTTACACGCAGTCAGGAATCCCATCGGATACAACAAAACCTAGAGGTTTTCCATAGCTCGAGAGGCCTTATTAGATATTTTTGATTTTTTGAAAGTGAACAGTACTTTCCACTTGATATTGCAAGTTGGAAAAATTTAGCCGCGATGACATATTTTTCTGAAGACATGTGCGGTGTATTAAACCATAAAACCTTATTTAGAAAAAAAGCCTGTGTGGCGTAATGGTTAGCGCATTTGACTTCTAATCAAAAGATTCCGGGTTCGAGTCCCGGCATGGGTTCTTTCTTTTTTTCAAAAGATTTCCTTTTTATTAAACCCTCCTAGATCATTCAGCCATGCCTGGAAAGATCATCATAGCATATGACTTGAAGAACATTGTGTATTTGCAGATTTCGCTCGTGGTGCACGGGTGTGCGTGGGCGCAAAATTTCGCTCACGCATCACTCTAATCTACTCCACTCTTGGGCTCATATGATCTCTAGAATTATCATTGGCAGGCCTTTGATTGGCATAGGACGTACTCAGGCTACTCGTGCATTTCTGCTAAAGCCAGACTTTTCGAAACTCAAATTAAAGGAAGATGCTCCGGGAAATATTATCGGCACAGTCAATGATGCCTATAAGATTCCTCTAGTGAGTCCTTACGAAAGTTCCTACCATTGGACATACGAGAGAATCCTCTCGGTTGGACTCGTTCCCTTGACTGCATTCCCCTTCTTCATGGGCGTCGATTTTCCCTACGTGGATACCGCCTTCTGTTTGACGGTTCTTTTCCACTCTCACTGTGGGTTCAAGTCGTGTATTGTGGATTACATTCCTGAACGTATCTATGGGTTCTGGCACAAAGCAGCATGTAATTTATTGTCTTTTGGATCGTTTGTATCCATGTATGGAATCTATCTTCTTGAGACGAGTGAAAATGGTCTCTTCGACCTTCTCTCGAAACTCTGGTTTGCCTAGACTTGTGAATTATTGAACAATTCAGTGGGAATTCGCACCAGTTTCTTGAGCTATTCTATGAGCATTTGATAATTTTTGCATTGGTTTTATTCAAGCACAGCACTAGCAACTGGATGATACACCAAGCGCATGTACATAACATAATAAAGAAAGGGAGTACATAATTTCGTATATAGCAGATTAGTGTTTATGAAATGATGTGTTGGGTTGATATGTGCAGTAGATCTTGACATTACCATCTTTACCTTACTCGGACGGCAAAAGGCTGAAGTGGTGAATGCTGAGAATGGGTCTTTCAAACGGCTCTTTATTTCACTTTAAACTAGAAGCTCTTCATTATGTTTTTTGGAAGTGTTTTCGTAGTTCATTGTTCCATCTTCAAACGTCGAAGACGCCAGTTCCTTATCGACAGTTTTTTCTGCATTCAACGGGCTCAATAATTGTACAGGATAATTATTGCTGGAATTCACGTCAGCTAGTTTCTCGGCATCAGTTGAAAGACTCTGACGCTCTGAAACGGGTTGATCATCGAGAGGAGAAGTTACTGTTTCAACTTCAGCATTCAGACCATTGTATGAGCCCAATTTTGACACATATATGGCATGTTTTCCCTCTGAAGAATTCCTTCTTGGGGAATTTGAAGAAGTAGCCGACGAAGACCCATTAAAATCAATAGCTTCGGTTGTCGGAAGAGCGTCCAGTTTCCTGCGCTTGTTGCCATTTTCGGGAACATCATCATTCTCATCAATCCCGTGTTTGGTTTGTTTACTGCCCCAGTCGAGAGGCACAAAGCAGATATTGGTTGGGAGGTCGTGTTGTTCGTACACTTCCAGCGATACCTGTGATTCATGCAAGGACACTCTAGGAGACTGACTCACCACCTGGTGCCGAAGATACCTGCTTTCAGAGGATGAGACCGAAACGACCCTAAGAATCGCCTGGAGATACTTGAGTGTCTGTTTCGGGGACAGCAGCAGATACCTGCTTTCATGTGGAGATAGAAGCAACTCTGCCAAGCGGTGTATAGTGAAAGGAGCCATCTCGCTGAAGCAAGTACTTAGCCTTTTAGTGATTCTAGTTACCATGGCTTGAATCTGACTTAGGGTTACATCATCTGCACCATTCAGGTTGATAAAAGAAGACCCTAGGTCCTCAAAGAGACTAATGAGCAGAGGTAAAATTTCCTTTTGCCATAGCTGGTCATTTTTGAGGCACTTGTTTTGGAGTACGGGTCGTAAAAGCTGGCGGAGTTCCTGGGGGACATTAAGGCAGGGAGCATCCATTGTGAAGTATCTGGAGCCTATTAGCGAGTAGTGGGAAAATAATAAATATAGCAGGAGCTTTCAGCAAAAAAGTTCAGTTCAAGAATCTCTGCATATGTATTGTTATCGTGGAGTTTAAACGTAGCTCTTGCTAGTGGTAGACGCGCTGTGGAAATGCTCACTTTAACCTATCAACAGGAACTGCGATAAGCGAGCGAACCGATACGGCTAGAGATATCCTGTGAAAATAAAAAAGTTTTACAATAAGAAATCTATTGGGAAAAACTACCAAAGATCGATTAAAAATTATGAACAGAAAAGCAGAAAGTAATTCAGGATCTGCCAATGACACCCGTGCATCCGCCACATCCGTGCACCGCATTTACTCATGAAAAAATGTTCCGTATCTTAAGACCCCCAGCCATGAGCTTCTTCAGAACTGCCCTCAGACTCTGCCCCCAGGCTCGCCTCCCCAGGGCGCTTCCCAGAAGCTTTACCAGATACAACTCCAATGGTAACATAGGTTTGACCGCCCAAATCTATCCTCTAGAGAAGAACACCATCACTGAGCAGGATGTGGACGAATGGCTCAAAGCAGTGGAGACATTAAAAGGAGGTAAAACAGCACCTGAGACTCCCGCCGAGGTCTATCTCTCCCAGTTACTGCAGCCTGAAGAATACTTGCATGAGAAGAATGAGCCAACCCCTGAACAGTTGGAGGAAGTAGAACGGTACAACCACAAACTTGTGCCTGTTTTACAGGATCCCGTGGTGACGCACTTCACAAATTTAATCATGAGAGACGGAAAGAAAACCAGAGCTCAAACACAGATTTCTAAGGCTTTGTACATGGTGTACTTGAAGTTAAGACAGGACCCAGTGCAAGTCTTGTACGAGACTTTGGACAAGTTGGGCCCTCTCTTCCACACCAAGGTTAAGCTGACAGGTACTGCCAAAAGTAAAACCGTGCCTCTTCCTTTGAATAGAAGACAAAGAAACCGTTACGCTATTCTCTGGATCTTGGAAGGCGCCAAGAAGAAGAAGTCACCGGATTTTTCCGTGCGTTTATATGAGGAGATCATCTCTGCATACGAGGGTAAGTCTTCTGGCTACGACAAGAAATTGCAATTGCACAAGCATGCCATTGCTAACAGAGCGTACATTGAGTTGTAAGTCACAGACCCCGACTTACCATACAGTAAATAGTCACATCGTATATAGAATGGATCCTTTGGAAGTTGATTTGATAAGTAAGTATACAGGCCGTGAAGGGTATTTTTTCTCACTCGCACTCAGAAGCAAGTACTGTGAAATACATAAATACAGCAGAATTTGTGAGCTTTGAATATCAAAAAAATTGTATTTCGAAATTATCCATTATCTTAGACTTACTTACTAAATTAGGGGTTACGTTCTAGAATGTGTCTCGCTTAAGAGTATACTTATCCAAGGGCGTCAAAAGTAAATGTTAATAGAGTGTGCACGTGACCCAGGCCGGCTGCGAAAAGCAGCATTACACAAGCCGGCGAGCAAACCCATAGTACTCACATTCATCGAGATCAAATCCAGAAACTAGATATATCGCAGAAGTCAGGGAAATCAAGGCTAATGAATATCCTTGAACAAAGGGATAAGTTGCTCGAAATCCTCGAGCGAGCTGGCCACAACCTCAACTTGGAGTTCTTTGGCAACCTTGTCCATAATGTCAGGTACAAAGTGGACTACCATCTAATCAACGCCCGAGTAAAGTATTATAGTAACTCCAAGAACCCTAGGGTAATCCATACGAAGCTCAATAACTCTCATCTTATTTCTTTACGTACCCATCCCAATGAGAAGTACGTGGTTCGGACCGGTGATTTCTTGCACTTAGGACCCGAGGATACCATCAACGATATCTTGCAGTACTACGAAACATCATTGAAGGCTTTGGGAATAGGGTTAAATCCCGATCTATCAATATTCGATGCAGATTACGAAACTCTGGAAGCCATTGGAGAATGTAAGGTGGGCAAATTGGTACTGCTCAGCAGTGGCCTGGATGCAGAAACTCCAGAGAAGATGGACGTTTTTGCAGGGTTCGATATGAATGGTGATGAACCACTTGAATCAACTCCTGCTGGAAATGACTCCAGTGCTCTATGCAAAGAGAGTGTTACTCTGAACAGTACCTTTCAGTTGACTACAGCTAGTCTTCGGTTTGATGAGCACTTACGGGACATATCCGAGCCCAAGCGGCAAAGCAGTTTAAAAACATTGAAGAGAGAAATCATGAGCCGTTTTGGCGGAGACAGTCTGGACTTAGAGAACCCCAAGAAGGAGAAAAGAAAACTTAGTCTTATTCGGCGCAAGAGCACGCAGCAGATTCCACTGGAAACAAGCAATAAAACAAAAGAAGAAGAAGTCTTGATACAAAAACCCAAGCCTTCTTTCAAAATTGTTCTTGGAGAAGATAATGATCTCATTGACCTTTCGGATTGTTCCTTAAAGCATCTGGACTTGAACAATGAGGCATCCAGCGAACTCAAGCCAAAGAATGAAAAGGTGATCTTGGACCACCAACATGCTTCCGAGAATTTTGAGCAACTAGATAAGAAAAAGATCTATGTGAAAGAGAAGCCGCTGATAACTCAGGTACCCAAAGTCCACGTGCCCAAAGAAAAGCCCCGGAGGCGAAGTGACATAAAGGCTCTGGCGCAGGTCAGGAAGAGTTTTCGGGTGAAAGGCCAGGCGTCTCAAAACAAAAGCCCTCAGAGATTCTATGAAAAAATTGCCAAAAAAGAAAGGGCCAAGAAGCCATGGAACACAGTGTACAATGAAATATCCTTGTCAGCAGCACGTCTATCAACAGGCAGCGAAGGAACGTCACGTGGAGACTACGAAAGTTTGAAGAGTGACTTGACCGATTCCAAAAGAAGAGATTCAGATGTTTTTGCAGAGAATCTACGTCAAGGGAAAGCCAAGTTCTATTCTCCGACCATAGTCAAATTAACCTAGGCTATATGCAGATGCAGAAGCTAGGAACAACTGTGCTGACATGAGAACAAACAAATAACCTTTAGGGCAATGAAAAGGTTACATATTTCTTATCATACAGCAAAACAGTTTGAATTCAAAGATCTGGAGTCGTACCACTTATGACTCAGAATATACTCTCATGCTCACGAGAGCCCTGCTTTCCGTTGGCTGACTGCAAAATCAACCACACCGCGAACTTCCTCACCAAACTCAATGCTAGCAGCAGCAAATCGAACCCGCTTATTCAATACGATACCATGCTAGTCTACTAAAATTTGGTCACTGAGTTCCTGTGTGTGTATGCAGAACAAGTCTCCAACTGAGAAGCAACATTTGGACCACCCGAGAAACACCTCTGCTTTTGATGATCAATACAATGCAGAAGGGTTTCTTGCTCGAAGTGTAACATAGCTTACTTGACCTATCTATTACTTACTTTGCTTAGCTAAATGAGCCAAAACAAAGCTTGACTTTTTAGTAGATTTTAGCACAGAGCCTGTAGTGCTTCACTAGTCACCTCTACCAAAAAAAAAAAGAAAAAAGAAAAAAGATGGATTTGGCGATTTCCTTTGATACGTCCGCGTCTTGCACAGTTTTGTCTAATGTATACTCTTGGGTGAGACTGGTCGATCCAGAGGCACCTGCATATGCTACCCGCACAATTCCCGGCTCGTTCATTGGCTGCTACAAACTTTTCAGCCAACCAAAATTTATTCCTCCTAAACCAACTACTAAGCTCAATAACAATGATTCGTGGTGTCCGTCTCGGAGGCTTGGCCTCTCGTCGTTTTGTCAGCACCGCCAACGCTGCCACTAAATACACAACCTTGTCCAATGGTGTCACTGTTGCTACCGAGAAGAACCCCAATGCTTCCTCCGCCGCCATTGGAGTTCACTTTGGTGCCGGTTCCAGAGCTGAAAACCCTTACAACAATGGTGTTTCGGCATTGACCGCCTCTGTATTGGCCTCCGGATCTGAACCAGGTGTTCTTTTCTCCACTCAAAACGACAGAGAATCCAACGCTATTATCGCCCAATCTACAAACTCTAACGCTGCCTCTGCCGCTTCTGCTTTGGCCAAGATTGTCTCCAATTACAGTGATGTCATTGCCAAAGCTGACTATGAGACTTTGAAGAAAGCTCAGATTGCTCAGGCTGATGCTTTGGAAGCCACTCCTTCCAAGATGGTCTTGGAGCACTTAAATGCATCTGCTTTCCAAGGTTACTCCCTCGCTTTGCCTGCTTTGGGTACCGCTGAGTCCATTCCTGACTTGGAGAAGTCCGACTCTCTCCGTTTGTTGGAGAAGCACTTGGTCGGCTCCAACACCGTTGTTTCCGCCTCTGGTAACATTGAGCACGACGCTTTGGTCGAGGCTTTGGAATCTTCCTTGAAGCTTGAAAACGCTACCAAGCCAACCATTACTCCAGCCACCTTCTTGGGATCCGAAGCCAGATTCAGAGATGACACCATGGATAAGGCTTACATTACTCTTGCTGCTCAAGGTGAGGGCTTGAACTCCCCAGCCTACCACGTCGCCAAGGTTGCTTCTGCCATCTTCGGTAGCTTCGACCACCATGCTGCCATTGCTAAGTTCACCTCTCCAAAGTTGGCCTCTATTGTGCAAGAATACCACATTGTCGACCAATACAGCCACTTCTCTCACTCTTACTCCGACACTGGATTGTGGGGTTTCAACGCCGAGATCTCCAACCTCACGTCTATTGACGACTTCGTTCACTTCACTTTGAAGGAATGGAACAGATTGTCTGTGTCGATCACTGACGCCGAGGTGGCCAGAGGTAAGGCTGCTGTCAAGACTGCTCTATTGGCCTCCTTGAACTCTCCTCTTGCCATTTCCTCCGAAATCGCCAAGAAGGTGTTGTTGCAAGGTTACAAGGCTTCTATCGCTCAGGACTTGGAAGCTATTGATGCTATAACAACCAAGGACGTTAAGGCTTGGGCCTCTGCCACTTTGTGGGACAAGGATATTGTTGTTGCTGGTACCGGATCAATCGAAGGTTTGTTGGACTACAACAGAATGAGAAACGACATGGCTATGATGAGATTCTAATCTATCTCAAACTGGAAGGATATATACACCAAACAAAAGTCTTACCGGTCTGTTATTACATAATTGCATCATATATTCTTTTATGAAACTCAAAATAAACAGAATAAATAGAATCACTGTACAAGTAAGCTTCGCAGCAATTACATGAGTCCACTTTGCTTAAGGTTCTGCTGCACCATCATATCTGTCACTGCATTCAACACGAATCTCATCGCATCTGAATCGGTTGCACACGTCCGGTGCACGTATATGGGCTTCCGGGTATTGTTCAAGCTAAGTATCGTTTGCTCGAAGTAGTCAAGAACCAGATCCACATTAAGTGGATCCTTTTCGTAATTCTTAAAATAGTCCGTAATTGGTGACAGCTTCAAGTTGGCTTCTAGCAAGTCCACTTTATTCAAGAACACAATGAATGGAGTGTCACGGAAGGTGGGGGAGTTACAGAGGGTCAGGAAAAGGGCTAGCGACTCGTCTACCCGGTTAACCCGGGCATCTTCGTATAATGTCTGGTTGTACTCGGAGACGGCGAGAACGAACACGATCGCATTAATGTCATGGAAAAATTGAATCCACTTCTTTCTTTCGGCTCGCTGCCCACCTGCATCTAACACCTTCAAGGTTGTGTTTTTGATCTTGAAGGTATTCTCGGTGATACCAGTTGTCTTGATGCGGCCCATTATAATGTCTTTGTTGGTACAACGGTAATCAGGTGTAGCAAATTTGAATACGTTGTCGAAGTAATACTTGGCAGAAGACTCGAGTTGGAATTTGCTGGACTGTGCAAAACATTCACGGATACCTTGGTCGTGGTTCCAGAGCTCATGGATAGCCGTAGCTATATCGTTTTTTGTCCACTTGGTGCTTGTCAATGCATTTTCCTGACAAGATTCAGTGTCATCTGATAATAGCAGTGACGTTTCGTCGTCGTTGTCCCTATGCGGCCTTTTGCTGTAGCCCACGGCATAGTCATCGATGGAAAAGTTACCAACGGACTCGTATGTTTCATTGGCTGAGAGAAGCATTCTCTTGTGTTGTGTGAGAGCCGAGCCTGGTTGGTCACAGTTCAACGGAATCTTGAGTTTTCTTGCATTTAACAAAAGTAACTTCATGGATTCCACCATGTCCACCCATATCACACGAGCATAGGACTCTCTCTCGAGGTCAGTGAAGGAATGATTGTGCAACAACCTCATCTGCTTAAGAACAGTGGATTTCCCCGACTCGCCCGCTCCCAAGAGGAACAAGCGGATCTGGTCCTTCTCCGCTTTGTTCTTGCGGTTCAATGAACGATCAATAGCATCTGAAATTAATCTTTCATTGTCATGTCCTTCGCCCGAAGACTCTGGAGTACTGGCAAGGCATCCCATCCGAGACTATGTGTTGAAATAAAAAAATTGTGGGAGGGTCAAAACAACAGACAAAAATGTTGGCGTTCTGATAAGAAGCAGTAGGGGGATATAGAGATGTTATACTGGACGCATTTGAAACATGATGCGCGAGCATTCAATGCACAACAGTCTCAAGTTGAAGAGATGCATGCGTCCTCACAAGTCCTAAGGCGGTAAAAAGATGTTCGCGCATCAAATCGTACTCGAATTGGATCTCACGACGCATGCACCCGCGTCTGCAGGAATGCAATTAACACATTTTGTCAGGTTTACCTGTGCCGACCTGCGTCGGACCTACGAAGTTCAGTAATGTTGCTGCATATATAGGGTGCATTCGTAGGTCCATGTCATTGCCTTCATGTTAGACATCCCGACGGCACATACGCCGTTGCTTTCAGGTACGCATAGTGCGCCGAAGTCTGAATCGTCACTTACGGCCAAATATGTAAAAATGCTATAATATGCACATTAAGTTAGGCGGGTTTCTCGGGCCAGCCCATGGCTGCTGAGTTTCAGATTTGGTTTTACTAAACAACTGCCCCGAATTTTCGTTCTGGGTCGAGTTCCCCTATGTACCCAATAGACTCACCCTGTAGAGAAAAATTGCACTCACTCCTAGAATGCAGCAGTTTTTCAAAAACCCGGGAATTCCCCTTTTCTTTGCGAAAATTAAACTAGCAGAAATACTGCGTTTGATGGTTCTCAGAATCAGCTGCCAAAGAGAATCTGGACGCAAGTTACCTGAACTAGGAGCAAATGAGGTAATAGGGGCATCCTGGTAACTTAAATAATTAATAGCCTTTTGGTAAAAAACACTGCTATCAAGATCACCCTCTTCCAAGTTGGCCTCCCACGCAGACACACCAGTATAGTTGTAGCGGTAGGATCTAGACTTATAGTTCCATAGAAGCAAAACTGCGGCCAGAAAGAAAGACATGATCACATATGCTATGACATTATTGTATGGTGTTGGCAAGTAGCACATGTGGGTGTCATAGGAGAATTCCTTTTCATAGCTCGAGAAAGAAAGAAGCTGCACTGCAGGATACCGGATTCCCATGGCCATGCTGATGGACTTGACGGTTATTTCTCGATGTTTTGAATTATGAACAACGTCACAGTAGTCATGGTCATCCCCAGAGAATATCAACTGCGGTGATACCTTGTCTAGTAGTTCTTGCAGGACTTCAGGCAGCAATGCCAGCTGGTATTGATACCCTTTAGTTATATGGAACTTGGGGTTTTCTCGTTGAACACCACAGGTGACGGTTTCAGTGTCTCTAAACAACGGAACATGGGAGAGAAGTACCCTCGGCAGGTCCGATTTAGGGAGAGTTTCCACGAATGCACGAGAAGCTGAATTAATGGTTGGTTCGTCTGCAGAATATGAGAGGGAATCCAAAAACACAAAGTCCACGCCATTAATGGGCACAACTTGGTTGGGCTCGCCAAAATGAGACGCAAACCGTTCCCGCAGTGGGAGCTTGACTTGATCGCCGAAGCCTATATCATGGTTTCCCGGGAGATTTGTAAGCCACGTTTTGTCCATCTCATAAGCTGGCCAGCGGTCGAAAATCTTTCTGAACCGGGAAAACTCTCGTTCATAATACTTATCGGTCAGCAGTCGGCCATTATCCAAGTAGTCGCCTAGAAAGATGATGTAGTGGGGCTGTAACTGGTTGACTAGAGCCTTGTAGTTTTGTCTGAGATACGTGTCAACAGTATGCTTAGAGAGTTGGAGAAGTGGTTCGGACCGCCCAGGGTATGTGTGGTTATCAATGAGTTGTGGATCTGCAACAAGGAGGACATTTGTTTGCGGTGGGTTATTTTTAGCCTCTGAAATGCTTGCCCAGGCACAACGGTGGGCTGTGATGAGAGGCACAGCGTGCTCATGGTATAGGAACGTTAGAAGCCATAGAAACGAGAGCGCAAGAAGAACAGAGCCCGTATTCCGGATTCGTGGGATGGGTAACATCTCTGGAACACAAACTGGAGTAGTTCACTTTTCGACCCCGGCGGATATGTGGTGGAAAGTCACGAGACGATGTGATATGGTTTATAATGCACAGGCGTATGAATGGACACCTTGCGGCTCAGGCGAGGTAGACGCTAGGTTGGACGTTGTGCCGGACGAGAAGACACTGAAACAATACGAAACGACGCTGAAACAGTTCTCTTGCAGGCTTGATTATTGGAAGATAGTTGGGAACGTATCACTCCAGATGTTGAATGGGCTGAGAAACTTGGACCGCACTACTTATACAGGCGCGTACATAATTTCGGTTTCTTGCAGTGTGTAGCCAGTGGCCATTACTACAAGTCTTCGAAACCAGCATTTAATTTTGTTTTCTATTCTTGACTAATGGACGAAAAAAAATAAGGCACACTCATTAGCACTTTATATAAGTTCATACTCAAATTAGGTCAATTCTGGAGACGGCCGTCTCGTAGCTCTAGTGTACGACGTCTTTAAACCTATTGTTTGTAGCGTACACGCAGCTCAGATATGAGATATCAAACGCGCATTTCCACAACAACATCCCATTTAAGACGCAAGACTACCAGAAAATACAAAGTATCATGGAGGAACCCAGAGAACTTATAGCAGTAGTACTTCTCCTTGGTGCATTGCTTGTGTACAGGCAAGCCTTGGTGTTCACCCGTACTGTGCCTCCAGAATATCTAAACGAGCAGAGTGTAGTAGAGTCGTCTCGCAATCCCAACGAGCTGGCCATCCATAAATCCACCAAGCTCGACTACCTGCAGGGGCTCCGGGTGGGCCTTGGAATCAGATACAATCACTACAAGCTCCGCAATGGAAACTTGTACGATATCTGGGAACTCGCCTTGGCGAAGTCAGAACAAAGTCCTGCTCCAATAGTGTCCGTCTGCGATGATGCAATCCAGCTCCTAGACTTGCATGCCCGTGCTCTCCAACTTAAAGATATCTTGGCCGACGCAAGCGTGACTGAACTATGCATTCCTCTGCAATTGTTCGTTTCTGATGTGTCTGTTTTGGCCCTCATAGTCGCATGTTTCATCTCTCAAACAACCGTGCATGTCTTCAACAGTTCAATCGAAGTCAGTGGCAGTGCCAAGGTAGAATTGCTGAACGGGGCTATTCGTGTAATAGCTGCGGGAACTGAAATATTCAACTCTGCCCAAATAAAATGGAACGACCCTTCATCGGAATTTGCCAACGAATACTACTTTGAGAAAGATAGAGGCATTGCGCTTCGTGTTTCAACCTCCACAAACCATATAACCCACACCACAACCGATTTCACTCAATCTAACTTGGTATCCGCTGTGGCTAGCTGTATCAAGCACGTACCTCCCAAAGACCAATTCGGACTAAAAGACCTTTTGGCTATTGTTCAAGATACACTGACCACTGAGGCAATCACCAATGGCGTGGTCAAGCTTTTGACTGGATTTATGAGCGGCTGCCTGGTGCTCCTCACACATGAAAAACACGATTTCATGTCGAAGAAGCCCACGATTGTTTCTGCTAATAAAACCGTGATTCTTAATTTGCAGCATCAACCCACGGGGATTGATCGTCTTTTTTACTGGCACAAAATGGCATCATTGTTCTGTCTTCGCTTCAGCACCGCAACAATGAAGCAGCCATACCCAGGCCTTCGGCTTCTCTATGCACACCGAACAATTGGGCAAATAAAATACCACGACTGGAACGCCACGCGGGCTGCTTTATCAACACTTGTTATTGAGGAATATGGCTACTTCAATGTAGCTGGCCCATTGCTCACGACCGACGTGTATGATTTCAGGTTTCAAAGGCGAGCAGTGACTGAACTCATAAGTGGTTTCGGATGTATTGTCCAGTCTGATGAGTTCAAATTGATTAATTACTCCAAGGGAAAGGGAGAAATGGCAGTTCGTGGATATAATATTGGAAAGTCCAAGCAAGTCATGAAAGGCGTGGGCGAGACCAGTGTTCGCCCTGACTCTGAAGGATTCTATAATCTTTCCATTACTGCCAGATGGGGTTCCGACGGGTGTCTTTATATGTTTGAGTAATGTATGAGAATAGTTTCCCAGGACAATTAGGTGTCTTTATCAGGAGACAGTTCTGCATTCTGTGTGGCCGAAATAGCTTGCAAAGGATCTCCGAGTTTTTGTTGTTTTATCCGCTTTTCAGCTTCGGCACCATCGTAGAACGTGCTCCAGAGCTTGCCCACATTTTCGAACTCCTTCCCAACCTCTATAGAATCATGAAGAGACCGGTTGAGAACCTCTAGATTATAGACCACCGAGTCCATGGCATTTTGGATTTCCTGCACCAACTGGTCTCTTTGTTTCTCGAACAACGAAGCCTCTTCAGCTGGCGTGTCTGTCATAATTAGTGTAGTAGATAACAGTGCATAATGTGTTGTGAAACCAGAGCACTGCGACGCGACTAGTGCACCCGTACCTCCCAGACAAAAGTGCTATCACCACCAGTAGATTAATTGGCTTGTGAAATCCACTATGACTAGAAAATTTCCAAAAAGATTATTAGAGCCTCGAATGTTCTATTGAGATTGCTTGGTCACGTGAGATTATTATTAGTAATGTGGGGCGAGAACAGGAGTTGTCATGTTCTCTGTTTTGACTTTACGAGAGTTTCTACATGACAAGGTCAATTCACTACCAGAAAACCTAGGCTCAGATTTTTATAAACACAATTTTCATGGATATAAACTTTCACGAATATAAACCTTCATTAATATTTTTTAAATATTTTCATAAATATATTGTTCATTTGATTTGTCTAATGAACACGGAAGTAGTACTTGAGCCACTCTGGGACCTGCCCTTAATAAGTTCATGACATCAAAGTTCTTCTTCATCTTCTCATAAGCACGTCTTCTTCAATTCAGCACCATTACTACTTGTTTGGATAAAAAGAAGTGATATGCGGAGGGGGGTGATCTTGAAGATCAGTCTCTATTTACATAGATGTGCCGATAGATAAATTGGTAACACTATAATACACCCTTCCACGGGATAGCAGTCGTAAGCTCAGCAAAAACACACTGACCATGAATCGGTATGTAGTCGGCTCTGGACGCACGAATTTGTTTGTTCGTTTCTTTGTTTGTTTGAATATTTTGATTGGTAATTATTTTTTGACCCTGGACTAGTAGTCCTAATATAACAAGAATTAATATTTCCTCCCCAAGAAAATGGACACAGCACATGGGGTGGACTTCTTAGTCGTTGGGTGCTTCAAGTGGCAACGGTTAACGTAGTCCTTCTTTTCATCGAAGTCCACAAATGAACACTTGGAGTTAGACTTCTGGCTATTCGATGAGGAGCCAGAAGAGTTCTTCTTTTTGCTGAGGAACATCATTTTGTTATGTAAAAATATTGATGGTTTCAATAAACTGTAAGCGAGTTCTTCGGTTGTAGCTTGAAAGTTGGGGCAACGATTTCTTGTTTGCGAGTAGTCTAAAGTTGCTTGTCGGATACTCGATATGGTGCCTTAATATGCTAATCCCTGGGTTAGCAGATCATAATGGATATATGCTGAATAAAGTATCGAGGGTATCAAAATAATGTTGGGTGGCGTACAAATTTATGCTTGGAGGGTCACTAATCAGACCGTAGTTTGCAGCTGTCGCGCACGTGACCTGACGAGAAGAGTCACGCCAAAAGTTCAATAATCTTTGCAGGGCCCAAAGTGGCAACAAAAAGCCGCTTTATATGGTGAGGTGGGGTAGGTTTAGAAACCTTTGAAGAATCCAATAAGTGTTTTCCAACCGGAGGTATAACTCGTTGCGTCAAACAGGCAGAGCGAAATATCGAATTCGAATATTACGCGGAATTAGCCAGGGAAAAGATTTCGCTTTATATCGAGAATAAAATTTTCTGTGTGCGAAAATCTCGCACCGCTTCTGGCATTTGGTGGGGTCGTGGCGCACCCAAGAGGCCCTAACTCAAATGGGAAATTAGGCTATGCAAACACAGGCTCCATTGAGCTGCCGTGAGGGATTTCTTGAGTGCCCCTATATGCAAGCCGCCCGGATGAAACAACAACTTCGCCTCACATACAAGGAGTGACAACATTTTTATAGTAATGGTTGCCTTCTAGTGGGAACCTAGTGTTGAATTGACAGCCGTATGCCCTTCTTAGATTTAAAATTCCTTCTGGTTTATGGCTCTAGACCGGCATGAGTGTAAAGCCGAAAGGCGCTACTCGCGGCGGTGTGCGTGCGGTGGAGAATGCTGATGCCGCTTTGCTACACGTGATGTGACTTTCCTAGCAACTAGCAACAAAGAAAACGTCACGACATTTTCAGTTTACGAAAGTGGTCGAGGAATAGGGGCAATTCTACGAGTCCTAGGCTAAGTGATAACTTCCGCCACCTCCCGTGTACTGAACACCGAGGGGATGTGGAATTGCCCAACTTGCACCGCATGACTCTTTGAAAAGAAATATGCGAGGATTTAATCCCTCAGCCGATGTCGCGCGCCCCGCGTTGTTCACACCAAACATGAACGAATGTAAAACAGTCACACATCGTCTACGTTAATAATAGGACATGCATTTATGGTGCTGTTTTCCAAGGCAACCATAAGCAGTACTGAGGATCTGAGTTTTTTTGTGATGATTAAAATGAGCACATATCACAAGCGATGATGAATGGATTTTTTTTTAATTTAACAAAGAATATCCGCAAATCACTCTCATGACTTAAAAGTGGCTAAGAGATTTGTTTCCTGCTGCTGTAGATCCGTCGCAGGTATGAAATGTATTCAAAAAAGTAGAAATTTAGAACTCTTATGTGCATGTACAGTTTATGAGTGTTTCGTTACATTTCAGACACCTGTTACATTTTGAATACATTTACGATATGATGTTGCACTTTCAAAAATTAGCTAGAGGAAAGTTCATGTGTCCAATTAAAAGGTGCGTTGGGGTATCCTGTCTGTACCGAAACGAAACTTGTCTGTCGAGATTGTTTCGTGAACCGAAACATGTGACTGCGCCACATGCTATTGTGATACAATCTTATAATATACATCTTTAAAAATGCCCTAAAACTTTAATTCGTTTACTATCAATTAGTATAGATAATCAATAGGCGAGCTACAAGCCGTTTCTTTTTCAGTGGGACCTGAAAAGGCAAGGCCTAGTCGTTTGTTTTAGACATGCAGCTATTTTTTTAGTGGCTGCGGGTGAAACAGCAATGTCAACCGTTGCAACAGTTGCCGGACCTTCCAGAGCGAGCCCCGCCAGCTAGTAACAAAGAAATGTTTCACATTCATTTTCTGCAATACAAAAAAGTTGTTGAATTTAAAGACTATGCAACCCTTTTTTTTTTGAACTTGTATTTACCTGGCTGCCGTGAGAAACTCTTGGAAGGTGTAAATGATTGGCCAACACGTTCGCAAATTAGCAAGCCAAGTTGCAATTTCTAAAATTCTCGACATGACTTTGGTAGTGTCAGGAGTGGATTTTGACTATGAACTTGGACACGATTGTATGTATTTTCTTCACTATGAGAGCTTTTGGCTTGAAAAATATTCACATAATAGTTTGGAAAATATCCCATTGATGTGAGCCATAATACCGAAACTTCACAGAATCCGCTTAACATCTATCCTTACAATAACATACGGCAATTGTTAGCTGTCCTGGATTCTTTTCAGGAATTATGGAGCTCTTATACAACTGAGCTCCAGAGAAGCCACTGTAGTAAGTGATTTCTACAGAAGTGAAAGAAAATTACCAAAGTATAGTTGGAGTACGCAAGCTTGAAGTGTTTTGGAAGGGAATGGATTGTGGATGTTGTACGAAACAAATCTGGTTCTTCTGTAACTTGGGATGGGAAATTAGTGGAATTGCAAAATACTGAAAAAGTGGGTTTTTGTATGAAAAAGTTCAATTTTATTGAAAACAATTATTCTTTATTACTCCAGAAATAAGACAGGGTCTCACGTTACACTAAGCAAAATATCACTTGGCTATAAATGTAATTATAGGTCGTCGACTTCTTATGAAGAATGAAACAATAAAAAGCTGACCTCGAGGTAGTATGTATGGCAAAGTACTATTGTTGATGTTACGCACATTTCTCTTTCAGTAGGGTAAAGTAATACAACCAGCCCCTATTTGATAGCTACTTTTCATAGCAATAACACAACCCTTTTCCAAGCTTCCTGTAAATGAAAAGGCTTATATCGGTCTTTGTAAGGGATTATTATTCATTCAAAGCTAGTACGACGAAAGTACTGCATACAACCCTTGGGCCTAGGATTGACTGCCACCAAAGCTATTGCAATAGGAATTGATTGAATGAGATTAGAAATACCCTGAATTTGGAAATTCTTAGAAAATTGATTTCTATAGCGGCTGTGGGACGATCATAAAATCTAGCCACTTAACAATATTCTAGTGCACGTGACCATTACATCACTTACTCTGTACAGGCTCGAAAGTCTAGAGTTTATCTACATGTCAGAGAGAAAGGCCATCAACAAGTACTACCCTCCAGACTGGGATCCGTCACAAGTCCCCAAAAAGAAGAAGTCATCAAATCCAAATGTCAACAAGGTCCGGCTAATGGTGCCCTTCTCCATGAAGTGTCTCCAGTGTACAGAATATATAGCCAGTCGGCGCAAGTTCAACGCCAGGAAAGAGACTACCAATGAAAAATATATGGGCATCAAGCTTATACGATTCCATATCAAGTGCCCAAGGTGCAACTACAATCTTGTGTTCCAAACAGACCCGAAATCAGCCGGTTTCATACCGGTTTCAGGTATTCAGCGCAACTATGAATCCCTTGCTACTCAGGAAACAATCAAGCCAGAGGAAACAGAAAAGGAGATGCTTGAACGGTTAGAAAAACAGGACCAAGAGGACCAGGAATTCAAGGACCAGCAATATCATCGCAAGCGGAACCCTTTATGGCAGGCTAAAGATACGAGCAAAACTACTATGGCCGGTCTCGAAGAGAAGATTCTAGAACAGCAAAAAGTCCAGGAAACGCATGATCACTTGAAGTTCTTGGAGGCCAAAGCTCGTAAGCTTAATGATTTTGGAGAAGATCTTGCTGTGGATCAAGCACGTGACGTGCTACGCCAGAGCATGAAACGTGAGTACACTTCACAAGATGAAGATGAAGAGGAGGCATCGATGAAAGTCCACAAATTAGCTACTAAGAAAGCTAATACTGAAAAGCCCACTCTGGCACCGGCCACTATGACTGTGCCTACAGTGATAAACGTTAATTTGGAGAAGTTGAAGCGAATCAGAGCAAATCCAACGCAATCCAGGACTGCATCTGCATCTACCCACAATGAAGAAGTGACTCTGGGCGATCTAAAGAAAGACTCTAGCAAACAATCCACTAGTTCAGTACCAGAGAACACTACAAATAAAGAAATCAAACCTGTTTCCCACGTGTTTGGTGGTTACAACTCATCCTCTGAAGAAGAATGAGACTAATATCAAGAACTATCTCGTCTTAAAGGAAATTCAACCTGCGTTATCGAAACTGCCCAAAAATAGGCGGAAACTGAAATCCGGTATTTTGTATTTTTCGGTATTCTGTTGTCTCAAATCGCTGTTTACTTGATTTCGCTATTTCTCTGTTGTGAGGAAAATGATTTACTCGATGTATCGGAAATATGGATTCGGAAATTCCAGTCGAATTCTAAAAGCAGTCCTTTGCCTAATTGAGTATATTTAGTGTGTGGTGCAAATAATACACATTTCGAACTTGAATCTTTATGCACGTCCTGATTGTGGTCAGAATATTGAAGTACAAAAACCATTGTTTAAACAATGCGCTCATCCTTCATACTGGCATACTGTTTTTGAGTTCAGCCATATCTAGGATCATTAATTTCTGCTTAAGATTAGCTGACGCCAATAATCAATGTTTGAAATCGAGACCATGCAAAGTGATTACGAGATGACCACCATGAAACCCACTGACTTTTACAGTCTTTCCAGACGGGGTAATCCTTACTATCTGGTTTATGATTGCAACGAGAACGAAGTCTTTTCATTCCGGGAGGCGTCCACTAAGACCATTAAAGGTGTGTATCGTATTTGCGGTCGTTTAAGCTCCTCAGAGTCACCCAACATTGAGGTGTCAGTGCTCAAGAATGTGGTTGGCAATGGCGGCAGTATGGAAATCAAGCAATACGGAGATGAAACCCATATGAGCTCTTACCATCGGGCCATTGCAAATGTGCCTACATTGAAGTTGTTCATTTCGCTGAAACTCAAGTCTAGTGACATCCTACTCGAGAATGACAAGGAGAGATTCACTTGGAGTGCAGATGATCATGCTTTGTTCAAAGTCACGGCCGGCCGCCGACTTCTTGCTGCTAAAGTGGAGGATGCAGATCGAAATTCTGAATCCCTTTCGTTGCTCATCAACCTGGAAATCATCCAGCCCCATATCGCGATCTGCTTCATGTTCCTTAGAGAGTTTTAGACCTCACTAGAGTTACTAGAGTTTTAGAACTCACTGGAATTTATACACCACTAGAAAGTTCAATATACCACTTGCATAGATTCACCGTTATGTCTAAGTATAAGAAAAATTGTTCAAGGTAACCACCTGAAGCTCGGGTGCAGGAGTAGCTTCTTGATAGCGAACCTTGATCTCACTCAACTCGTCAATCAATGGAGTAATTTGTTTTGAATCCGTATCCTTCCGACACTCGAGTGCCCCACGAACAAACTCCACCGAGCAGTCATAGTAGGTCTCAAGGACTTCATGCTCCCAAATATCCGTCACATCCTTCGTGATATTTTCACATGTGGCAATTGCAATGAGAAATTCCAAGGCACTTAAGCTCTTCACCAAGTAAATGGCATCTTTCCTGGAAAACAAGTGGTCCAACCCTTCGTAAATGATACCAATGTCTCTATTTAATGCTTCGCCAAATGATTTGGATTTCTTGGTGGCCGACGGGTCAACTTTCTTTCCACTACCATGCAAGATGCTTTGGTACCCGATTCGCAAGTATGAAGAAATGAACGAGTCTAGGAGCACTGTGAAAGTAAGACTGTAAATCTCGTAGGTAGCGTATCCCTTTAAGTCCTCCATGTATTCTCCGATTGTCTCAACTATACGCTGAGCAATATTCTGCTCCCCAGAGTTGGGAACTCTCTCGTTTTCATACCACTTGGATGTGAAAAGAGACAGGAGGGCAGGCGACAAGTCATTGAGGATGATGTCAACAACAGAACGAATCACCAATGCGTTAAGGTCCATACCTGGTATGGTCACATTGTCGAAAGCTTGTGCAATTCTCTCTTGGTAGCTGGTGTGTACCTTCGACACGTATTTAGGCAAGAACTTGTCATGGAGTTTTTCATTGTTGATCTCGTAAGTGTTGCCCAATGCAACAAGATATTCCACAATACCTGATCTAGAGATTTCGGCCAACTCTTCTGGAGTCATGTTGTCAACATCATATTCAGGTTGAGTTTTGTTTTTGGACTTGGCCAATTGGAAAAACTTCTTTGTCTTGGACTCCTGGATGAGGAATCTGTCGTTGTTGTACACAGACATATATTTGAGCATCTCGTCCTCAATGAGCAGCACGTAATTTGCAACACGCTCATTGTATGATTCGGACCAACTTTCAATAACACCCACCAAAACCTTTCCGTATCCGGAATCAGCAGCCACGTCCGCCTGTTCCTTGAACATTGAGAGAGTAGTCTTGAAGTCGGGCAAAACGTAGACATCGGTCATCACTTCGAAAGAAACGGCGTGGTCGAATTGGTCGATGTCGTCGAGTGTTTGTGAGTAGGAGTAGTTGTCTGGGGGTTCTGAACGGGTGACAAAAGTGGTGGTTTCCTCTTGGATAAGCCTGTCGTTCCACTCTTTCATCTTCGATACAATGACCTTCATGTAGTCCTCCAAAACCGACTCCTTCAATTCCTCACCCAAAATGGATGTTTTGACTTTCTCACTTGGTTTGCCATCTTCAAGAGACTTCAAGAACGAGCTATAGTGCGCATCGTAGTTTAGTATCGCCATCAAGTCTTCAGCTGGGGGACTGGAGTTGATGAGTTTGATACTAAAATCATGGAGTAGATTATAGTAGACGCCGATAATGAAATAGTCGATGCTCCAGTGGGAAGGAAAGAGGGCCGCAAACGTGCGTTTCACGAAGATCAACTCATCCTCAAGCCAGTCTAAGTTTTCAAACACAAGCATAGAATCAGCTTCGAAATGCTGTAGACATTTTTGAAACGTGTCGTTGAGCGACTCCTCCAACTTGTCGTAGACAAACTTCTTGTAGTGTCTTGGGGCACCACGATAAGACGAATAGTCAAGAGTTTTCTTGGTGTTTTCGCTGATCAAATTCAATTTGTCCAAGAGTATGAGTTTGGTGTCTTCGGCTACCTCAAACTCAATGATTCGCACGAGCTTGGTCACCATGCTGTGGTTCCCCTCCTTAACGGCTTCAGTAGCACTTACTATAATCTCTTTAAGCAAGTCGTCAAATCCACGCACCGTGGAACGGACCGGACCTATAATCTTCCGAATAATCAGCTGGGTATCGTCGGAAAATGTCCGCAGCTGCTCCTCCAAATATTCCTGGAAATTTCGGGCCTGCGTCACATTGAAGTGAATGCGATATACATTGAAGAGTGGGTACTCAATATCGGCACTAACCTGCTCAAGTTCAGACGCCACCATGTTATCAATATGCTCCAAGTACAGACGGAAATTGGCAATGTCCGTGTAGAGGTTTTGCACCTGCATCATGGTTTCATGGGCAACGGTGACGTTTCGGAACGTTTCGTACTCCTTGTCTCCAAGTACAGACTCTTCATATATAGTGTTGATGCGTTCTATGTTTGAGTGGACGTGCCCTAGCTTGGTTGCCGAAGCCCGGAGCTTGTCGAAGTTCTGGACAATGCTTTCGATCTGTTCTTGTGTAGTGCTGTGGAGTTTAACATCGATGGCTTGTTTCTCCTTGGAGAATTGTTGTCGAAGGGACTCAATTTTCAGGAGGTCGTCTTCGACTTTTATAAGGTTCGAGATCCGGGATAAGGCTGCCTCACTCATCACTTGTGGCCTGTTCGGTGTTGGTGTTTATGTGGTTTAACTGGTGCGATAGGTGTAATGTGACAAATTCGCGACTGACTTGATATCTACAGTTCGGTTCTCGCTTCGAAGAAACCGAGCCATTCTTGTGGTCGTGCATATTAAAGATTCAAACTATATGAAGATTCAAACGATATAAAGATTCAAACGGTTTATTTTATTACTATACAAGTTACTCTGTACCTCTGCATTGCTTTAGAAGATGTATGACTTCTTCAAGTCTCTCTTGTAGTGCCTCCTCATGTCCGCTCGCCAGGGGTACCATGTCCTCCTCTTTTGTTCTGATGGTTGTACCTTCTCCCAGTCTGAGAGTTGTATGGCTGATGATTTTGTTGTCCATGAGAGCCAGCACCGGCATTTGGACTACCACTGTGCATGTTAATGTGCCCGCTAGTGGGGCTCTGGAAACCTTGTGGCATCATGTATCCACCGGGTGGAATAAATTGGGGGTCCACCCCTGGTGGGGCAAACATCATTTGTGGCTGGCCTGGTGGCATGCCTTGGAAGGGCTGATACATCATGGCCATTTGGTATTGCTGCGAGTACTGTGCGGCCATGGGGTTTTGTATGTAGGCTTGGGTGCCAAAGAACTTGTTCATTCCATGCATACCAGGGTGACCACCGGCTGCAAAATGCGGTCCAGCGCCTGGAACAGCCATAATAGGACTTTGCATGTAAGCTCCAGCAGGTGGAGGTGATGTGCTGGAATTGAGATCTTGAGAGCATTGCTCGCCTATAAGATCTTCAAATGACTTGTCGACGGTAGAATCCCAAGTTGGTGGCGTCACGAATGCTTTCTCCAACACGAGACGTGTGGTGGAATCCTTGTGGTTTCTCTTCGCTGTAAGGAATGGATTAAAAGAAACCTTGAACTTTGCCATCTTCTCCTTTTGAAGCTGCGCAGTTGGAACCTTGTTGGGGCCACCAAAGAAGTCAGCTGCGCTGATTTGATTATGTCTTCTGCTGCTGCTGCTCGAGCCACCAGAGCTGTTGCTGTATGGCCTCTGATTCTGGATCCGGGGCGAAGCATTTGTAAGATGTGGAGACATTTGAGGCATTTTTGATGGCGTGAATGCCGCAGCCTTGGGATTCAATTTGAATTTGGAGTCCTTTTTAATCTCTGGCTTGGTATCTTTTGGTTTGGACGATTCTTTAACATCAGCTGCACGAACGGTTGACGGTGGCTTTCCCGTATCAGTCTTCTGCTTCATCATGATTTCATTTTGCTTCATCTTATCTTTTGCGAGAATTGGCAAGAGATCATTTGGAATTTTGTGGGGAACTTTAAAGTTCACTGAAAACTCACGTAATGCATTGAACTCACTCTGGGCATTTAATCTCATGGACTCACCTTGTGGTTCCTGCTGAGTAGACACCGATGGCTTCGCAGGTATATCTGTAGGAGGCAGGTGGTTTGCAGGCACCTTTTTTGGATTGTCAGTTGGATTTGCAGGCTTATTAACACTTGCAGAACTTGAAATAATTGCAGGATCATTGTGATACTGGGCAGCTCTCTGTCTGGGTGTCGAGTAGTTGCCTTGTTTGACTTCAACTGGTGCGGCCCCATTAGAAATGCTGGCATTGCGAAGAGCAGCCATCAACTCATTGCCTCTATTATCGACAGGAGCTTCAGTGCTTGGCTCATCCCTGAGAACACCAGAGTACTTGTCCTCCTCATCCAATCCACTATCATCAACTTTGATGCCTCTTTCTTCTAAGACATGGTGATCATTAGAGGACTGACCTTCGATTTCCTTAGCCAATTTTTCTGCCCGGCTCAAACGGGCCTTGTAGTCCTTGGCGTTGGTATTGACTCTTGTGGTATACAAATGTTCATCGTAAGTTGATTCCACGCCAAATTTTTCTTCGTTGGTTTTGAATTGATCCCAGGCACCACCATCATTTGATGATGCCTCGAGCGTCACATCGAGAGAGCCCTCATCTGGTTGCCATCTCTGCAACTCTCTTTCTTTAAACTCGTAGCCCTTAGAAATGTCCCGATCAGTCTTGAAAGCTTTAGCAGGTACTGCTGCAGGGTTTGGCAGAGGAGCTTTTGGTTCTGGAGAAGATGTTTTTGACTTGTTCTGAATTGGCTGACTCTTTCGAGCAACATTAGCAGGTGCCAACTTCTCTGTTGGTGGTTGAACAATTTGGTCTGGTTTCGAAGCAGTGGATTCGACAGACAGTGCACTTGAGATAGGAGACTGCTTCTCCAAGCTCTTTTGTGTCGAGTGAGGTACACTGACTTCCAAATCAAGCAAGTCTTTTGCTTGGATGACAAGCTTCAAAGGTAAAGCCTTGTCGACATTGCTTTTCTCGTCGATCAATGGCTCAGAGATAACAACGGGTCTCACCAAGACAGCAGACAACGGATTTTCTGCATTGATACCAACGTCAACCGAAGCCAAAAGACCCCTGTATTTTGCACCAGAAGATACAGTGGCAGTCACAAGCTGACCACAGGAGCGGGCAAGCAAGTCGGTGAATTTTTCGTGGACAGCAGTCTCCAGACGCTTGACACCACTCTTCAAGCCATTAGTATTGTGGTTTGTTTGCATTGAGTTCAGCACATAGTGGGGATACTTCCCACCACGAGTATTGTTGCTTTTCATTTTGAAATTCTCAAAACTGGTTTTGATAACAAAAGGGCTAAGCCTCGTATAATCCTTGTACCGATAAATAAATTCTTGGAAACAAGATAAAGCACACTATCAGAAAGGAAATAGCATGTAATGCCTCAGGGTCAAAAAAGTTTGGGCTGAGGGCACGCTGTGATTGAGTGTCGGCGGCAGTTTAGAAAGCACAGTATGTTATGCCAACAAATAACCGACAGAAATCTTTTCGGCGAACGCAACAAAAAAATGGGGTTGGACCGAGACACCTGCTGTAACTGTGTGCACTATCTGAGGATCAACACAGGGTTCGATGAATGAATGGCTCGCCGAGTAACTCCGTGACGAGTAGTGTGGTGTTTAGAGTATAAAAAATTCGGTGGTCGAGTACGGTGTTGTCAAACTGTGTGCAGGAATTGCCTTTTCGAACACACGTCAAGACAAGTCGAGCCTTAGATACAAATATCTGAAGTTATATTAGAGAAAGTATTTAGGATTTGTTTATAGCCTTAAATATTTTAGAATCTGGCATAAAGTTGACGTGTTTCGCTATCGTAGCGGTACATACACGCATAAAATATGTACGAAGAACGCCCTAAACAATAGCGTGAAACCTGGCGCCAAGTCTGCATTCTGCCCAACGCTACACCTCACATAATATCAATCTTTACAGAATACCCATTTGTTTAATATAAAAAGCAGGCCACCTGACAGACCCTAGTAAAAGGTACGTTCACTCCTGAATCGAAGGATTCGCCTCCTTTGCGCGGTACGCGTATTGGGCTTGGCCGTTGAGGCCTCGGTATATCTGATTTCAATTGCAACGGTTGAATCGCACCTTGTATACTGGATTGGGACAATAAAAGCAGAACACTCTTTATCATCTCGCGTAGTACCCCAAAGAACCCTCAGTATTAGACAGGCATTTTCGTATAGTCTTTTACCCCAAAATTCCTGCACCTAGACTCAACTGATTCCACAAAACCCGAAACCCAACCCGATTTCAACTTCACTCACACTATCCCAGTAGGTCAAGACAAACTCGCGAAGAAACTCCAAATCCTGGTGTGAGTATGGATCGAGCTCCATATCCACCACGTCCTGGTGCGTGAGTTTCAATGTAATATTCTCTTGAGTCTCTGCCCCATCCAATGCTTCGGATACAATTTCTTCAATCACAAAAAACCATTTCTTGCTCAACTTGTGAAAATCGCCCACAATCGATGCTAACTGGATGAGTCCGGCTCGGCATGAATCAGTAGTTTGTTCATTGGAAGTATCTTCAGTAAGGTCAATTTTGTTGGCGTGGCGAGTGGTGGTTCCTGCACTGGCAAACCACGAGAAAGCCAGCCAAAAGTACTCCCTCCAGGACATGGGCGACGTTGCCTCCGTAAACCACCAAGATGGCTCCCGCATAAGCTTATCCTTTTTTCCCCAGTCGGTGAAGCCTAACCTGAATGCAGATAGAAGAGAGTTGGAAGTTCGGATCGAAGCCAGGTCATCGGCAGAAATCTGGCTCGCAAGCCCTTCACTCTGTGGGAGCCTTCTGTAGACCTTTAAGAATTTGGAGTAATCATTGAAGGTGGCTTTGACGGGGGTATTCAAATCAAAACTCTGGAAGACCTGGCATGTTGCAAAGTCATCAGGCGGCATGATGAGGGCCATATCATACAAATTCTTGTTGTACTTCAAAATTTCGTCGCTAGTGGAGGCAATGAAGCCCAGATAGTGGGATAGAAGCTTATCCTCAACATCTTGAAGACCCACAGTGAAGAGTGGCTGAGAAAATGTCGTGTGCTTGGCTTTATTCAGGTCCAAGTGGATATCATTCGGAACCACGCTGACCAAAGCAAGCAAGTATGTCAAGGCACCACTAATGGTTGGGTCACGTTTCGACGACTCGACAATGAGCTCAGAAGACGCCTGTGAGGAATGATTGAAGATCATTATGTTCTTACGAAGCAACGCCGCTTTATACACGGGAAATAGAAGCGGTCCAAGCAACGATAGAGCAGCCGGCAATTTCTGGAGTGGATGATCTGCTGTGCGTAGTGTTCGTGGCTTTACCTCAAGGCCCGTAGGTTTGGTCAATGTGTCGTACAATTGAGAGATTTGATCAAGCAGCTCGTCCTTCAAGAAAGACGACAACGTACTGTCGATCAAATTCTGGTGTTCCCAGCCGACTGCAGAGAACTCGTTGGGTTTCCAGTTCTTTTCTTTGAGTGGCTCCATTAGGACACCGAGTGAGTACATGCGGATCAACAGCCTATCGTTAGAATCATCGTCGTTCAAGTTGAGTTGCCTGAAGCAAACATGGCCATAGTAAAGCTTTCCGCGTGACTCGTGCACTAAGTACACAGTGGTAGCCCCATATTCGTGGATTCCTGAAGGTAAGGCCCTATTTTCAATGTGAGATAAGTCGAGCTCCTCCGTCAGTTTGCTCCATACAAGTTTGTAGCCTTCTTTGACGTCAAACTTGGCCAAAAAAAGACAAACAATGCGCTGAGGGCTGGGCCATGATTCTATAGTCGCTAGAGACATATTTGCTGGAGTTTATTGTGTCGAAAAAGTGACAGTGTTGTGGTTTGAATAGTTTTAGTAGAGGTGGTTTGAGGGTAAACCGGGGCAGTTTATGCAGGAGTGGCATTGATCTGGCATGACGATTTTAAAAAAGATGCCCTCGTGAATGCACGAGAATTTTCTACAAGAGAAGTTTTCTGCCCGCAGGAAACTCTTGGTTTTTTGGCCCAAAATTTTCAAGGTTTTGCATCCTATTTGAACAGTGTCACGTGTATGGACAGACCTTGGGGAGAAAGTGAGCGACCGCAGTCCGCCTGCTCTATTACATGAGTGCATGATATCTTGGTGCTTTATCGTGGACAATATTTATACACCTTTCAAGCCACTAATCCCAGAGATTGGTTATATATAGCACTCATAGATAATCACAAAGATTGATCTTTAGATCTTTTGACATATTGGTTTGCCGGAAGAATGCACCCCAAAGTCCGCAGTCTATACAAACAACTTCTCTACATGGGAAAAGAGTACCCAGTGGAGTCAGGTGGATATGGCAAATTCCAGAAGATGCTCAAGGCTCTGTTCGGCAAAACTCCAGCAAGCACTCCAGAAGAGCTAGACCAAGCTATAGAAAAGGGCCAGTACATCATCAAAGGTATGTGATAATTACAATCTGATAGAGCACACTAACATTTAGAATTGGAGAGTCTATACTTCCTAAAAAGATATAGGCACCTAAAGAGAAGCTACGGCTACTAATGAACGCATGGAGTAGTGGAGTGGTCTAGTGGCTAAAGTCAACCTTACTTGGCTACTCACTGGCAAGTATATGGACAATATCCAGACATGCCCAACAGGATTGCAAGAATGCTATTAATTAACGACGTAGCAAAGGGTCTATAGAAACGTTATATAAAGTTTGGCTCAAGAACGGATTCTCAATATGAAGTTGACCACCACGGCTATCAAGAGGAAAATACACAACATGGTAGGACCAAATCTGTCGTCGTAAGGGCCCGAGCCTCTCATTCTAATGGCCTTGGCTCTCCAATGATACGTAACCAATGCATAGGCCATGGTCAACATGGCAATGAAGGTGAACAAGCCGGCACTGATCCGACCAACCTTATCACCAAAGTTCAATAAACCCACTCCAAGCGAGCCCAAGATCACGGTGAAATTCAACCATGATAAAAACGTTCTCTCATTGGCAAAGAACACTTTAGGCTCGACCCTGGCGGGCAATGCAATTCTCTTATTCGTAGACATGGTAAGGAGAGTGGAAGGTGGTGGAGGAGGAGAGATAGAGATGTGCGGTGCGAAGATAATTAATTGATAGCAGTCGCACGTGGGAGATTATCAGAGAAATCACCCAGTGCGACATCATTGAGATTATACTAGAGTATATTAATCACTGGAAATGACACCAGTAATTTGTGGTACTTCTAAATGTATAAATTTGAAGTCAAATTTTAGAATTCTGGAAACAGCTCATAAATTTTCTTTTTTCTATTTTCTATTTTCTATTTTCTATTTTCTTTTATCTATTTTTCTTTTTTCTTTTATCTATTTTCTATTTCTGCTTCTGCTTCTGCTTCTGTTTCTGTTTCTGTTTCTGTTTCTGTTTCTGTTTCTGTTTGTCTGTTTCTGTTTCTGTTTGGAGTGGGTGACTGGTGTATTGGTGCTCTTTCCTGATGCTCATCCAGAAGATTGTTTATGAGCAGTAGAGACAATTGACACTTCTGAAAAGTCCATAAGATTACTATTAACATGTTTTTCTGTTGTAGAAAAAACAAAACAAACTTCCTAATTGGTTAGTTAACTTTGTTGATTTTACTTGGACAAATTGGCTCTTACTATTGGTGACTCGCTGGTACTCAATGAATGGGTGCGAAAAGAGTGCGTGTCAGACCAAGTCAGTTATTCTGTTTAATGAGTGAATGTAGTATTGATTTTTCGTTATTGATTTTTTTTTGATGTTTGATACATTCAGCTTTTTGTAGAGCTTTTTTTATGAACAGTGATATTAGATAATCAGGGTGGTCTTTGTTATTGGTCTTTGTATACAGCCTCTTTACATTTGCAATTAACAGTTGTTTTGATGCTCTAGATGCAAAATGCTCACGCGGTTCATCCTAATAATACAAAATTGGAAAGTCCCGAACGCCATTAATGAAATTAAATGTTCTTTTGAAAATGTTACCTACATCATCAAACAAGATACCTATTCTTAGCTGAAGATAAAATCATTAATAAATTAGGAGTATATAGCCGCGTTGCCTCGAGAACATACAAATATGACAATCTTAAAGGCAGAACGTAGAATTGAAGCTGATTGGAGTCCTGAAAAGCTTTTCTCGCTGCAATTCACATACCCATCACTTGACCCATGGCAACTTGATTGCGTGAGCCGAGAAGTAAGAGTTCTGTGGAGTGGCAGTACCTGCGAAAGCATTGTAAAATGCAATGAAAGCAGTAATCACTCCGAACACACCACCTGCTCTGGTCACACCCACTTTTCCTGTAAAATCGCCAGCAGTCAACAAGATAAAAGTCACGGTCAAGCACAGGAACAAGGAACAGAAAGCCACGGTCGACTTGATCGTAACCAAAGTAAGCATGAATGTGAAGATGGTCCAGCCCAACAAGAAGAAGCTCACTGCGGTAGCAAGCTGGTCGGTGCCTTCGTAACCAGCTTTAATTCCAAATGCTTCAATTTGAATGGCAGCATATGAAAGCCAGAAAGCACCATAAGAGGTCAAGGCACAGAATGCAAACGAATTGCCAACGATTCCTTCCCAGATACCTGCAGCAAACTGAGCAAATCCTCCATAAAAGCAAGCCAAGCCAACCACAGCATTGGGTATTTTGATGCCCATAGCCTGAGCATTGGCCATAGATAACACAAAAGTGGTCAAGCCAAAACCACACAACCCGAGAGGCGAGGGATTACCGAACTGACGGACAGGGTAAGGGGACAAGCCGGGGTTCAACGTACCACCAAAAGCTTGCATAAGCTCATGCTTATAGTATCTGGTTTTACCAATGGTGACAAACTCATCTGCTTCACCAGTAGTGTAGATCCGCGACACTGGGTGGTCAGAAACGTCTTTGGAGGATTGCGCAGAGATAGAGGACATTTCACCTATGAGGAAGTTTACCGAAAGTGGTTGCAAGTAGCAGCGGTAGGAAACCTATTATAGAAAGACTTGGAAGAGGTCAAAGAGAAAGATTAGCTAGTATAGCAGCAGAGAAACATTTCACATACTGGGGCGCCACGGCGCTTTTTATACGGCATGGCGAGAACAATTGCAGACCTCAAAATTTCTTGTATTCTGTGGGGTATATAACGCACCACTATCGTCTTTCTGCAGGCTCGACTGGCATTTCGGACTTCTCAAAATATCCTGGCGCGGCGGCCGTCGCCATGCACCTTGGCTAAAATGCCCATCCAAGAAAAAGACGCTTCTCAAAACGAGCCCGAAGTGCGAGTCCAATTTCTAAAGGATGTGCGCGGTGGGGTGGAGCGGGTGAAAAGCGGGTGAGGTGTGGGTGAGGTGTGTATGGTGAGCGGGTGTGCAGCTGTTATCGCCCTACTTTTCGGACTTGACCCTTAGTCCCTTGAATTTTATTTTCTTGCTACTCGGAATGGTACGCTTAGATTTGAATGATGCGGCCCTTTTACGCCGGTCCCATTACTAATCTTAAAATAACACATCTCAGCTCGGGTGTACTTATACGATTTGACATTATTGTTAAGTCCCATGCCTACCCTACATTTAAATTTTCGGTCTTAGGTGTTTATTGTAAAGCCTAATAGTAATTTCAAATGGTGTTTGGAGTCTTTGGGTGGTTTAGATTGCCTGCTCTAGACTGAGTGTTGGAACCTAATCTCGTAAAGTCTCATAACCGTCCGCTGGTCGACTTATTTGCAGGATGCGCATGATTTTCAGCCATTTGTGTGGGGTTGCTTAGCTTTATGGCCCAATCTGGAGGAATCTATTGTGGGGCTAAACTGTTGCTTTACGGTTTTGAAGTCCCTGTTCTTAATTTATTTTGATACTGGGGTTACTGGCCGTATTCAGTGTCTGTTGATGATTTCTCTTAATTGATACTTGGTATCAATCCATTGTTCTCGAAATACTATTGTTCTCGAAATGCTATTGTTCTCAAAATACCATTGTTATCAGAAATGATATTAGTTACCATTAAAGCCTATATTAGCTTGAATATCTAGTGTTTCTATCTAAGCGTATCTCCGAACCCCCTGCTTCAAGTTCTTGAACTTCTTCTTGCTTGTTCTCTTTTGGTTGGTAAGTTGCTTGTACAACTTTGCCACCAGCTTGAACCAACTCTTCTCTCCTTGATACAGAATGACGAAATTCACCACTGCGACGATTGAAATGACGCTATAAGCGCTCCGGGGCATGTTCGTTAACTGCATGAAGTTTCCCCACCATGAATCTTCCTCAATGCGGAAGAGCATCAACGAAATCCCGAGGGATACCACCAAATTGCCCAAAAAAAGTCTATTTTTCTGCATGGGCTCTCTATATGGCGGACCTGTACTCAAAACAACCGCATTCAAGATATACTGCATGTTGGTGTAAAGAAACAAAACAGTGTTGTCAGTCGACTTGACGTTTACGTCATCGTCTGAAGGAACTGGCTTGATATACCATGACTTTCTCTGAACATATGCCCATACAGACAACTGGAACACTAAAATCGTGAATATTTGACAAATCAAAGGGATCAAGATTTTCGGGCTCACAAGGTTCGCAGTGGGCCGTTTGGTTGCTAACGTGTTGTATGGCTTGGACCATGACATAAAGATCGCCAACGGCAAAATCAAACACATATCGATGTATAAGAACTGGAAGTCTCCTAGGTTAGTTCCTCTCTTATACAAGAGACTAACAGTCACAAATTGAATGGCGGAGTAAAGAGACATGTACTTGAAGCAGGAGAAACTTGTCACGAGACTTGAGCGTCCTTCCTTAATCACATCAAGCACACAAGATATCTCAAAGATTCTGGAGGTAAATGGAGCTGCAACAGACGCCTCGGCCTCACTAAGGGAGATTCCCACATCTGCTGCTTTCAAGGCTCCACAATCGTTGGCTCCATCTCCGCAGAACCCAACCGTATAGTCGAGGTTTTGCAATTGTTCAACCAATTCGTGCTTCTCATCAGGAGACATTCTGGCAAAGATGTTACACTTCATCAACATGATATCCCGAAGGTCTTCCCTTTGGAGTTCCACAAGAATGTATCTGAAAATGTCTCCTGTGACAGCCAAAATGTAATCGTGCACGTCGTCACGGATGTCCCTGCAATGTCTTTCAAGAGTCACGGGATCCAACTTGTTCTCTGAGTTATTCATTTCTTCCCAGATGAGCCCAGTGTCACCAGAGCTAGCCATTTCTTCCTCATTAGCAAACCTAGGAATGTAGACCTGCGTCACAGAATGACCAATCAACTCACACTCTCTTCCAACGCTGATTGCAGTCAAAACATTGTCTCCCGTACACATTATACTTCTAATTTCTGCTTCGCGAAGCTCTTTGAGTGTTCCCTTAGTGGAGGGTTTGAGTTTGTTCTCAAAGATGATAAAGCCAGCAAATTCCAAATCACTCTCTGCTTCTTCACGCCCAAGGCTACTGCGTTCCACCCTGTAACCGTTCTTGAGTTGCTTAGTAGCACAAGCAATCACTCTATATCCACCATGAGTGTACTTGTACAAAAGTTCCTCATAATTGGAAGGTAAAGTGGTGGGATCGCATATATCCAACATCACTTCAGGTGCACCTTTGGTGAATATATGTTTGTTATCATCTTTTTCAACCAAAACAGACATCCTTCTCAATGAAGAGACAAATTCGTACTCCTTGAGGATCTTGTATCCAAATGTTTCTTTGCCCACATTGTCGTAGACAAGTGGGACTGAGTTACCTCCAAACTCCTCAGTAAAGTGCCACCCCGTGAACTCGAACATCTTGACATCTAAAGGATCACCAAGAAGGTTATCATCAATGAGACGAAGAGAATGGCACGAAGCCATGACTCCAAGCAAATTTGTACCCGAGGAGATGCTGTACTCCGAGTTTTGGGCAATGGATAAGCCCGAGATATCGGAAACCAAATCATTAAAAATGATTTCTTTTCTTCCCTCTGCATTTTTGGTGGGATGAACTCCCAAAACATCTAGGCCATCTTCAGTTAAAGTTCCTGTTTTATCAAAACACGCCACATCCAATTTACCCCCAATGTTGACCCTTGTGGGAGCAATGCAGAAGATTTGCTTCTTCTTCAACCGACTGACTGCGAAAGAAGTACCAATGGTCAAAGTTGCGGGTAAGGCAGGAGGAACAACGATTGTAATGATATCCAATGCTCTAAGAACCATGATTCGGGTAGAAAGACCCAATTGAATGAAGTTGTAGGTGGAATAAATAAAGCCAATGAAAGCTATCATCGTCATGAAGCCAATATACTTGAAGGAGTCTTCATAGAACTTAAACCCAACTGGTTTAGGGAATAACATGGACCTAACAAGGGATCCCTTGGTTGTGCTGAAACCTGTCTTAAGAACCATTGCCATGGCAGGCTCATCATTGGTAGACTTCATCTTGAGCAATTTAGTTCCATTGTAAAGAAGAGATCTTGCTAAAGATGGATGCGTAAAATTCTCCGTAAGAAAGGAAACCGCGTCTGAGGTGGCCAGAAACTTTGTCACCGGAACACTCTCACCTGTAAGCATAGATTCGTTTACAACAATCTCACCATTGACCAATAATGCGTCGCAAGGAACAACAGAAAGGGAAGGATCGACTTCGAAAACATCACCCGGTACAAGAGTGTTTGAGTCAGCCAGGGTCCAAAAACCGTTTCTCCAAACTCTGACATCGCAGCTGTATAAACTCATCTCACTCAACCGACGAATGGTTGCTTTCGTTTCCACCAAAGTGTTGACTATGGAAACAAGAGAGATAACAAAGATACACGAAGCATAATAGTAGTAGTCATCAGCGAGCCATAAAAAGATGGAGAACACTTGGAACACGTAAAATGGATGGAGCACTTCGTCTGCAAGTAGCTGGATGTTAGACTTTTCTTGAATCTGGATGTTGTTGGCACCGAAAATCAATTGTCTTTGTTCTTGTAAGGCCTGAGATGTACCCTCTCGCAAGTTTTTGACATTCAACCAGTGAGTATCATACCACGTCAGGTTGGTCTTAAAAATATCCTCCACTGGATTGTAGAAAAACTTTAAGTATCGATACTCAAAGTAATGTAGGTAAGGAACAACAGGGTCGGCTTGCTTTTCGCTTGAAGCAGCTTTGTCATCTTCCGGCACCTTGACAGTCAAAAATGACGATAAGCGTTCACCAAAACGACTACGAGACACATCAACAAATGTAAGCTCACCGTACTCGTTTTCAATCACACACCAGCTTGCTTTGCCAAGAGGACAAGACGAACCCATTAGGTTTATGCGTAGCTTCGGCATCCACCGAAGAACCAAGTACCCAAGTCCAAAGGTAAGCACCGTGATACAGTAGTAAAGAAGGGTTTTCCACCAGCAGTTCAAGTAGCCCGCAATACCGACCACAATATCTTCCTCAGCCAAGTAGTACCGTTGATATGTGGTGACCGGCCTATACTCACCAGTGAACGCAGTCTCTTCATGAATGAAAGCACTGGAAGAAATTTCGGACGACAGCCGAGAGTGATGAGTGCTGGTAGAGCTGCGTCTCCTGTAACGATCGTCGAAGTAAGAACGTTGGTCTAGGTATTCGTCCTCCACATCACTCTCTAGCAATCTCGCATGAGGAGATCTAGGGGAACGGACCGCTGAGTACCTTCTAGAGTGGCTCGACAGATGTACGAAAGCAGACGATGGTTCTGGGGCGTTGGAAAGACCTGGTTCGTCTTCGTCTTCGTACTTATCGACATTGTAGTCCCAGTTAGTGTTATAATCTATAGGATCCTCGGGGTTTTCTAAAGTCGAGCCTCCAGGGGCAGCCTCAATCTGATCGGTGGTAAAAAACCGAAAGTGGGCATTGCTTGTTTCTGTAGACATATTTGTAGCATTGGAGTTCATAGAGTAGAGATCTGTCTCTGTATGGGCAGCACTTTTAGTTGGGGCCAATAGCGGCAGAACCTCATTGACATCCAGCTCCAGCTGAGTGTTGAAATGGTGGGCATAATGAAAGGACGAAATCGAAGAGGGAATCACCTCGGAAGGGGCACCAGAGAACATTTCATGGTTATTGTCTTCGAAGAACTTGGAGTCGACAGACGTCACGGAATTTTGTCGAGATCTGCGGGACGAACTTGACCGCCGACTACTGAACAGATGTCTAGGGCGACTCATTTTTGGGCCGGGAATCGTCGAAGATGGAGGGGTTCTAGAGATGAAGATTTGGTGCTCAGAAGGTTAAGTGAGATTTGTGAAAGATCTTGAACGGTAGCCCACCCGTACACCACGAATGTCAAGCAAGAAGAAGTGATAAAAAATGGACAAATATGCTTACGATTTTATTTTCAGTAGAATTATAGTTCAAGAGTTTTTATGGTTACGTAAAATATCATATAACATTTATCATTCACAGTTTTTTTTTTTCTGGAACTTCAGGACGTTTAGAGGGGCCTGAAATGTAGTGCTCAGTGACTGATAGTAATACTTGATCTTGTTATATTTATTTCAACATATTTCAGAATAGTTTCAGAATAGTTTCAGAATAGTTTCAGAATAGTTTTACTTTGGTTTCAAACTTGTTTCATGTTTATTTGATTTTACACTGATACATTAATTTTTGTTATGGCGATATAGACGTATTGTTTATAGCCTCACGCTTAAGTGCTGCTGATCCGATAAGATGCGATACTGAATACTAAAAGCACAGTATTTTTCGTACTGATATCGCACCCAGAAAAAGGGCCTTGTCATCACGTGATCCACCTTCATTTGGACTACCCTTGGGCATATTTGAGAGGATATAAATATCATTACTTTTCAGAAAATGAGACATTTCCTTTTCTGTTAAAATAAAATTTCGAAAGAAAATTTAAAGAAGAATAATTTACCCAGACGACTGGTTGACTGTGAGTTAGTCTTGTTCAGCGTGGATTGAAGTACTGATGCTGCGCGCTCAATTCTAGTGTTACGCTCATTACTCAATACTAGATACCAGATCACCATACCCAAGGGAACACACCACTATTTCTTGGCTGAAATCCGCCTTTGTATCTATTACACTCTTATATTCGGGCCTGATACCATTGATTGTGTCCAAGAAACTTGACTACCCAAACTGCCAAGTTGTTTACATACCCCATCATCACTGTTCATATAGCTAAACCCACATCCCATAACCTCTGGCTGGAAGAACCCACATCATGGCATTAAAACTAAAGTTCAATGTGAACAAGCTGCTGAGCGAATCCAGTCCTGCCCCAGCCCGGATCAAAATCAAACCACCTGCAGTCAAAGACGAACCAACTGCAGGCGTTACCAAGCCAAAGTCGTCCAAGGACAAGTTAAAAAAACTCAAAATCAGTCTTGGAAAAGCTCTGGCTACTCCTGCTTCTTCAGAACCTACTCCTAAGCAAGCACAACCCACTTTAAAGCAGATCCCCAAGGTTCGAATCAAGCCCACCAGAATCCCCGGAGAAGGCTACGATTCCGAGGCGCCTGATTTGGAGGACGATCCCTTGGTTGAACAAGCTATTGCAGTTCGTTTCCTAGACGACCAAAATTTAAACTTTCTACATGATGCCGCTGCTTCTGGCGATTTCTCCAACGTCAACATTAAATGGATCACGCGAGATAAGGCTGTGGTCAATGTGAATCTGACACTTTACTCCGCCCGACTTATTGATTTGCCCACCTTGACCGAACTATATAAAACATTGGACAAGAAGAATTTCTTCAAGACCATCGATGTGAGTCAAATCCTCTTGGTTCTCCGCGTGATCAACCCCAAAAAATTGAATATGGACCAGGATTTCGAGGTTCCAGAGGCTTCCACATATACTCATCCCTTGTACACACTTTCAGTGAACAAGGAAATCCGGCCTTCCAAAACTGTGTATCGCCATGGCCTCTCACCAGCCTTTGAAGATGTGTATCGGAGGTTCCGCCCTAAGAAGACCAATCTTCGAGTCATGACGGATGTCGAGCTGAGGGTAGATGAGATTGTGAGACGTGATAATGACGCGGAAGAAAGTCACTACGAGTACTTTAATCCAAAGGCTCTGGTGCACAAGTTCTCCAGTGAAAGTGTTTCCAACCCAGCCGTAAAGCTTAATGCTTCTATGGCCTCCGCCTCGCCTACATCTGTCGTGGGTAACCAGGATAGAATGGAAGGCGACGAAGAAGAGGCGGAGATGGAGGAAGAAGAAGAAGAGGAAGAGGACCAAATGGCCCTTGATTTGGAAGCAGATCTTGATAATGCGCTACAGCAGGAGTTGGCAGATGCCTTGGACTCGACATCAAATAACACAGCCGCTCGTGTGCTTATGAAATCAGAATATGGCAACAATGAAGACGGCGAGACAGATGGAGAGGGTAATGCTGTTGGTGCGGAAGGTGCAGAAGCTGATGACGACGAGGATGACGATGAGGACGATGATGAGGACGACGATGAAGAAGATGAAGAGGATGAAGAGGACGGAGCAAGCTCCCGGGACAACTCCAAAGCCCAGAAACTCGAAGAGGAGATTGCAGAGCTTTCCAAGGCTGCAGACAAGCAGAAGATGTTGTTGGCCACGGCCAGTTACAAGATGATGCGCATGAAGTTCCAGTCCACCTACAACAATTTGAAGACACAGCTCGAGCAGAAGAAGCGTGAGTTGGCTAAAGTACGCGAGGCTCAACAAAAGACAGAGAATGTGCTTCCTACTCTAGAGCAAGAACCTGAAGAGGATGACGAAGATGACGAAGATGACGAGGCAGACGAAGAACAAGAGGAAGAGGTGGGTGATGAGGAGGTCAACCATGATGTTGTATCTGGGCTCGGAGGGCTTGCAGAAGCAGAATCTAAGCTTCCGGATGGATCTCAAGAAAACGATGCAGTTACCAACCAGGATGATAATCTTGACGAGGAGTTAGGTGAGCTTCGTGACCTTTTTTAGTGTTCTACCTCTCCGTTCTTACCATTACAATCGTTCTTACCTTCATAATCTAATCTAACCTCAAACTTGTACCTATTCCTATTTCACTAAGAGTCTAGTTCTTTTGTAAAATTGATAACTTCTTTGTTTCAGTCTTATTACAATAGAGAGGGCCTTAAAGCACCTTCAAGCACTTCAGAGATGTGCATGTCCACTGCGGAAGTTGCGCCAAACGACCTCTGCTTCGAGTGAAGATAATATCCTAAATAGGCAACATAATCATCAATATAGTATTTTGTTAATTAAAGATTATCGGATCCCATGGCTTTTCCTCTAAAACCCGCAACTTCCTCCGTGGGCTGCTGGGAAGGATCCTGCATTCACCATGCCCACGAGTACCCATTGCAGGATCATCGCAGTCATGTAAAAAAAAGATATACATCCAACCCTTCCCCCACACCAAATCGGCCACTACCGAGTCCAGCAAGTGCTACTCCAATCGAAAGATTTCGGCCATTACATCTCGCATTGAAAGCCAAACTCCCTCTGAAACGCTTGTGAAACTTTGCTGAAACATGTCGTCCAATTCCATCAAATTACTAGCATCCGACGTCCACCGTGGCCTCGCTGAATTGGTGGCCTCTCGCTTGGGCTTGAAAATAACCCCTTGCGAGTTGAAGAGAGATACTACTGGTGAGGTGACATTCAGCATTGGGGAGAGTGTCAGAGATGAGGACATTTTCATCATCTGCCAGATTGGTTCTGGAGTTGTCAACGACCGAGTGTTGGAGCTTTTAATCATGATCAACGCTTGTAAAACTGCAAGTGCCCGCCGGATCACCGTGATCTTGCCCAACTTCCCTTACGCCAGACAGGACCGTAAGGACAAGAGTAGAGCACCCATCACTGCCAAGTTGATGGCTGATATGTTGACCACGGCTGGGTGCAATCATGTGATCACCATGGATTTGCACGCTTCACAGATTCAGGGCTTCTTCGATGTGCCAGTGGACAATTTGTACGCAGAGCCAAGTGTGGTCAGGTATATACGCGAGAAGGTCAACTTCCTGGAGGCCATCATCATCTCGCCCGATGCAGGAGGAGCAAAGCGTGCTGCCGGGTTGGCTGACAGGCTAGATTTGAACTTTGCTTTGATTCACAAGGAGCGTGCACGCGCCAATGAGGTGTCCAGAATGGTGTTGGTGGGTGATGTCAGCGAAAAGATCTGTATAATTGTGGATGACATGGCCGACACGTGCGGTACCTTAGCCAAGGCCGCGGAGGTCTTGTTGGAAAACAATGCTAAGGAGGTGTTGGCTATTGTGACTCATGGTATCTTGTCGGGAAATGCCATCAAGAACATCAACAACTCGAAGTTGAAGAAGATTGTGTGTACCAACACTGTGCCTTTTGAGGAGAAGCTCAAGCTTTGTCCTAAACTAGATACCATCGACATCTCGGGTGTCTTGGCCGAGGCCGTCAGGAGACTCCATAACGGTGAGAGTATCTCCTACTTGTTTAAGAACGCTCCTTAGATCAATCTAGTCTGTTGAGGATCCAAATGTAGTGCAAATTAGATGCACTGAGTATTCTACGGATATCAAAGTACAGAAATGCTGATTTGTTTTGGAACACTTCCAAATTAACAGTCCAAATTAGTGTGTGTGGAAGAAGTCTATTACTTGGTATAACACAACCATGACCAAATGAACCAGATATAGACTTCGCAATAGCTGAGTAAATTCACGTGTCATAGACAAAATGACCTACTTGATAAAAATAAAATATAACTTGACGAATATTAATTTCCCAAATTAAATCTTACCGAATCACATTGAAAATTACAACCAATATTTCTACAGATCTCGAGAAAATCTTACTGATTGAGGTCCATCAATCTAGCAGGATATAATTGGCTCCGGACTGTATGACGCATGAGAGTCGCAGCCACGAGCTCTACCCGCATCTAATTACTACTCACTAGGTGACCATCATTCTTCATGACTCAGTATGTAGATTTCTTACATCCATTGCCCTGAATACAAAGTGGTCTGAAATATGCTTGAATTCTATGTGGCAATGAAAATCATCAAAAGTGTCTGGGTGAAGAACTCCAGCATACCTTCTCATTCCATAGAGTAGTGATACCTTCAGCTCCAATACTAATCTTAGATTCAAAGCATGTCTTTTTGGTATGTTCATTTACCTTTGCTACTCCCAATGATTACTAATGTTTAGACATGGACGGCACGCTCCTCAACACCGAGGATATTTATACTGAGGCATCCACTCAGGTGTTGGCCCAATACGGAAAAGGCCCATTGACCTGGGACATCAAGCTCAAACTCCAGGGTTTGCCCGGTGCAGAGGCTACTAAGGTAGTGTTGAAACACTACGAAATAGACATCACACCAGAAGAGTTCATGAAAGAGGCCTTTGCAGTGCAGAAAACTTTATGGTCCAAGACTGCTTTCTTGGATGGGGCTTGGGATTTGTTGCGTGAGCTCAAGGCAAAGAACATTCCTTTGGCCTTGGGAACCAGCTCAAACTCCGTCAATTATGACATCAAAACCGTCAACTTCCAGAAAGAATTCTCTGTTTTTGATGGCCACATTGTTCGCGGAGATGATCCTCGTATTCCTCCAGGACGTGGAAAGCCAAATCCTGATATCTGGCTCATTTGCTTGCAAAGCATCAATGACCAACGCAAACTGCAAGGACTTGAAGAAATAGCCATTGAAGAATGCTTGATTTTTGAGGACGGAATTCCAGGCGTGATTTCGGGCTTGAACTCAAAGGCTACCGTGATCTGGATCCCACACCCCGATGCACTCACCGAACTCAATGGTAAAGAGACGGAGATTTTGCTGGAGGGTGGTGAGATTATTCAGAGCTTGATAGACTTTGATGCTTCAAAATATGGACTTTAGAACAGTTGCTACAAATGGAAGGCCCTCTGAGTGGATATTTATTGTAGCAAGACATGTCAGAAATAGCTATATATTATAGACTGCGCTTTCCAACTGCGCTGCTCAAGTGCACTGTGTCGTGTAGATAAGAGTCACGTACTAGTCATACACTCCGCGCTTTCTTATACTCTCCACAGGCTTCTCCATTTGGACTATGAAAGGGACAGATTCCTACAGAATCTCTATAGAAATATCAGGAAATACAAACGAGCCCACTGACACCTCCGGCTGTCCAATTGATTACCGTGCTTCCACCGTCACTGTGACTGGGTTTGACCTTGCAAACATGTCACACGACCCACTAGCTACCATCGAGCCCTTGAAGGCACAGCTGATGGGAGATGGTGTGATCCACTTGTTCCGAGATTTTCAAGATTACAATGAAAAAGCCACTACGCCTGAAGACCTTCCTGGAGATGATACCATGGTGCTGATTATAGCAGTGCCCACCTACTTTACCGCCACAGATATCCTTGGCTTCATTGGGGACCACCATATGGACTTTCTTACTCACATTCGGATCTTGAAAAGCGAGAAACCAAACCGTTTTCTTGTTCTTCTTAAATTCAGCGATGCAGTTAAAGCAGCAGAGTTCCAGTACTACTATGATGGCAAGCCGTTCAACTCCATGGAGCCAGAAGCGTGTCATGTGGTGTTTGTGAAGTCAATCGTTATCAATGGCCACAGTTCTAGTGACGGCCTGGAGTCTCTACTTCCGTTCATCGTGCGTGATCCATTTACTGGCTCAAAGGAAATGTCACAGAGCGATACGGAAAAGACGCAGATCGAGCTTCCTACATGCCCGGTTTGCTTGGAGCGTTTAGACCATGAGATCCTGGGGCTTCTAACCATTCCTTGTCAACATACGTTCCATTGTCAATGTCTTTCCCGGTGGAGAGATGATACGTGCCCCGTATGCAGATACACCAATAACATCCCCAACAACAATATACGAGAGTCAGTTAGGCGGCTACTGCAAATCAATAGCCGGATTCAATTTCAGCAAACCCAACAAATTACTCCAGGTGATGCAGCGCTGCAGCAAAGTGTTAATGACCCGTCAATCGAAACGTGCATGGCGTGCCCTGTATCAGAAAACCTTTGGGTGTGTCTTATTTGTGGAAATCTCGGATGCAGCCGCTATGCACCTGACCAGCATTCACTCAATCATTTTATAGAGACGGGGCACTGTTTTGCTATGGAACTTTCTTCATCGCGCGTGTGGGATTATGCTGGAGACAACTATGTGCATCGACTCATCGCCAGCGAATCCGACGGTAAAATCGTCGAGTTTCCCGAAAAAGATGAAGGCAACAAAACGGGAACGTCCAAAGTGGAGAGTCAACAAATCGAGTCGTCAGAGCTACTACTTTCACAGTTGATCAGTCAACGTGAATACTACGAACTTCTTTTGAAAGAGAAGACAGGTACGGAGCGCACCAAACGGACGTCGTCGGTAGCGGAGACCTTAAACTATAGCCGCAAAATCTCAGAGTTGGAGACAAAACTTAGTGAAGTCACTGGAGATATGGACAAACTCAAACTTAATGTTGTTCCTGCACTCAAGCAGAAGATCTCTATGAAGGAAGTATCACTAAAGCTTGCGTCACAGGAGCTCAGTGAAAGTAACACCCTAAACGAAGGACTTTCAGAGAAGGTGGAGTTTTTGACAAACCAGAACAAGGAGCTCCAGGAACAGGTGGTGGATCTTGGAGAACAAGTGAAGGACTTGATGTTTTACCTCGAGTCGCAGGCAAAGTTCAAGGATCAGCCAGACGAGGTCAAAGAAGGGCAGATTATCATCAAGCCTGGTAAGGCGTCAAAGGCCAAGAAGAAGAAAAAATAGCCCTGAAAGTGATTCTGGGTCTTGGGATAGGTAATAAATAATTTAAGTAAGTTCATAGAGATTACACCCAGATAGTATTCGCACTGGTGGCTAATATATCCTACTGTGAATTGCACCCATCGCAGCGCGGTCCTGCACGGCATCTCATCACCACCCATTTTTTTCTCGTCTCAATATTCTCTTTCTATAACTTACAGACATGGACTCTGCTACTAATGATAAACTGAAACTCAGTAGCAGTGAAGTGGCGTTTCCCAGAGGTGGTGGATCTGGGTTGACCCTGCTTGAGGCCAAGACCATCTCCAACAAGGCCACGGAGGATGTCTTGTTCGAGCAGGCCGCTAGCAAGAAGAGAGCCCAACCCAAGAGCGAACAACCTCAGAAGAAGAGAAAATATGAGCATAAGAAAGGAAAGGGCAAAGATACCGAAGCCAAAGAAGAAGAAGAAAAAAAGGTTGACATCGAGCATTTTTCTTTCAAAAACTTGATTCCTGGTGCCCAAGTGCTTGGCCAGATCTCCCATATATCCAAAGTCTACATCTCCCTCTCCATTGGAGACCACTTGACCGGCCGGATTCCCATAACCTCTATTTCGGCCGAGGTTACGGAAATGCTAGAACAGTATGAAGCTGCTATGGAATCGTCTGATGATGAATCTGAAGACGAGGATGTCAACGTGACCAAGATGAAGAGCATGAAACCACAACCCCCTAAATTGGAAACCATGTTCCACGTAGGCCAATGGCTTAGTGCTGTTGTAATTCCTACCACAGATGAATCCAAGAGTATCACTCTTTCGATTGAGCCTGGCCTTGTCAATGCTTCCATGGAAGAGGAGGACTTGGTCAAGGAGAATGTCGTTCAAGTATCTGTCAAGTCAGTGGAAGACCACGGTATTGTCTGCAGTCTTGGGCTTGACATCTATGGCGGTTTCTTGTCCATGGACCTCTTAAAAAAGTCCGACTTGGACCCTCTGACGGTGGTTCGCGGACTGGTTTTGCTAACGTCCATAACCGGCAAAACTGCACGTACCTTGAACTTGAGGCCTACGTGCTCCGAATCCGTGGGGAAAAATTCCGCCGTTATAAAATTGACTTCCGTCGATGCCATTCATCCTGGTAGCATTGTGAGTGCGCTTGTGCTGGACGTCTTACCAGGTGGTGTGTGCACCCGTGTTTTTGGACTAATGGATGGAACACTTACCTTGCCTCATGCCGGTGAATACAATCTCAAGGACTTGAAAGGTCACTACAATGTGGCCTCCAACGTGAGGGCCAGAATCATTGGTGTTATCATGAAAAACAATGTCAAGAAACTCATCTTGTCCAGAGCACCCAAAGTGATTGAGCTCAAAGATGAAATAGACGAAGAGGCTAGTGGAGCTTTCCCTTCTGGATTTGTCTTTGATGATGCTGAGGTTGTTGGGTTTGACTCTGAATTCCTTTATGTGCTGACCGGTGCAAGTACCAACGGTTTAGTTCACAAGTCTAACTTGAACCCCGAGAAAGATCTTGATGTCCACTATGGAATTGGAACAAGACACCCTGCCAGAGTTTTGGGTTTCAACAATATCGACAATCTCTTGATCATGACGTTTGATCCAAAGGCCATAAACTCCAAGTTTGTCTCTGCTGATCAAATTCCTATTGGTGAGTACGTCTCGGCAGTTGAAATCCTCAAAATCATTCCAGCAGGTTTGATTGTTAAGGTTTTTGGCAGTTTTGATGCTCTTGTCCCCAACAAGCATCTTTCCGACATCAAGCTTGTGTACCCCGAGAGAAAATTCAAGGTGGGAGGCAAGGTTAAGGGAAGAATCTTGAACAGATATGGTAAACAATTGTTTGTTACCTTGAAAAAGAGTTTGGTCAACATGGAGGATGATGCCATTGTTTACTCTATCGATGACCTTAGTGTTGGTTTCAAGACGACTGCCGTTGTGGAGAAATTTGTTGCCGGTGGTGCTGTGGTTTCATTCTTCGGCCAATTGAAAGCTTACTTGCCCAAGGCTGAAATTTCAGAGACTTTCGTGTCGGATGCCAAGGATTACCTTAAAGAAGGACAACCTGTCACTATTCGTATCCTTACTGTCATACCCAAAGAAGGCAAGATTACTGTTACTTTACGTCAAGCTGCTGAGCTCACTGAGACTCAGTCTCAACACCTTGAGAAATTGACTACTGGAAGAAGTATCGTGCAAGCCACGATCACAGAGAAGACCAAAGAGGCAGTTATTGTCGAGCTCACTGATACCAACTTGAGAGGTATCATTCACACGGGACACTTGTCAGACGGAAACTACGCCGAAAACAGAATCATCTATAAGGCTTTGAAGATCGGTGGTATCATTGAGACTCTTGTGATCGATATTGATCAAAGACAAAGAGTCCTCATATTGTCTGCCAAGAAGTCCTTGATCACTGCAGCCAAAGCCGAAAGCTTTCCTTTGCACTACGAAGATATCCATGTGGGAGCACTTGTTCCAGGCTATATTAGGTCTGTCTCCAACGTGGGTCTTTTCGTTGGTTTTGCCGGAAAACTTAATGGTCTCGTCTTGCCTAGAAATGCTTCACCAAAAGCCTTGGTGGATTTGCAGAAAATCTTTTACAAGGACCAGACCGTGGCCTGTAAAGTTCTCAAAACTGATGATGAGAACCAGAGGTTCTTGTTATCGCTCACCTCTTCTGAGGCTACTGCAATGACATCCCAGAAACTAAAAAACCCATGTGATGCTTCCAAGAAATTGGCCAGCGACTTCTTCATTGGTGCTTCTACCAGTGGTGTCATTGACTCTATTGAGAATAACCACTTGAGCATCCGTTTGGCAGACAATTTGCTTGCTAGGGTCCACACATCTCAGGCTCAAGATTTGAACACCATCAAGGACACGAGCAAGCCCTTCAGCAAGTTCAAGGTTGGCCTGAAAATTGAGGCTAAGGTCATCGGTTTCCACAACAAGGTCTTGAACAAGTACTCTGGCCATCCATCTGAAGACACGATCATCGAGCTCTCGATGTTGAAGGATGTCTTGAATGACTCTGAACCTTATAAAGTCACCACTGACAGCGTTTCTTTTGGCTCCAACCAACGCGGTGTCATTGATGGTTTTATCTATGGCAGTGCCATTTTCACTCTTAGCCCTGGCTTGAGCGGTTTGGTGCCTGTGTACAATCTTTCTGCAAATGTTGCTGACTACGAAGACTTCGAGACTAACTTTGCTGTTGGTACTATCTTGGATTTAAAGGCTATGTCTTTTGATGAGAAGTTGAAGAAGCTCATTTTCTCTGTAGAGAAGAAAGCTCTTACTCATGAGTCTGATCTCAAGGTGGGACAAAAATACCCCGCAACTATTTTCAGCGTCAGTGACTCTAACGTTCTTGTTGAATTCGCATCAGGAGTCACTGGAAGATCTTACATCACCGAAGCTCTTAACGATTACGACGGCAAGTTGACTGAGGTTTACCACAGAGATCAGTGTGTGCTTGCAACCGTGTTCTTCAATGAAGATGGAAAAGTCTATGTCAGTTTGAGGAATGAAGAGACCGCCAAGGACAAGCCAATGGTGTCTCTTGATGATATCAGACGTGGTAGTTTGGTCAAGGGATTCGTTAACGGTATCACCAAGAATGGACTCTATGTTTCTTTGGGACGCGATTTCTATGCTTTGGTGAGAACCACTAGTTTGTCTGACGGGGAATTGGGCGACTGGCAAAAGAATTACACTTTGTTCCAACCGGTGTATGGAAAGATTCTTCAGTGTCCTTCCGAGGGCCGCATTCTGATGACGCTCAAGGAAAGCGAAATCAATGGCGATTTGTCCACCAGTAAGGTACTTGAAGACTTGAAGGCTGATGAAATTTACGAGGGTACAATTCGCCGTGTTACCGACTATGGTGTCTTCGTCACCTTGGATGGTACTGACAATGTCAGCGGTCTCTGTCACAGATCGCAAATTTCTGATGCTCAAGTTGACAATGTTGAAGACTTGTTTACTATTGGTGACCGTGTCAAGGTGAAGGTCTTGAGCGTGTCTATTCCAAAGAAACAAATGGCCTTAGGCATGAAGGCCTCCTACTTTACCGACTCAATCGAAGAAAGCGCCTCTGAAGACGAGATGCTTGCGCAGAGTGATTCTGAAGATGAGGAGATGGGAGAAGCTTTCGACGACGAAAGCGATTCTGAAGCCCAGGATGTAGTCAGCTCTTCTAAGAAGGTACAGACTACTGGCTTGGGCGGACTTTCCACCAACGGTTTCGACTGGACTGCCTCTATTTTGGACCAGGCTCAAGACGATGAGTCTTCTGATGATGACGAGGACTTTACCAAAAACAAGCGCAAAAAGAGAAAGGGCAAGCAACAAGTCAAGGACAGAACTGAGGATATGAATGCTAGATCCCCAGAGTCCATTGCCGATTTCGAGAGAATGCTTGTGGGTAACCCCGACTCCTCTGTGCTTTGGATGAACTACATGTCTTTCCAATTGCAATTGGGTGAAATTGACAAGTCTAGAGAGATCGCCGAGAGAGCCTTAAAGACTATCAACTACCGTGAAGAGCAGGAGAAGATGAACATTTGGATTGCGCTTCTAAACTTGGAAAACAGTTTTGGTAGTGATGAATCGTTGGACGATTCCTTCAAGCGTTCCGTGCAGCACATGGATAGTTTGACCATGCACCAGAAATTGCTTGGAATCTACGTTTTGTCTGAGAAGTTCGACAACGCAGAGGCTCTTTTGAAGGTGATGACCAAGAAATTCAGTCAGAACATTCCAGTTTGGGTCCAAGCTGGTTCTTACTTCTTGGAAAGAGATCAAGCTGCAGAGGGACACGAGGTGTTGGCACGCGCTTTGCAATCTCTTCCAAAGAGAGACCACATCGAAGTCGTGCGTAAGTTTGGTCAACTCGAGTTCACCAAGGGAGATGCAGAGCAAGGTAGATCTTTGTTTGAAGGTTTGGTCACCGATGCTCCAAAGAGAATTGACTTGTGGAATGTTTACCTTGATCAAGAGATCAAGCAGGGTGACCGCTCTAAGGTTGAGTCGTTGTTTGAAAGAGTCTTGGCAAAGAAGTTGTCCAAGAAACAAGCTAAGTTCTTTTTCTCGAAATGGTTGACATTCGAGGAGGCTAACGGCAATGAACAGACCGTGGCCCGTGTCAAGGCACTTGCTGTTGAGTTTGTTCAAAACCAGCAAAAAACCGAGGAGTAATTTTAAAGCATTTGGAAGTGTATATATTATAAAAAATAAGATAAGATAAGATAACTAAAGTGATAAGCATATCAAGTACTTGCCTTTGCAAGTTCTGGAAAGACGGTATCAAGAATGATGTCCAAAACTTCGAGGAGGAGATGCTTGTTCAAGTAGTCGTTCTGAATCATTTCCAAAAGATTGTTGCACGCTAAAAGTGTGTTTCGTGAACCAAATATCTTTGAGCATGTTTCTTCCATGAATACCTGCAATAGTGTATATGCCTCTTTTCGGGATACGGCTTGTTCTGACTTGGTCCGGAGTTTTGGTGAATCTCTAAACTTGCCGTTTGGAAACAACATGTTCACAGTCAAAGCAAGGATCTCCGCCACTTTATCTTCTTGCTTGACGTTGCTTTCGACCATTTGCTGGATCGTTTTCTCAATTGTTGACCCTAAGACTTGCTGTAAAATCACCAATAAGGCTCTTCCACGAAGCCAGCTATTCCTGCCCAAGTCGAATACTGCTAATAGTAAGTCCGAAATGGGCTTCACAAAGGGAACACTGTCCGACTCGGTAGGTGTGGATTTTTCAATATCATCAAACTGCTTCAACTCCTTCTCCATATCCTTGATGTTCTGAAGGATCTTTTCGTGCCTGTTGCTCTTGTCACTCTTGGTTTCATGTGAATTCTTGCCGATATTAGGTCCCACTACCTTGTAAAACTTATTGAGAACAGCATCAATATCTTTTTTCGATTTCGGATTGGAGCCACTGAATTCAAATGTCTCAGATGAGAGAAATGTTCGGAACGCCGAATCGGAACAAACCTCGGGGAGATTGAGTAGTTCTTTAAGGTAGTTCTCAAGAATAGGTCTCCTAACTTCTGTCTCCTGAGACATTTTGAACTTCAAATAAGGCACTGATTTTTTCGGGAATTTAAGTCCCCCAACAGAAGCATATCTGCGTTTCAAATATTGGTTTAATTTGTGAAACTGGCTGAATCGCCTAGCAACCACCCACCCAGCAACAATTTGGTCTGGATTTTCACTGGAGTACTTCTGCACTTCAATCACATAAAGAACATAAGGGAGATTTTCATCGTTACCGAAAACACAAGATTGGATTTGGACTTTCGATTTTCCATAAAGAGAGTTTTCATTCTCTTGCACAATGTACTGTTGTTTCTGAAGCTCCTTTGAGTTAATTTCACGTTCAAGACTTGCGTTAGACCTGCGGAGAATCTTCAATTCGGCAAGGTTATTTGTTAGCTCCGCTTTTTTTATCAATGACAATAGAATCTCGCTTTGCTCGGATAAGTTTTCGATGTCATTATCCAAAACACTAATTTGTTCTGCTAAACTTAAATCGCCTGGACCAGCTAGTAAAACTTCCAGATTGCTCAACTCTGAAACTTGCGATTCTGACATTTGGGCTGAAGAATTGAGATAATCGGATGAAACAGAATCTGATTCCGATTCTGCATCACTGTTGTTTTCAAACATCGCAGATAAACGATTCGAAGAAGTCAAGTTCAGCGGCTGCAATTTACTATTATCTCCAAACAATGACCCACTAGAGGAAATTTCATGGTTTTTTGCAGTGGAATCGATTTCTGGTGATTCAGTATGATTCAGAAAGATCATCTTGATATCTTGCTGACTTAAATCAGTGTGACTAGGCGAATTCTCCATGATCTTTTCAAATGCAGACTCAACAGCCCTGACAACTGCTGGACTTATAGTAGAGTCCTGGCCAGTATTTGCAGTATCCTCGTATCTCAACATGTTTTGATTTTGGTTCCTGTTTTGGTTATGGTTCCTGTCTTGGTTCTTCAGGCGAAGCGTAGGAAATGCAGTTGAAGCAACACGGCGACTCTGCTTTGGAGCTGCTGCATCCAAGTCACCATATCTTTCTGATACACGAAAATCAGGAAAATATTGCGTTTTCATTTTGGAAAACAAATCCTCTTGCAACCTAAAGAGTGTTTCTCGAGCCTTCTGGTACAGTTCCACGGTTGGAGATTGGATATATGAATCAATCCCCCGCCGAACGTCTGCATCCGTGACAAGATTAACGTCGGCAAAGTACTTTGAATGGATTTTCTTGATATCGTCACCCGTTGAGAACTCCAATTGGAGTGTGACGTTCTTGTTGCCGGAATCCTCTAGTGGTGCTTTCATAAGCTCTATATCTTTCCAGAGGTTTAAATAACCATCGGACCCAAAGCCTTTTAAAAATTCTCTGAACACAGCAGCATATGCGTCTTGCGAGAGTATAGCTTCTAAAGACATCTGGCCTTCCAGTTGCGAAAGAACTTGTATGCGGCGGTATAATCTCTCCTTCACTTTGGAGATGAGCTCGGGCTTCTCCTCCAGGTCCAGAGCCAGAGGTACAACTTCCAAATCCACGAAAGACTTTGCCTTCCTCAAATCACTCTCCGATGCATGGTCTATGAAAGACATCCATCTCGAGATTGTGAGCAGGTTCAACTGGGGGGGTAAAGCCGCAAAATCGCTTTGGCTATGTTGCTGAAGAGCTGCTCGAAGTCTCTGGACTTGAGATCGATGCTTCAAGTTTGCACCTATGAGCTTGACAATTATTTGATTGTAGAAGTCACCCTCACTCAAGGCTTCAAATGCATTGCTTAAAACGGTACAGCCTAGAATCTCCAGTACAAGCAGCCGCACCAACTGGTTCCCCTTTTCACGTCCGGAAAGAAGAAGTGGTAGAATATCCAGCATCCGCTTGCGTAAATGAGCCTTTTCATTCTGTTTCTGTGCAGAAGGAGGAATTAACGACACGCCCGCGTGCAATTTCCCACCATTATATTGTTTAGCCACTGCAAGTTTGCTTTCAATAGAGTACGACAGATCATGTGAGTTCAGAAGGTTTTTGAAACGAAGGTAATGTGTGGTTATAACCGGGATAATGTCAAGGACCATGAGACGGGCTATGTCCACGTTCCTAAGACGGGTATGCAAGTTTCGAAACACATCATCGAGCTCAACTCGTACGGAATCCTGAAAGAGTGTATTCTTGGATATTGAAGAAAACCATCCGTCAATAAAGTTGCTTATGATATTATCAGTAAACTCGCTTAAGATTCGAGATACTTTGGGCGCACTTTCAAGAACAGGATCAGCAGAACGCCCTAAAGAAAGCCTTTTTGTTTTTTTCGACCAGGCAGTAGCACTCAGAAGAAATATGAACTTTTTGGGTTTTGGAGTAGTATTAAGCTTGCGCTCCTCTGGGTGACGAAGTAGAAGCCAGGTCAAAAGTAGGAAAATGGAGGTGTTTAGAAGCAGCCAAGGAATCAAGAAGTTGACCAATTTCAGGAGGGAAAATAGCAAGATATAGCTAGTGACAAGAACGCATGCCGAAATATAGATTGCCCATCTCGGCATTGATTGGCGTTGGGAGGTAGAATTTAAGGAGACGCTGTTTTAAGCGGATTATGTATGAGCGAGATATTGTGCATACAGTGAGACGAGTAATCAATTCGATCTAGAGCAAAATAAACAATACTTGGTGAAAGAATGAAAATGGGAGAAAAAACTAGGTCAACTAAGAGCGTGTAAATTTGATTTCATTCAGTAGATCTAAAATGGAATTCTAGTTTAGTGAGTAGATCTGGAGCTGTTTGTTAAGTATATGCAGTGTGAGGTTATATCAGCCATGGATTGCAATGATCATGACTTGGAGCCGTTATCATTGATGTATGGCGACACCTATAGATATAGGTATTATCATTGCTGGTTAATTCAGTGAATGGCGATGGTGTTACAGCATCACCGAGATGTATGTCTCGTGGACTGGAATGCTGATGATGGACATTCGTGACGAATGTTTCAGGTAAATTCGATGCACTTTTAGTTGGTTTTATGACGCTTTGATTTGGGTTTGTCAGAATCGTCATGACTTCTTTCAGTTCTCTTTTCTTTGTCTGAAGTGCCCTTTTTGTCCTTCTTTTCTTTCGTGTTCTTCTTATCCTTGTTCTTCTTGTCTTTCTCTTTCTTGTCTTTCTCTTTCTTGTCTTTCTTTTCTTTCTGTTCCTTTGCCTTTTTCTTCTTTTCATTCAAATCAATCTTTGCGTGCTTCTCCTTCTCCTTCTTGTCCTTTTTGTCCTTTTTGTCTTTTTTGTCCTTTTTGTCTTTTTTGTCTTTCTTCTCCTTCTTTTCCTTTTTGTTCCTCTTCTCCATCTTCTCCTTTAGGTCTGTCTTCTCAGCTTTGATTGGATCTAGAGGCTTTCCAACAGTACCTTTCAAGCCTTCGCCTCTAACAAACATTTTGTACAATGGGGATGTGGCCTTACGCATGTGATCTTCGACTTCTGCCTCGTTCTTCTCAAAAGAAACTCCCTTGCTGGAGCTGCTAACTTCTAGCGACTTCAATTGTCCGTCAAAGAGACGTTCCCACCAGAGATCGGCATCGTTTTTATTGGCACCCAAACCTTTATTATCTTTTTTATGTTTCACAAGAATCGGTTTTCGGAGACCTCCTTTCTGAAGAGCCTCGCCTTCCACCCATCCATACGACTGAAGGTATGTGTTGGCGTTCATTAGCGTATGCGATGACTAGTGATGCCGCTCATCTCTGCGCGTTGTGAAGATTCGCGGTGTATCGCTCCATCACTTTAGCTATAGAGATGTGAAACACTAAGACGCCATATTAGTCAGTAATTGGCTCGAAATAATATCAATCATTAAATAATTAAAATTGAAAGGAACGTTTACCGATTTAAACTGAAGTTCAATTAGTTGTGTTACTAGTCTTTACGAGTTTCGGTTTTTGCAAATCACGTGACTACATGATAGCGTTGTGATCCAGTCTTATCTAAAGTTCCCTCTTATTCTGAACTATCACTTAATAAACTCTCATGCACTATAAGTTGCAATACTTCAAGAAAAACATCTTAACAATGTGATTTCCTAGTATTGCTCATTTGTTTCTGGTTTGCTGCAAATGTGTCCTGCGTATAATGCACTCTTATTTATCATCTAGTGAGACTCATCTTTCCAGTCTACACTGCAATGGATCTCCAGAATTTAATCCAAAAGGCCACCGAAGAAATAACCGCCAATCTGTACGGTATCACCGCTTATCGTCAGTTGGTCTCCTATATCGACGCCACAAACTCCTGTGCCCCAGTGGCTTATTGGAAAATCAGAGCCCACCATGATGCCATAACTCCTGAAGATATTAACTTGTGGAAGGATGCAATTGAGCACGAATTTCCATCCGAACACCTCAGGGTGAAGGAATTAGTTGTTCTATATAAAGTCGTTTCTTCCCAGCTTCCAATTTCCAGCTACAAGGCATATTACCTCGACTGGTATAGGAAACTTCTGGAGTTCGAGCCGTGCAACAATCCTTCTGTGATAGAATTGGCCACCACCCTCTACAATCAGAACTCTCGTGACTTTGCCTTTAGCGACTTACTCTTTCTGCGGCTAGTACAGATTCTAGGGTCGGATGACTTGAGTATTCTCCAATTGTACGAGCAACGGATCCGTGTTCCTCACCGCCAACTCGAAGACACTTTCCAAACTCTATCTTCTCTTGTGTCTCGCCTCAAACCCGATGAATACACTGAGACCATGCGTCGCTTCAGCAAAATTATGACAGAAACTGAGAGATCCCAGGGATACTATGACCGAATTCATAGTGAGATCACTTCTGATGGTGGCAACCCAACTCTTTGGGCCAAGTACTTGGAGCTGGTTTACAAGTACGACAAGCCATCATTGCTATTGATATTTTATAATAGCTTATTTGATTCTTATCAGTTCGGAAAAGGGGGCGAGTCTTGGCTTCCATTGTGGACTTTCACGCTACAGGCTCTTGATCAGCACGAAAACATTACTGAGAAAAAAACATTTTTGGACTCATTTTTGAAGTCGTATCCTACACGTGCGGAGCCATATCTGGAACTTCTTTATGCTGATTTACTGCTGTTTCAAAATATCAAGCAACGAATCTCGCAGGAAAAGGTTGGCTCTGATCCAAAGCTTGTCAAGGATATTCTCACGATAATGGTTTTCCTTTCAAAACATGAGGCTGGTGGTGAGTTGGATGTGAATGACATCTTGCATTACTGCAACTTCTTGCTCGATATTGGAGGCATGAAATTTATGGTGTCCTTATTCGCGTTTAGTCCTATAATTTCAACTGCAATTGCCACGGATTATCTCAACAAGCATAGTCAGAATGCAGAAATTTGGAGCTTGGCTCTCGAAACTTTTGCCTTAAACAAGCAGCAGGATACTATAGATACGCTTCTCCGCAATTGGGAAGAAAACTACCTCCAGTACGACAAACCTGCATTGTGCCTCGATGCAGTTCAAGCTTATTACAGTGCTAATTCATCTAGCCTAAAAAGGTTGCTTTCCTGTCATACGACATTACGGCAAGTTCATGAAGATATTAAAAAGAACAACGTGGTCAGCCCTACGGAAACCTACGAGCTCAAAAGGAAAATCGAACCTGAGACCGAAAGCGACTCATCCTCGAAACCTGGTGCTGGGCTGCCACAGAGAAAAAAACCTAAAACCCAAGATGAGCACTCTGGACATCAAAGAAGCAGAGAACAATTCCGCATCAAGGTCAGCCCGATCAATGATGCTAAAGAAAAGGATATAGAGAACTTTTTTAAGCAATGCGCCGTTCCCTTGAGCATTGTGATCAGCCTGGAGCCAAACTCGGATCCGTTTGCAGTTGTTGAGCTTGGGTCCGAAAAGGATGTGCTTATCTGCTTATCCAGACATTTGAAACCATTGCTTGGCTGCCCTGTGAATATAGAGCGCATTTTCGGCAACACTGTCTGGATGACCAACTATCCACCTGAACTCTCTGTTGATGATATAAGAGATGTCGTCCGCAATGTTTCAAATTACACACCCATTTCCATCAGAGTGCCATCTCAGCTGGACACGTCGGAAAGGCGGTTTTGTTACATGGACTTTGCAGATCCGGACTCCGCACTTTCTGTTGTTAAGTCATTACTGAACTACGATATGAATGGCTACAAACTTCACATTGAGATCTCTAACCCATCGCTTCGGAAACACAAGAACACCAAGAAAGCTGCCCTACAAATCTACCTACGCAATTTGAACTTCAAAGCCTCTGATGAACATTCTATTCGGAATTTTGCCCTGAAGATTGGTATCGTGGATAGTATCAATGTTCCATTGAACGGAGCCAATAAAGACAAAGGCTACAAAAATAATGGGTATGCATTCGTCACATTCACAACGGAGGAAGCAAGAGAACAAGCAATTTCTTTAAAGAGTGTCGAGATCGATGGAAGAACGGTTGCGATTTCAGCCGTGAACATCAAAGCTGAAAATCAGAACCAGGCCTCTCATTTCGAAAACCTGTCTACTATCACTATTCGCGGTGTGAATGAGCATGTCACATCAGAGTACCTCCGAAAGTTTGTTGAGGAGAAAGTCGGGCCTGTGGCTCGAGTCCAGCTCAAACCAAGTAAGAATATGGCATTGTTGGAATTCCAGACCGTCAAGGATTCTGGGAGGGCCGAATTTCTTTTACAAGGAACTCAATTAGAGTCCCAAACGCTTCAAATCGGGCCCAAAAAGGACTTTTTCGCAGCCGAACAAACAATCTCGGTTCCAAAAATGATGCCCCCTTCGCTTATGAGGAGAAGGAAAAAGTAAGAAGTATTCGATTATTATTTATTTTTTATTTTTCTTCAGCAATCAATAAAAGCAAGCATATACTACCGGAAACTCAAAGAGCCCAGAATTGGGATAAGTTTTCACCGGCACCGTTGAACGCTAAAATATTAGGACTCGATGAATCGAGACCACTCACAACACCGGTTGTACCGAACTTGATGAACTTTCTCTTGAAATCGGCAGGGCTGATCAACTCTCCGGTAGAAAATTCAGAATCGAGTTCTGGTTGGAAGGATAACAAGTAGGACAATAAACCTGTGACGTGAGGTGCAGCCATGGAGGTACCAGACATCGTCATGGTCTCCAGCCAAATACCAACCGAGACAATGTCAACACCTGGGGCCTGGATATCCACACATTTTCCCCAGTTGGAGAATTCTGCCTTTTGATCAGCATTGTCGGTAGCACCAACAGTAATTGGACCAGAAGCTCTAGCTGGCGAAACGTCACAGGCGTCCTGATTTTCATTTCCGGCTGCAACTGCAACATGGATTCCAGCCTTTGTGGCAGCATTTACAGCCAAGTCGAAAGCTTCGGAAGCTCCTCCGCCAAGCAGCATGTTGATGGTGGCACCCTTGTAACCCTTCTGCTTGGATTTCACCTTGGCTTGGTGGTCTTTGACAGCAAATTCAATACCCTTGATGATGTCAGAAGTGGTACCACTGCCCAAAAGATTCATGACACCCACAGCCACCAAATTCACCTTCTTGGCTACACCATAGGTACTGGAACCGATGGTACCAGCCACGTGAGAACCATGACCGTTAGCATCGAAACGAATCTTAGGGAAAGCCACTGCTTGTCCCCAGACAGCTCTACCTTCAAAATCAGGGTGTTCAACTTTAATACCGGTGTCGATGACGTAGGCGGTCACACCTTCTCCACCCTCGGAGTCGTAGATGTAATCAGAAACAGCTGGAGAAGGCAAGTATCTCTCCGAAACACGAGCCAATCCCCATGGAGCATCTGGCTGAGACTCAACCTCATTGATGTGCATGATAGAGTCTGCTTCGATGAAGTCCACCATATGGTGTGCTCTAATTATGTCCAATAAAGCGGGGGGCAAGTATCCTGAGTAGCCTCTAAAAGACAGGATGGAGATGAAGTCAAGGGCGTTGTTCATAAATTCAGCAGCCGAGTCCATGAGTTCGGAGGCCAAATCACGCTTCATGAGGATTGAAAACTGCAGTGTAACCCATTCGTTGTGAGACTCATATTCGTTCTCAGAGAAGCCATCCTTGAGCACGACAATGTACAGTTGTGGAACAACGTTGGATGCGGTCAGGATCTTGGGAGAAGAAGCAGGTTTGCCAGGCTCTTGAGCTTGTATGGGTTTTTGTGGGCTTTTAGCTTCGGCGTCGAGGTTTGCAAGACTGAATATCTCCTCTGTATTCAATCCATTCAAGTTAGGGAGAATCAAGGCTTGGGACGACGCCAACAAAAGCAGCAATAAGGCGACTCTCATCCTGAAATTGAGTAGAAGTAGGTATCAATCTGGTATTTAAGACAATGCAGTTTTGTACAGTAGTACGTTTGAGAAAGAAGAAGTGATATTCAGGGGTGGCAATAGCGAGATATCAATAGGGAATTCTTATCTGCTTAGATGCCGGAAAATGCGGAGCCAGCAGCTGGCTCGCAGTGCACTCTAAGAAAGCCTCGTGTGTGGGCCTAAACTCTTGCAGCCACACACTGCGGCCATATTTGCAATATTTTCGTCTTAAACTCTATTTTGGGAGTTGATACTTTTTATAGATAATCTCTTGTACATGTAGGGTAAAAAGCTGGGCATGTCCCTAATATCTGGAACATCGGCCTGCATGTAGTTCGGCCCCACCATAATGTGGTCTGCAAAATCATACCAAATGGAAATATGAGAAAACTGCATCTGTAAGGAAATAGACTCCTAACCTGGAAACAAGTTCTAGTTGGCGTATGCTCACTTCGCTGTATACACACCACATTGATAGGCCCTGTAGAACTTACCAACCAGATTAGGTTCCTCGATAGTGCACTAAAGTGGGAGTAATTCTGTGAGTACTCTAAGAGTGAGTAATCCACACTATCGCAGTGGTTTGCAGAGGGTATGGGAGAGGACAAGACCATTTTCCAAAACGATTCTGAAAAAAGGGGCTTTCCTGCATCGATGTAGAGTTTCATGTTATGAAACTGAAACACATGACACCATTTGTATTTTCTATTTAATTGTTCCACCCTTTATAGCTTCAGCAGTTGCACGTTTCTGGTGTACTTCACTGTGCAGATTACACATCACACTATTCGCACCTACTTCTGCAACTTCGCACGCTAAAAAATCTTCACCTCCAACTACCATGAGTGCTACCATTAAGTTGGAAAAGACCGATAGGAGAGATACTCTTATCGAGATTGAAAAGAAATACCAGAAATACTGGCTGGAAAATGAATTCTTCAACGTCGATGCTCCCACTCTCGAGGAGGACCCCGAGGATGATGCGGATGTCTTGAGACAGCACCACCCCAAGTACTTCTCCACCATGGCCTACCCTTACATGAACGGAGTCTTGCACGCCGGCCATGCCTTTACCTTGTCCAAAGTGGAGTTTGCCACTGGTTTCGAGAGGATGAACGGCAAGAGAGCCTTGTTTCCTTTGGGATTCCACTGTACTGGTATGCCTATCAAGTCTGCTGCTGACAAGATTAAGCGTGAGGTGGAGCAATTTGGTGCTGACTTTTCCGGTGCTCCCGCAGAAGACGACGAGGAGGAGGTGGCTCCTGTTGTTGCTGCAAAGAGAGAGGACGTTACCAAGTTCACAGCTAAGAAGTCTAAGGCCGCTGCCAAGCAGGGAAGAGGAAAGTACCAGTTTGAAATCATGATGCAGTTGGGTCTTAACAGAGAGGAGGTTGCTGCCTTCGCTGACCCTCAGCACTGGCTCCACTATTTCCCTCCTGTAGTGCAGAAGGACGTTTCCGCTTTCGGTGGTAGAGTCGATTGGAGAAGATCATTCGTTACCACTCCTGCCAACTTGTACTACGATGCATTCGTGCGCTGGCAAATCAACAGATTGAAGGACCTTGGAAAGATTAAGTTCGGTGAAAGATATACCATTTACTCTGAGAAGGATGGCCAGGCTTGTTTGGACCACGACAGATCCTCCGGAGAAGGTGTCAATCCTCAGGAATACGTCGGAATCAAGATTGAAGTCAGCGAGTTTGCTTCCGAGGCACAAAAGGTGTTTGAGGAAAACAACTTTGATTTGTCTAAGAATAAGGTGTACTTGATTGCTGCCACCTTGAGACCTGAGACCATGTACGGCCAATCCTGTTGTTTTGTGTCACCCAAGATTGACTACGGAGTGTTCAAGGCTGCTGATAACGTCTACTACATCTCCACCACTCGTGCATTCAAGAACATGTGCTACCAAAAATTGACCCCAGAGAGAGGTGACTACAATGCCACTTTAACTCTCAACGGTTCCACAATTGTTGGATCAAAAATCAATCCTCCTTACGCAGTTCTCAAAGACTTGAGAGTTCTTCCAATGGACACCATCTTGCCTAACAAGGGTACTGGTGTCGTGACTTGTGTTCCTTCTGATTCGCCTGATGACTACATCACCACCAAGGACTTGGCTAACAAGCCAGAGTACTACCATATCGAAAAGGATTGGGTTCAAACTGACATCGTCTCTTGCATCAAGACTGAACGTTTGGGTGACAAGTGTGCCGAATTTTTGTGCAACTCTATGAAGATCCAGTCTCCTAAGGACTCTGTTCAATTGGCTGCTGCTAAGGAACAGGCTTACAAGGAAGGTTTCTACAATGGTGTTATGAACATCGGTAAGTACAAGGGCGAGAAAGTCGAAATTGCTAAGCCAAAGGTGAAGGCAGACATGATTGCCAGCGGCGAAGCTTTCGTTTACAACGAGCCTGAGGGACAAGTTGTATCTAGATCTGGTGATGACTGTATTGTCTCTTTAGAAGATCAATGGTACATTGACTACGGTGAGGAGTCTTGGAAGTCTCAGGCTTTGGAATGTCTTGCTCAAATGGAGACTTTCTCCAAGGAGACCAGAAACGGATTTGAGGCTGTTTTGGATTGGTTGAAGAACTGGGCGCTCACCAGATCTTTCGGTTTGGGTACGAAATGTCCATGGGATGACACTCAATTGATTGAATCCTTGTCTGACTCCACGGTGTACATGTCTTACTACACCATTGCTCGTTTCTTGCATTCCGACTACTACGGTGAGAAGAAAGGTAAGTTTGACATCAAGCCTTCTCAAATGACTGATGAAGTGTTCGACTACATTTTCACTAGACGTGAGGATATTCAAACTGACATTCCAAAGGAGCAATTAAAAGAGCTCAGAAGAGAATTCGAGTACTTCTACCCCTTGGATACCAGAATTTCTGGTAAGGACTTGATTCCTAACCATTTGACTTTCTTCATTTACTCCCACGTTGCCATTTTCCCCAAAAAATTCTGGCCTAAAGGAATCAGAGCCAACGGACATTTATTGTTGAACAATGCCAAGATGGCTAAATCCACCGGTAACTTCTTGACTATGCAACAAATTGTGGAGAAGTATGGAGCAGACGCATCCAGAATTGCCTTGGCTGATGCTGGTGACACTGTCGAGGATGCCAACTTCGACGAGGCCAATGCCAATGCTGCCATTTTGCGGTTGACAACCTTGAAGGAGTGGTGTGAAGAGATCATCAACAGTGATTTGAGAACAGGAGAATTCAACTCGTTCTTTGATGCTGCTTTTGACAATGAGATGAACCATTTGATCGAGCAAACTTACGAGCAATATTCTCAAACTAACTACAAGAGTGCTCTTAAGTATGGTTTGTTCGATTTCCAAACCGCAAGAGACTACTACAGAGATGCCGTTCCTACTATGCACAAAGACTTGGTGATGAAGTACATTGAAACGCAAGCCTTGTTGTTGGCACCAGTTGCTCCTCACTTTGCCGAATACTTGTACAAGGAGGTTATCGGCAGAGAGGGCTCAGTGCAAACTGCTAGCTTCCCAAGAGCAAGTAAGGAGATCTCGCAAGGATTGTTGGACGCTTTGGAGTACGTCAAAGACTCTGCTAGAGCCGTGCGTGAAGCAGAGAGTGTTGTGTTGAAGTCTAAAAAAGGTAAGGCCGAGGTTGATGCCACCAAGCCAACCAAGCTCACCTTGCTTGTATCCACGTCTTTCCCAGAATGGCAAGACGAATACATTGGTCTCGTAAGAGAGTTGTTCGAAAACCAAACTTTGAATGACAACAAGGTCATCAAGGAGAAGGTTGGTAAAGACATGAAGAGAGCCATGCCTTTCATCAACTTCTTGAAGCAGAGATTGGTGAAGGAGAACCCCAAGACTGTTTTCAACAGAAAGTTGACCTTCGACGAGGGTGAGGTTTTGGGTAAAGTTACCGACATTATCAAGAGATCTACAACCACTATCGAAGTTGCTGAGTTCCAGGTCATTACTTTCCCTCACGGTGGAAAGAAGGGTACCGATATCGCAACTGGAGCAGAAGTTGAGATTACGGCCACCGGTAAAGTTGTGGAGAATGCCGTGCCAGGACAACCGGGGATTGTCATTACCAACATCTAGGTGCGAGTCCGTCTTTTAAATGTTGAGTTAATAGTTAAGAGGACATCAGTTCACGAGATCGCAGGTGCACCCGCACCTCTAGTAGTATCGCATCGACCATGCGTTTCCAGAGTGTATCTAATACGCGCACCCCCCACAAATGAGCACTGTAGATCTTGACCACGGTGTTACTGTAGATCATGACAACAGAGGTTTTCCATGTGTTTCATTAAGTGAAGATCCACTTGGACCACACACGTGTGCGCCGAGAATATGGATGCAAAAAAAATACATGTAGCACCCACAGGAACAAACTAAATCCTAACAATACACTGTTAAGAGGTTGTTCTTCAAAGTCATCTCCAAAATACCAACCCGTAGTTTCTTGGTGGAGCTGGACAGTGTATTCGCATGGTAATGTGGGAGATAGCGACAGCTCTCCATACACTCCATGTGCGGGTGTTTTCTAATCGCACGCGGCAACCAGTCTCACTACAGCACTTTTCCAGACGTTGTAAACACACTTCAGCTTCCTCCATCAGCTTACTAGTTCCTACAACCCACTGGAAACCCAGACATCACATCCATCTACGTTTGCTTCCATCCACAAACATCCAAGCTTATTGTGACCTACCGGCCATCAAGGAAATTACCCACACCCAAAATTTCCACCCAAGCTTATCCACAAACAGCTTGTTGACAGCCAAAGAAAGACTATACGAAGAAGGACGTGAATATCAGCAACAGTCTTGTTTTTGCGCTTAATCATGTCTAAACTTCCCATATTTCCTCTCTTGGGCACCAAACCCACTCCCGATACTCGTCTCAAGGACCCCAAAGAGAAGATCTCCGATGTGTATCTTGACGATATCAATCTGTTTTCCTTATCGGAACAAGCTCCCTCCATTAACCCTCGGAAACGATATCGTGAGGACTCGCTGTCTGACGTATATTGCGATCACACTTCTCTGAATCTTGATTGTGATGACGCAGCGGCCTCAGACCCGGACGGCGAGGAAAGTCATAATTTCCGCCTTCCAAAAAGACGTCTCACCGAAGACGCGGCTCCAAGCCCTGCGGCCTCGCTGCATTTTTCTTTGGATGATGGACATATGACAACTGCTGCTTTCAGCGGACAAGATACAGTAAGACTCTACACCCCGGCCCTGATCCCGGCCACAGTCGCGTCTTGCGAGGTTGATGACTCGGCTTTAGCTCAACAGTTGGTTCTTCCGCTGCCACTGGCGTCGCCGATCCAATCTGCTCGTGATAAGCCATCTGCACATAGTACGTTGGAGATGCAAATGACAAAGGTGCCAACGAACCAGAGAGAGCTTATTGATATGATAAATTCTCTTAGCAAGTTCGTCTCTCCATCCAACCAAAGTCACCTTCTTTTCACTCTACTACAGCAACACACACGACTGCTGCTTTCTTCCCTTCGTGAAATCATACAGGTCAGCCTCAATCATGACATTCTCACTCGCCTTCCCTTGGAGATCAGTTTGAATATCATCTCCTTACTAGACATTTCATCGATTATGGCAGTGGCCCGTGTGTGCCGAACTTGGAACTCCTTAGTTTGCAGCCCCAAACCATGGCTCTATATGCTTCGTCAAGACAATTTGATCACGTCTCCAGAGATGGAAGAAAAAGAGCTTGAAGATCCAAAGCGCTTGATGAAAGAGTGGGGCTCCCAGAGTCCTTATTTACAGTACCAGAGCTATGCACAGGTCCTCTACAAAAAGCGCTCCATTATTCTGAAGCGGTGGATGGACCCTCTGTACGAGCCAAAACGAATTAGTGTTGCTGGACATGGCACCAACATCGTGACCTGTCTTCAGCACGATGACGAGAAAGTAATCACGGGATTCAGTGGGAAGCTGATAAATGTCCACTCGACGCGTACGGGAAAACTTTTGAGGCTTCTCAAGGGACACGATGGAGGTGTTTGGGCCCTCAAATATTTCTCAAACACGCTTGTTAGTGGGTCCACCGACCGTGAGGTTCGTGTGTGGAACATTCGGACGGGCCACTGTTCTCATGTGTTCAAAGGCCACACTTCAACTGTTCGTTGCTTGGACATTTTGCATCCGGTCCAGATTGGGGTTGATGAAAACGGGAAACCCATAATATTCCCTGAAGTACCCCTTCTTGTGACAGGATCCAGAGACCATAACTTACACGTCTGGAAACTTCCTTTGGATAACGAGTCCGATGACTGTGTGAAAGACACCCAAGTCTTTGACTCAAAAGATGCCGGTAACCCGTATTTGGTCACCATTTTATCGGGTCACACCAACTCCGTCAGAACTGTGACTGGACATGGTAACATCATCATATCTGGTTCATATGATACCACAGTTCGCGTTTGGGATTTACTCGATATGGGTAAATGCAGACACATTCTCGAGGGCCATACAGACAAGATATATACTACAGCTCTCAATTTCGAAAGCCGGCGCTGTTTCTCGGGATCAATGGACGAGTCGATAAACGTGTGGGACATTGACACCGGGAAGCTCCTCTACTCTTTGGAGGGACATAAGATCTTAGTTGGATTACTAGAGCTTTCTAAAAACTACTTGGTCTCTGCGGCTGCTGACTCTACGCTACGCGTGTGGAATCCTAAAACAGGCGAGAACTTGAGTAAACTCAAAGGCCATAACAGTGCTATTACGTGCTTCCAACATGATGCGCTCAAAATCGTCAGTGGCAGCGAGCGCATGCTCAAACTTTGGGATATCAAGACAGGCAAGTTCGTACGGGATCTTCTTTCAGATATCACAGGCAGCATTTGGCAAGTCAGCTTTGATCCAGACAGATGTGTGGCTGCTGTGCAAACGAAGAAAAACGATACAGAGGAAACCTACATTGAAATATTGGATTTCAGCACACCTCTCAATGAAAGTCCATAGGTATTATGCAGTGTCTGCAAAATATAACTTACTTAAGTTGGAGAGCTTGTTGAGTGTCACATTGACATCGATGCTTTGGTCCGGTTTACACTTTGACAAACCCAACTCCTCCACCCCGGTATCATTTTGATACTTCCCCAGAGGACCAATATTGCGTTCCAGCCCCACGAGCATGTCGCAGAAATAATCCTGGAATGGAACGCCATCCATTTCACTAGATTGCAAGCACCAATGTTTATGGGAGAGGTCGAAAGAAGAGGCATCTGGCTCCAAGAAGTGTTTCTGCGTGCAGGAGCGACACTTTAGAACCAAGATTGTCTTCATCGGAAATTTCGCCAAATCGAGAGTCCAACCGAGAGCCGCAACCAAATAGACTGCACGTGGAAGATTCATATCCAACATCAGTTCGAAATTCTCCTTTGTGTCGTTGTAATAGGTGGCCAAAAGCCACTGTTTCGAGACAGGCACTATATCAGGAAGTGTATACAGTTCGACGGCCCCCAATAGCGCCAGGGCAAATAAATTTATGTCTTTTATATCATCCAAGGCCTTTTTCAATGTAGCAACGTATCCTTTCAATAAAACCTGGTCGGTGCTTGCGAGATGCGGAAGTAAGTAATATACTTTGGAGGGACATTGAATATTGCGCCAAGGACAGTTTTTAGCGTGTGCCAGCAGGCGCAATTTGTCCAAGTACAGAATTTTGAGCTGGTGATTGAGAGCAGCTATATCGGTCAAATTAAGCGGAAGCACCGAGTATTTTGGCTGGCAGTCGATATCATTAAACCGAAGAATAATATGCAGTTGGCAAGAAATGCATTGAATGTGGTTGCTCCCTCTCTTGGTATTTAACCAGCCTGCTCGGGTACATTCTAGTTCCGTTAGAATATCCTCACTTGTATATGGGATTGCCCAGTTTAAAGACGTGTAGGTTTCGAGTCTTTGGATGAGTTGTCGCCGTGAGTAAGGATCGAAAAGCAGAGGGTTTTTCTTCAGCTTATGGAGAGTTTTGGCCTGCTTTACTTTGGACTGGTGGTATGCAAAATGGTGTTTGGACTTGACCGAGCTGAAGAATTGAATGTCTGGATGTGATGCATAAGGTGTTGGTGTAGATGGTTTGGACCGAGAGTCTCGAGCCACTGCTGGGTTATCGAAAAGTTGAAGACATCGATCGAGTACTTTTGGAGTATTAGCTGTGATGTCCATATGTGACGTAGTTGTCCAGCCAGGAAGTATATATTTTGTAGATGAGGTCGTGTGATCAATCTTGAAGTATCGCAGGTGAGATGCGATATTGCATGATGCGTCTAGTGACGGTGCGCTTAGCACTACGCCATATTTGATTGCAAAAGTGGTGATCCATGATAAACTGTAAAAGTAGATTTTCCGAGAATTCAAAAGTAAAAAAAAAAAAGTATGATTAAAGATTAAATCTGTAATTACACAGATAGAATAAGGACTAGTGTTACCATCTCGAATTTTTCCATATTGACGACTTTCAGACACGACAGTCACCTAAACTATGGGCGGACTGGGGTATACATTTGTCAGTTCTGAGGATAGCACACGATACTCAAATATGATCTAAAAAACTGAGTCATTCTATTTAGGGTTCATTTCTATTTTTTTCCATCACTATTCTAAAATTATCACTTACCTTTAAGTTAGGGTGTGCCTGGTCCTTAACCATGTCTCTGGGCAGTGGACCGCGCCTGCACGCTGCGCCAGAAAAAAGCGACTCGTTCTCAAGTCCGTCTCAACACTGCATTATAACCAGCCAAGATGGCCAAACCTCAGTTAGAAGAAGTCAACGATGATGACATCGATAACATGGATCTCGATATCGCCCAATTTGATCCAAACCTCAAAACTCCCATCGCCCCTTTGAACAAACCGGTCATCACCAGATCCCAGGACTCTGAACCTATACCAGCCCAGTCCATGCCACAACCCTATACACCATCGCAATCCCAAGATGCAAACAAAGGTATCGTCGACCCGGAGAAATTCTCTGAAGAAGAGCGCAAGGCTATCAACGAGTTACAGATCATCTACCCATGCTACTTTGATATCAACAGATCTCACAAGCAAGGCTGTCGGGTGAACCAGGACTTGGCGGTGGAAAACCCCTTGACCACAACCATTTCCGATGCTTGTCGCTCTTTGAGGCTTTCTGTTCTTTTGGAGTTGGACAAGACCCACCCCCAAGATTTCGGAAACCCAGGCCGTGTGAGGATTCAGTATAAAAAAGAGGGTAATGCATGTGGTCCATACTCAACCAAGAGAGCCCTCTACAACGATATTGCCAAGTACTTGAAGTCTCATCCTACCACGCTAGCCAGTATAGGCAAGAACAGTGGTGTTCCATACCCACGTGAGTACGAGGAGAACTTCGAGCCGGAGGAATTACCCAAGGTGAAGGGATTCCACATGAACACTATTGTGCCCGTTCACTCCAATTTAACCATGAAACACCCCATGACCAAGCTGATCTACGATCCGGAGCCTGATGTGGCTGAGGCACCCAAACTTGCCAAGGGCCCTAAAAAGAAGGTCATGAAGATCAGAGGCTAGAGCCGCATGAGCTTGTCCCATTTCCCCCTGTAATGATAGCACATTTTACATTTGCATCGAAACAATTCTGTCCATAAGGACCGAGCCTTGTTCTCATTTCTATACACATTCTCGCTTGGAATTCACGTCTTAATCTAAATCTATATTCGCTTCTACACCTCTTAGGCAGGAGCATATTGAGCTCGGTAGCCCTTGATAGCCTCTAAGTTTTCTGCCGACAACTTGCTTTGCAAGTGGGTGATAATGTCTGATAAAGTGACAATGGAGAACACAGGGATTCCGTATTTGGCGCTGACCATCTGGGTAGCGGACTTATCGGAGTCCACCGTGGTTTCTTGTCTGTCAAGAGCAATGATACAGCCAACAGTTTGGCCATTCTCAGCGGCGATGATCTCGAAGGCCTCGTTGATGGCGGTGCCTGCAGTCATGACATCGTCGATAATCAAGATCTTCTTACCCTTCAAATCGCAGCCCACAATGGAGCCACCCTCTCCGTGGTCCTTTTTCTCTTTTCTGTTGAAAGAGTAGCCCAATCCAGCATACTTGGAGGGGTCGAGCTCAGCCAACTTAGCAACAGTAATAGCCGCCAAAGGAATGCCCTTATAAGCAGGCCCAAAGAGAATATCGAACTCGATTCCGGACTCAATAATGGCGTTTGCGTACGAAGAAGCCAACGTAGACAACAATTTGCCAGTATTGAACAAGCCCAAGTTGAAAAAGTATGGGGATTGACGGCCGGATTTGAGGGTGAACGAACCGAATTTCAAGGCCTTGGAATCCAAGGCCAAGTCTAAGAAAGAAGTTTGAAAAGATTGCATGATTGAATCGACTCTTGTATCTTTATCCAAACTCTTCAACCAAACCAAATCACCTAAATTGGGGAAGCAGAAGAGAGAGGGAAAAGAAGAGAGGAGAAGAAGGAACGAATCTCAAGTGCGGATGCGGGCTACGAAACAGCTTATTTTCCAACTGTATTATATGAAGGACCAAGCAACCATAGACACAGTAAAAAGCAAAAAAAGAATGGTTAGAGAAAAAATAGGGTGTTCGGGTTTATCGTTCGAGGGCTAGGCAAAAATAAACTTGTATAAATGTATCCTCCAAAGCTGTTTTCGGATTTCAGATCTCCAGGTCCTTTGGTTGCGATTGCCCTGAGTCCATCGCAGTCCATTTACCATTAGTACTATATAGTATCCTCACTATACAATTACTACTACACGCGGTGTACATGCACTCGGGACATGGAAAAGGAACTACCCGAATACAGAGACACTGTACAAGCCATAGAGGCTGACCAAAGGACCGACTTGGCGGTCCATTTATATCTGACTCATTTGCTACATAACGTCAATCCGCTGTTTCCCCATTATACTTGGGCTTCTTGGCCCAGGTATTCTCAGCAGCTTCCTGATCCCTCGTGCAAGGAGTCTTTCGAGGACACGCCCATAGACAGGGCTACTTTCGGAGAGCCGCAGGTTTTAGCCAAGGGTATTCCTGAAGGTCCCCAGTATCTAGATGACTTGGGAGCACTGAATGAAGATGCATTGAAGGTGCACTTCAAGAGAACCACATCTAAGGTCAGACTAAAACACAAATATCGGCAGCAAACGGGTCCAAAGGCCGTCCTACTAAATCAAATGCATGCTCTTTTGAAGCAAAGGATCCGTATAAAACTCAAAGAGAAGTGCTCAGATGTCGATCTAGATATCGAGGATTCCGAACTCATGAAGGTGATGGCCATCAAATTGGCAAATAGAGTCTCTCAAGTTACACATCGTTTAAAAAGGTATCGACCTCAACAAGTGCCTGATCATATCAACCAAAAAAATTGGCAGGATATTCTAATATGCGATCTTCAAGTGGATAAAGTGAATGGGCGACCTAATCTCTTAAGGGCCCGTAAACTCTACGAAATGTGCCGCCTGATGTTCCATGACGTTCGCTACAAATACGAGTATGATGCTGAAAACTACTCTACTGAAATCCCCGACGAAAACAACCAGTATGAGAGCGTACCGGAATTTGACCTTATGGAGCATTTGGAAGCGCTACAAAGCGCTTCTAATACCGACAAGAACAAAACGAGTGGAGAAGAATCCACTGACTCAAATAAAAAACTAAACAGTCAGCTGCTTACCCCGCTTGAGCAACTTGAAAGACGTGAAGCAGATTTTAAGTTCAAAGAAAGAATGTACTTAAAGTTATGGGATCAAGCTGCTGAAATGAAACAACTCGCATGGGATAAACCAGCGGAAACGTTTTACACCCCCCACAGCATACCGGACGAGGATACAAAGTTGAAGAAGCAACGTCAACAGCAATTCAATGATGTGGCCCTCACGCAAGACGATTTCACTTTCAACATCAAACAATAATGCTACATAATACTTTAGTCATATTGGGAGTCTATTATCAATTCTCATCGCAGCCTTTAATTACCAAAATGGGCACTACGATAACGTATGTACAGTGTATAATAGAGCCAGGCTAGTTTGACTTCTGGGTAGTGGAGGTGATCTCGGTACCGAAGATGACATCCCAGAATCGACTGGTCACACCGAAGCCCATCTCGTAATTCTTGTAGTGGTGTTCCAAATGGTAGGTCTTGACGTCTTGCAAAAACTTGGGCAACTTCGTGTGGTGCAAAACATAATGGGTAACATCATACATAATGTAGCCCAAGGTACCACCGGCCAAACCAGAACAGGCCATGTGGTATGGGAAAAGTGCAAACACTAATCTGTAAAATGGGTATGCCAAGATAACAAACAAGGTTGGAGGTAACACCAAGCGATATCTGTCCATGGGCAAGTAGTGGTGCACACCGTGCAACAAGAAGTGCAAGGTGTAGGCGTATCTATGGTTGGGCAAGTAGCCGTCCAAGTGGAACAAAAACCGATGCAATCCATACTCGACTAGAGTCCACACAAACAAGCCCATGACCCATAAACTGAGCGACGTGATGACCGGTTGTCCTCGGAACCCCAAGTAAAAAAGGAACATGTTGCATGGAAGCCACACGGTTGGAACCACCCACCACGCAGTCAAAGACAAGGGTTCGAGGAAGTTTCCAAACAAAGGTGCTGAGCCCTTACCATAATGACGAGGTCTATGCACTTGGTCCAAGTAGAACTCCTTGGAAAACGTAGATGTAAGCATCTGGGGAAGAAGAGGCTTCGACAAGTCCAAAAACTTGTGTTTCTTGGCATCTTCGGTGTAGTCGGTCTGGACCGAGAGTTTGTCCAAAGCTGGCAACTTATCATGGAACTCCGACATCTCGAATTCATTCTGTGCATCATGTGTAAGGCGGACTTCCACCGGTACCTTCTTTTTGTTATTGACTAACTCCTTCTCCTCTTCGGGCGTGGCTAAGTAGCCAACGAGCATTTCCTCGTCAAGCATATCGTAAGCGGATTCGGAGTGTTCATGGCTCATTTGGTCAGCCATGATTTCCGTGATATCCTTTCCAGCGTACTCGAGAATGACGTCGGCTCCTGCAGGGTGCTCTTCAAGGAATTCGGTCACATTATAAACTTTGCGGTGGTAAAGCGTAACCCAGCAGTCCGACTGGGTGTTGTGGGTTGCCACTGTAGTGGCGGATATGAGTGGAAGCGAAGGCATGGCCGCGTTTGTGATTGCTTATCTGTTGAGCTGCTGATAACGTCGAGTGCTGTGTAGTTTCCTATCTAAGTGATCGGTATTTTATTAATATAGTTGTTTACTCTGGTGAATAAGACGCTAGTATAAGTAATGAGATGCGAAGCCAGTGGTGGCCTGTTTTTGTTTCGCGCAGGAGTCGCGAGATGCTAAGCGAGGCGCGCCGGGATGTGCTTTTCTTTTGGATTGGCACGTGTAAAGCGGTATTCCATGCGAAAGAGCTGAGGCATAAATAGTGGGCAGCTTAACGATGCACGGATTCTGGAAGTGCGAGGGATACTGGAAGAACATGTTGGCTCCATTTGTAGATGTCAATCCAAAGAAAAAAGAAGCACTCCAGGCACATACCGTTTTGGGGCCGTCCTGTACAAACCAACCGGCCTGTGTACAACATATCATGTCGTTAGAGTATGCGTTAAGCACTGTCCACATCCAAATCAATCTTGATGGTCTCAAAATCGCCTTCTTCCAACTCGCCGTCGCCTTCAAAGTCTGTGTCAACATCTTGGTCTCCAAGTAAGTTCGGGTCCTGCTCGGGTTGTTCAACCTCATACTCTTCCAGGCTCATTTGCTGCTCTAAATGTAATGTATGATCCACCAAATTAAGATAGGCATACATGAAATTAGAAAGTAGCACCTGTTCTCTGAGCGACCGTTTGGGGTTGGCGAGCTTGAGATGCGACAATCTGTAAATTGCCCTCTCCACGTGCACGGGGAACCTGTAGTCAATCATCACGAGAGTTGAAGTCGAAGGTGGTGGTAACGGAAATCCGAATGCAGAGTCGGTAAACTCTATCGGCTGGTTGGCTTTGGAAGTTCTTCTGATAGATTTCTTGAGTCTTTCCTGAACTTCAAGCGTAGACTTGGGTTTGCTCTCCTCCCCCTCCTCTGTTGTCGGTTCTTCAACTATGGGCTCAACTTCACCGCTGGCTTCAGATGACTTGTTTGGCTTCTCCTCATGAATTTTGGTCATGCTCTTGATTTTGTTCTTGAACCTCGATGTCTTGGAACCATCCGTAGGCTTGCGTTCTTCGGTATCGTCAATTGACTTGACATCGATCTCTGCCTCGCTAGATTCCTCGTTTGAGCTTTTTCTGAGTTTCTGCAGTTTCACAGAGTTGTGACTTGACTTTCTAGACAAAACCGCTTGATCTTGCTCTCCATCTCCCGAGCTTATGATAGAGTTTCTTGAAGTATTGTCGCGTGAGCTCTTTTCCTGTGAGACGGAAGAGCTTCTCTTCTTCTTGAAAAGTTTCGTGATGACATTTTCCCTTCCAGTCGATTCTTCCTTGGCGCTTGGCGCCAGTTGTCTGTCAGTTGATATTTCTGGCAGCGAAACGGTACGTGAAGGTACAGCAGCTGGAGTTTGCAGCTGTTCCTGAGCTGGAGAAGACTTGTTGCTTTGCAGCTTTTCTTTGGACCAAAGCCATGTCTTCCTGGACTTCTTTTTCTCCAGTGTTTCGTTTTTAGCAGGAATTAGCGGAGTATTAGAAATAGATGCCGGGTCATGAGACTCCGTTTTCTCTAAATTGGGTACTTCTTGGCTCAGTCTTTCTTCGGGCTGTTCAAGAGAAGCTTTCTTGTTGATATCCTTTTCCGGATCTTCCGTAGAAGTACGCAATTTTGTGACAGGATGCGTGATTGTTTCATCATCTGGTTGGTGATGATTCACTTGAGTCTCATCAATTGTAGTAATCGATGCGGTCTTCGAACCGGTTGCAGTTTCTGTAGCTTCTTGACTTTCTTGTGCATGTTTTTGAGCATAAAAGCTATCTGGAACTTTAGAGTCTGAAACTGCTCGGAACTGAGCTGGTGTGTGGTTTTCATTTTGCTTTTCGGTCTCAACTGCTTGAGTGATGATAGGACTATGCCTTATTGGTTTGACTGCTTCGACAGGCTTCTCTTTATGGTCCTCTTTGAGTTCGCTAAGAAGTTCCTTCTCTATTCCAAGAGTGTCATCGTAACTAACATCGTGGGAAGTAAGATCAAAACTAAGATCAGGCTGTTCAGGAGTCAGATCGTTGCTTTTAACGGGAGCCTCAGCGACTGTTGTTTCGTCCCTCGATTCCCGTCTCTCACTCTTGTTTAGCTTCTCCTTGAAATCATTGAGTTCATCTCTGAAGAGATCAAGGTTTTGATTAAGTTCTCTTGTTTTTTCTCTTGCACGGTATTCCTTATATTTTTGCGACGACCCTTGATATGTCTTGCCACTACCAAAGCCCTGATCGTTCAATAACATACGATCAGTATTAGATGCACGAGGCAAGACTGGAGAGGATTTTGTTTTGATCAAATTTGGCAAGCCAGAAAGAGAATTGTCATCATACTCTCCATGGTTATATTTCGGGTCTCGTTGTTGTTGTTGATGATGATGATGATGATGATGATGATGCGAAGAATATTGATTAGACCCTGGATAATGATGCATTTCATTCGAAGGAACCATCTGACGAGACTTTGAATGAGATCTCCTGTCTCTCAGTGATGAGCTCCGCCTGCCTGAATGCTCCTTGTATGGTGGGTTTTCAGGAGAGCCCCTATATTGTAAATCTTCTCTAGAGGAGTTCCGCAGGCCTTCTCGGGAGGGAATATCATGGCTGCGCTTTGGCACCATTTGAGGACTGGAAGGCCTGCTGCTTGGTTTCCTCAGACTGCTATCCCGCGATAAAGAGTTGCGCTGACTATGATGTGGAGTTGGCTGGTTCAGTGGAGGTGGGCCAGAGGATGTCCGATACGATTTCGGAGTCAACTTTCGTTGACCGTACTTGGTCGGATGGATATTCTGCTCAAACGAAGCTGTGGACAGTGTTGTGAGATAAGGAGAGTCTTTCGACGCAAAGTCTGCCATGGAAATGGTATCCGTTGGAGTTGGACTTGACTTCACGGGACTTTTGGAAGACAGCTTCTTGTAGCTGAATAGAACCTGTGAGTTTCTAGGGTTGAAACTCTGAACACTGTTCCGTGAATGATTTTGTGACGACGGAGAATTGGCCCCATTGGTGATGTCTGTAGTGAGGGAATTGTTTAAGGTATGCCTGAGTTCGGCCAACTTGTTCGCCTTTCCGCTTTGAAGTTGCGAGCCCAGCAGCGATAACGAAGGGTTTTTCCTATAGTCCAACCGCCGGCTACGCTTCAATGCAAAATCTTCAGAGGGTCTCCTGTATGAGTGAGGTAATGGGTTTAGGTCGAATGAGCCGTTGATGCTTGATGACTGCTTATAGGACAGGCGGCGTGACGAGCCCTGATCATCTGAAGATTGATGAGACGGTTCATCTCCGAGATCAAGCATCTCAGCTTGAGGAGACGAATAGTTTGCACTACCGATTTTGCCGAACGCGAGTTTCTCCACGTCAGAATAGCCGATGGTGGAAGTGGAAAGGGACCGAGCAAGCGTGATAGCATCGTTGGAGTCCATTCCAGCCAACCGTGACATGGCCTGTAATTCTGACGAGAGCTCGCGTAGAGAAGGATTCATGGAGTCAGCATTGAAGCTTGTATTGACAGCTTCCGCATCCAGCTCGTCGTCGTCGATATCATCGGTAGTCGTAAATGAAAGAGATGACCGCTTGGAACGATTAGCAGACTTGGACCGAGATATTTTCCGCTCCAACAACTCATCGATTGTAGTTTTGACGTGGTTCTTGAATTGCTGCGGGTTGATTTCCGGATGAATATTGGCGGGAACCCATAGAGTTTCCTCGGCGTAGCCAATGTCTGCAGGAGAAGTTGTACTTTGAGCAGCATCAACAGTGTCGCTCTCCAGAGCATGTGGATCAATGGAGGATTCGGAATCGTAGAACTCTATTTCCGTTTGCGAAGAGCCTTTCACCGGCAGGTGACGAGGGCTGGACGAGGAAGACGAACTGGTAGAAACCAAGGAATTTGAATCGGAGTATGCATCAGGCATTTGATTGTCAACGACAAAGGAGTAATGAGCATCAGGAGCAGGAATATCAGGATCTGTGTTCAAGAGGTGGCCAAACGAAAGACGCTTAAGCGCCGCCACCATTCGCTTCTCCTGTTCGATATCCTTAGCTGCCAGCTCATAGTTGGCGGCCAGGTTCTTAGCGGGAGAGGTCAGCTTCAAGCGCTGCATACATAAACTGGGTTTCAGGGGAAGGCCGGGTCAATGTAATGTCTAGGGAAAAGGCTGTATAAGACACGGCAATTTTTCAAGGCAGGATCCAAAGTGATTTTGAAGGAGTGGAGAGGATGGACACCAAACGAACAGAGCTCTGAAAAAGCTCTTGGAATAAGACAATAAGGGGTGGATAACCAGCCGTGTCTTGCGAATAAAATCTTTGCTGGTGGAAGAGAAGTACTATAAGACTGGGCCAGATCAACAATCAGGCAGTAACCAGGACAGCTCAGTGAGAATCAATGGTTTTCGCAAATCCTATGCAGGGTGTTGGTAGGCGCGGAGCCGCTGCACGCAGCGCAAATCTATGTCGACTACTTGTATTGTCACTGCAGCGAGCGTCACGTGCGATGAAACGCCTGGTAGGGCTAACCTAAGAGGTTGATCCAAGCCGGCTAATTTTGCTTGCCAGGAAAAAAAATTGAGAAGCATAGAATCTTTTTTTTTTTCGCTGGTTTCAGCGGCATTCCTCGTCACCCCCACACCTCACTGCGCATACTCTTCACGTACAGGTTTGGTATTTCAGATACCTGTTGAACGCAACATGGAGTGTTCTACTCTGGGTAAAGTAGCGGTATGTTGTGTGATGACTTTATCTTGATTGCTAAAATTACATCTATTGAAACCAGTGAAAAGTTCAGGATGAAGCGTGGTATCAAATTTTCAACCCATGAGTCTACAACACTGTGGCTACACCTCCTAATTGAGTATATTTAAAGCCACTGAGCACCGAACAAAATTGGTGATTTACATTTAGGACACTTCCACCTTCCGTTTTCAGACCTATACTAGGCAAATCGCCACAATGTACAAATAACATTGAATCATGCTGATGGATATACAAATTTTTTTTTTCCTTTTTTGGGATCTTCAAATGCTGGAGTATTAATTGATGTACATAGCCCAAAGAAGTCGTGCGTTAAAACGTCTAAGGCTCGTTTCTTATGTTGCAAAGCAGATCGTTGGATCGTGAAATGTATAACATGAGAGTCGCAAAAAATGTCCATATGCAGTCACAAGATTCGCCAAAAACTCCAAAGCCCTGTCACGAGCATCAAACAATAGCACATATACCATTTTGGATGAGATTCACGCCAGTCCAACGCCGGGAATCCGAACATATTGCAGAGACCATGCAACAGTACCGCCGCCCAGAAATTAAAGCCTGTATCGAAGTAGATCTTATTACTGAGACCTCCAAAAGCGGTAGTATAAGCGAATTGGAACAAAACAGTGAAAATCACAGCTTGCAAACTCTCATGGTCGTGGTAGTACATGGTGTAGCCGTGGTGGAGATGGGCCATGCCAAAGAGTGCGGGTGTGAGAGTCATGATTTGCGATCTCAGGTACTCAGGGTAGAGTACACTCACCACTGCTGCACGGTACACGAACTCCTCGGTGACTGGGGCGAACACGTGGTCACGGAACCCGTGAAGCGTAGAAAAACAGGATTTAAAATCCATCATAAAATGCTCCCAGTTTTGGGTGTAGATGTAGTGGGCTACTGGGCCCATATAGAGCACCAATACCTTAGCCAAGACCAAAGCCACATTCTGCGAGTCCTCAGAAAAGGTGTGTGTGGAGGAGTAGCCTGGAACAATTCCAAATTGGCGAATGACAGCTCCGATACTTGCATAGTAATCTAGACACACCAAGAGATACGGCAAGCCAATTAGAATCACAAGACACAACAGTAACACTCTTCTGATACGGTAGCGTATCACCTGCTCATTATTACGAGGTAAGAGTGCAATGTCAGTGGGCTCTCCAATTCGAATTACCGCCACATACGATATGGACAAAAGTGCCGCCAAAAGTAACATCATGGCCTGCTAATACCCGTACTGGCTTTGTTGCTCTATTGCAAGTGAACATGTACTATGTTCTCCAAAACACACACTGTGAGACAGATGTTTGAGAATAGTGTGGTGCCTGCATGTCAGGCAGCGATGCAGCTCAGCATCAGGCTTGTCAATATCTGGTGCGTCCCTGAGCGTCCGGCACATACTGGCACCTTCTCCGGCCCGCTGATTCTATGCTCGATCCAATAAAACGCGGCATTAACGTACTGACTCATACCACTGGCTTTTGTTATCGCGGTGTGCAGGCGTATCGGGCCGCAAATTTTCAGAATTTACAACCCCAGAAACTGCTCTTTCCATCAACTACTTCACCATGTCGATGTTATCGTCCAAGTTTTTAAGACGGACTTTCACCACGTCTCGCTTTCTGCTTCGTGGTCAAAATCTTACCGAGAAAATCGTCCAGAAGTATGCCGTTGGCTTGGCCCCAGGTAAGCAAGTATTCAGTGGAGACTATGTTTCGATCAAGCCCGCCCATTGTATGTCGCATGACAATTCCTGGCCAGTAGCCACAAAGTTCATGGGACTTGGTGCAAAGAAGGTTAAGGACAACCGCCAAATAGTGTGTACTTTAGACCATGATGTGCAGAACAAAACTGAAAAGAACTTAGAGAAATATCACAATATCGAGCAGTTTGCCAAAGAGCAAGGCATCGACTTTTACCCGGCCGGCCGTGGTATCGGCCATCAAATTATGATCGAGGAGGGCTATGCTTTCCCTCTGAATCTTAGTGTGGCTTCTGACTCCCATTCCAATACTTATGGTGGTATAGGTTCTTTGGGTACGCCGATTGTGCGTACGGATGCGGCCTCGATCTGGGCCACCGGTCAAACTTGGTGGCAGATCCCCCCGGTGGCCAAGGTTGAGCTTGTGGGACAATTGCCTCCTGGTGTTACTGGGAAAGATGTGATTGTTGCACTTTGCGGAGTGTTCAACAAAGATGAGGTTCTCAACCACGCCATTGAGTTCGTGGGTGAGGGTGTGCGTCATTTGCCCGTGGATTACCGTTTGACCATTGCCAACATGACCACCGAATGGGGTGCTCTTTCGGGGCTATTTCCTGTCGATCAAGTCTTGGTTGATTTCTACAAGAATCGCTTGCAACGCTTGCCCCAGCCACACCCTCGTGTGAATGAGCAGACTATCGCTGACTTGGAGTCTAACCGTGTTGGGTCTGACTCGGATGCTGTTTATGCCAAGCATTTGACCGTTGACTTAGGTTCCTTGTCACCATACATTTCGGGCCCCAACTCCGTTAAGGTGTCCACTTCGCTCTACGACTTGGTGCAGGAAGACATTAAAATCAACAAGGCTTACTTGGTATCGTGTACCAACTCTCGGTTGAGTGATATCAAGGCTGCTGCAGACATCATTCGTGGCCACAAGGTTGCACCAGATGTCGAGTTCTATGTCGCTGCCGCATCTTCCAATGTGCAAAAGGATGCTGAAGCTGCTGGCTACTGGAATGATATCTTGGAGGCTGGAGCCAAGCCACTTCCTGCGGGTTGTGGACCATGTATTGGTTTGGGAACGGGACTTCTTGAGGATGGTGAAGTTGGTATTTCTGCAACCAACAGAAACTTTAAGGGCCGTATGGGATCCAAAGATGCTTTGGCATACTTGGCCTCTCCGGAAGTGGTGGCTGCTTCTGCCGTTTTGGGCAGGATCGGAGGCCCTGAGGAGCTTACCGGTGGCTCTGTCAAACCAAACACTGACATTGTGCGTACTTTGAAGGCCACGAGTTTCGAGGCTGAAGCTGATGCTGATGCTGCTGTTGAGGTCTTGGATGGCTTCCCTAAGTCTATCGAGGGTGAATTAATCTTGTGTGATGCCGACAACATCAATACTGATGGTATCTACCCGGGTAAGTACACGTACCAGGATGACATTCCCAAGGAAAAGATGGCCGAGGTGTGTATGGAGAACTACGACTCCGAGTTTAAGGACAAGACCAAGTCCAGTGATATAATCATTTCCGGCTACAACTTTGGTACCGGATCGTCCAGAGAACAGGCTGCCACGGCCATTTTGGCTAAAGGAATGAGAATGGTTGTTGCAGGATCGTTTGGAAACATCTTTTCTCGTAACTCCATCAATAATGCATTGTTGACGTTGGAGATCCCTGCATTAATCAACAAGTTGAGAGAGAAATACGCAGGTTCGAAGGAACTCACCATCAGAACAGGCTGGTTCTTAAAGTATGATGTCACCAAAGCCTTGGTGATTGTACTGGACGCTGAAGGTAATGTTGTTTTGCAACAAAAGGTAGGTGAGTTGGGTACCAATTTGCAAGATATTATTGTCAAGGGTGGTTTGGAAGGATGGGTCAAGGCTGAGTTGAAACAGTAGCATATATTCTAGATAGCATAATGGACAATATTTAATAATGAGAGAGTAATGAGAAGGATAAAAATACAGTCTAGCTCTTAGAGAGCAAAAAACAATGGGGCATACTGGGAATTGAACCCAGGGCCTCTCGCAAATTCGTATCAAGTTTCCTTGTTTACCCAAAGCGAGAATCATACCACTAGACCACACGCCCTCAGATAGGCAAAAAGGGTACCATATTATAGTAGCATACTGAGACATGAGTATGCACATCGGCTAAGTCAGGTGGATAGCAGTGGAATATGCAGGGTCTCCGAGACCCTTAGGTTTGTATTAGCGAGGTACTCCTTCATGGAAAAATAAGCAGCAATTCAGTGGCCATTAAAACATCAATACATCCCACTATAAATCAACATAAAGAGGACTAAGTTCAAAAATCATTGTGCACATGTAACGGACACTGTTTGTCCGGGGAGTTATACCACGGAAGAATTCATTCCCATGTATTGTGCTGTACTGTATAATTCGGGTGGCAGGCAGCAGTAGCAAACATGTTAATGTACATATGTCATGTTGGAGGCCAGAAATGGTTATAAGTCTTAGAAAACAGGAACTGCATGCAAGACGCAAGAAATCGCCTCAATTCCTTTCACGATGCAAATGGGCGCCTGACAACCTTTAGATACAAGTATCGGAGCTATATTTGGAACTTAAAAAAAAAAATGGACCGGTATGCCCCTTCAAATGCTGAAAGGACAGACATTCATTGTACACATTGTTAGTCCCATTGTATGCAAGGCCTGCATATAAGAAAAGGGTGATTTCTAAGCTAGACGATAAGTCGTCGTCTAAATTACGAACATCATGATTGAATCTTGAGTTTCTATGTAATTTCAAGTGGCATTTATGATTACTCTCAAAGGGTTATGAGCTATTGAATCCCATTAATAGGTACCCCGTAACAAAGGATTTAAGGTCATGTAGAATAATAATTATATGGAGTACAGCAGTATTTCGGTGAATTAATTCCATTAATAGAAGCTGCCAAGCTCAAACAATACAGAGTAACATCTCCGGAAGACATGCCAATCTGAGGATGGGAAACTTTTACCTGATTGCAAATAGAGTTTAGTTACTGCATACCTCTATATTCTAATGTCTGCAGACCGTTGATAAGTCACATGAAGATCCAAGTTTTAGAACCACAATGAAGTGTTAAGATAAGTTACGTCCTGAGCAATTATTTGTCTAAGCCACTTGGTCCAGCTACATGAGCTCACGAAACTGTTATAAGACAATGTATGTAGTTCCTGTACTCACCAGTCCAGAGACACAGGCAAATATGTATTGTCCTACATTCTCCTACAACTTGCCATAAGCTCTAGACTAATCTTCTAAGCTGGTTCTAGATTTCGTAACCTTTGTAAGATAATCAAGAGATAGTAATACCTGCAATTATTATGGTGAACCACATATTGAACTAAGTTACTCTACAGTATAGGATGCCCGAAGCTAAAGGTAAGTAGAGAGGTCCCAGGTTACATATACAATGATTTGAAATTATTCAGCAAGAAATGTGCTCAATTTCAAGGCCCCCCTCTTCTCTTAGTCACTGCTGCTATATTTTTAAAAGCCACTATATCATATTACCAACAAATTCATTAAGAGATTCTGAAATTCAATCAACACACTTACCTTCCCATTCCCAAGACTATACCCATCACAACAAATAAAGAAGCTAGCTTAAGAGAGAATCTAAAGTTATATGCAGCTTAGAAAATTGACTATGGTATACCATTAGTTTATGTAATGGCAATAGACACTACTATAGTTCAACCTATATCTTTGGACAATTAAAAAATCAAATAAAAACTGGACAGGATTAGTATTGGCCAGAATTTATTACTTGAGAAGTGTTTCTATCTTATTTCTGGCTGTGATATTGATTGCCAGAAACACGCATTGATAAAAAATACGCGGATCGCAGAGTTATTGCACAATGACACTGACCACCTGGAAAAAGAAATCCTGATACATTCTATAAACACTTCTGGGTGAGTCTTCGTCTACATACTCTTACACCTTCAAAATCACTAAGGGTCTTTTATTGTTATTAATACATTATGCTAACCTCTGGAATCCAGTTTCTGGAATCCAGGTATTGCTGGGTCTATCCATGTTTTCCCGGAGTCGGTACTTCAACTTTTGAGTTTGAATGTCTTTCACTAGTTTCTGACTAGTTGATTTTATTGTACATTCCGTAGCGGATGAATTTGAGGCCTATCTCAAGGTAGTGCTTAACATTCTTGGAGAAAGCGACCGTTGCTTCCGTAGACTGGACCACGATTTGAACCAAATCTTCCACATCGGCACGTAGGCTATCACTGATGTACACAGCCTGGCTATAGATGAAGCTGAACACCACTAAATAGCAGTAGCACAGGAAAACAATCGGCGATAAAAGAAGTGCTTTGATCATTTCAGTCAACACATGTGATGTCAAGTGGTAGAATAAGAAATCGAACTTTGAATGTTGTAGGCGAGAGGGGTTTGGGCAGTGGTTGATTCAAGAATACATGGAAGGCGATACGCAGATATATAGGTATACTTAGGACGCTTAATGACAATAACGGCAGTGCGGCCCGTTCCCCACAATTTCCGGCATATATACCCCTCTGCCTGCACGCGGGCCTTTCGGCGCATGTCATTCTTTTCCGTTGCTCTCTTTTCTTGGTTCTAGCCACCTGATGGGCGAGGCTTTTTCCTGATTGAGGCAAAGAAGAGGCTTTTTTTTTTCCATGCCGAAACGGTTGATCATGCGTCACACATCGGCATCGGTAACAAGCGATGGATTCAGCGAGCCCCATTCGCCACACCTTTTGCTTTATGCCGGCTCCTGCTGCAGCAACCATACCAATTAGCTTTCTCAATGCGTAAGAGTGATTTCTCTTCAACTCGATGTTGCGACTTCCTGCGCTAGGCCTTCCAGTCTCTCTTGCTATATCCGCATGCCATGGTGCGAAACGTATCTCCGGCTTCTGGGGGCAACTGACATATCACATTCTTCTAGACGGAATTAAACAATAATTGGTGCTTGTTCTGTAACTCGTAATAGAAGGTGGCCCACTCAACTGGTGCATTATTGTTCTTCTTTATGATCTCGTTCATGACCTTTGACACTCTGATCACATTGCGCAAATTGTCCTCGTAGCTCTCTGTTTCCTGCGTGCTGGCCTTGGCTCTTAATTTCCGGTTGATGATTTTGGAGAGACATGTAATAGCGTCTGCTAAATTGCTCACTTTCATCAACACATTCTCATCCTTTTGCATGAGCTGGATCAAAATGTTGATTGTAGAATTGATGATGTCATTCTGTGAATCCTTCAATCCTTTAGTGCAAAGAACTTCAAAAAGTTTTACCTCATTGACTTCCACGCTAAACTCAGGCTGAATCCGGTCATTGTTGATGTTGACCACCGAATTGATGAACTCGTATCCCAATTTGCGGACTTCTAAACCTTCATCAATGACGTATTTATATGGACCCATAGGGATCACCTTCTTAAATTCTTCCTTGGCATTCAACTCGTCATAAATCCGTGGCAAGATGACATCGTCAAGAATACCTGCAAAACCCCTGCTTTTGTTGTATATACCCGTAAGAAGGGTACTGATGATGGCCAGTTTCAATTCAATGTTGGGAATGACGAGAAACTGCACCATTCTCGTGACATTTTCAATGTCAAACACGAAGAAGGCCTTGTTTATGAGCTCTTTGAAAATCACCACAACCGTATAAATAAGATATTGATTATCACGGTTCTCAGGCGTGTCCAAAAGACGCAGCACTTCTTGTTGGTAATCAATTTCGGTATCCAATTCAATAATTTTGCTCAAAATATCCCCCGCCAATTTTAATTCAGATACTTTTTTGTTGTTGATTTGGCCTTCTTTTTTGAGCAATACATCAAGAATATTCTTCCAGATATCACGCAACGAATCAAGTTGATTGTCAGAAGAGCTTTCTTTCAACACCTGCTTGATTGCCACTAAAATAAGGATTTTCTTTTGTTCTCCCATACCTTCATCGTGGTAATAGCCGAGTAAAGTAGGCAAATAGTGGTGGAAATCCCGAAGGATAAGAAGCCCGATAGCACGTGCAGCTGCCAATGCAATATACTCATTTTCCAGGTTCAAAAATGCAAAAAAATCATTGAATTGAATGGACTTGATTTCGTGTCGAGAAGAGATACAGCCCAAAAAGTGGATATTAAAAATGATTTTATCCGTTTCAATAGGTTTCTGGTCGATTTGGAGGAGCTCATCTTCAGCCTTGCTGATTTCACTAATCAAGCCCAATTTGAACACCAATATCGACATCATCTTAGCACTTATGAAGTTACGGAAGATGAGAGAATTCATAGCGAGCTCATAAATTCTTTCACCACCGATAGTATTGCTTTCACAGATGGTGTCAATCAATTTTTCAATTGGACCAATGTTAATGTTGTCAACGTCGATCAACTTAATGTTAATGACCGAGTCAACCAACCTCCGGAAAAACTCCTCGTCTGCTGGGATGTACTTCGTGGTGTGGCGAAGAGTGGTGAAGCAAGCGTTCATAAGAATAGTCTCCGAGGTACTTGCAACCATGTCCAACAAAATCTGCTTGATCTCCTTAACCAAATCAGCTGAAGGTGCAGTTTCGTTCTTTTGAGGACTTAAAACTAAGTCCAAAAGTCTCAATGTTGGCATGTAGAGCGAAGAGTCACTCGATTTCAAATACACCACTGATTTTGTAAGAACCACGTTTTGCAACTCTGGCTGCATGAATTGGGGCCGTGCAATGAGAACTTTGATCAAGCACTCAAGGGTGTAGTTCATGGATATTTCGCGAGCAAAGGATTGCAAAAACACGTCCATGGCCATATAACCATTTTCAGCTGTCAACGGCACGTCAACAATGATATCTGTCAAGGACCGCAAAAGAGCCTGTCTCAAGTCGCTGGGGTATTGACGATTGGACACTTTCTTAATGATCATGGGGAAAATGTTGGTATTGATGAACAGCACCAATTCAGGACTTTGAGAGGATTGGCCATAGAGAATTTGAAGCACCAACAACACCTCGGAAAGCAAATTTTGGTATATGTTGGGGTCACTCAACGACTGGTCCATATCGTTAATAATGCATTGTAGGAAATCATGGGGCACACCTAAAACGGTGTATTCTTCGAGCACCGCCTTGTATAAACGAGCAATCTCTGAGAAAGTTTGAATGGAGATCTTGAAGCTCAAGAAGTGCTCATAAAGCGTGGACAAGAATGTCTCTGAGAGCGACTTAGAGTGACCGCAAATCATGGCTTCAATTAATGGTTTTGTAGTGTTGAACCGCACAATGTTCTTCTGCGTGAGTAGCCCCGAGAAAAGTTGTTGTTCAAGCAATTCAAGAAAGTCTCTACTGGGAGCATTGATTATTCCCAAAACCAAAACACAGCAGTGGCCAGACTCATTTGATACGAAATCAACCTTGTCCCCAATCAATAGGCATAATTGTTCAAGAACTGGGGCGGTAAGAAGCAGCGGTACCAAATCAGAATGGTTAGTTATGACCGATTTGACATTTATGAGAGCACTGAGGCGAAGTTTTGCTGCCAACGCATCATTTTCGCCCGTTCCCTCAAACTGCTCAATGTCTTCATCTTCGAAGTCGAAGACAGAGTCAAAGTCAGACACGTTATCGTCGCTGTCTTCGTTTTCTTGTGCACCAAATGGATCATACGCCAAGAATTTACTGGCGACTGCCATAATTGACTCAAGTCTTTCATAGTGACTCTTGGGAACACACACAGTCAACAAAGATAAGGTCAAGAGGCAAGTTTCCCGGGTTTGGTTGAGCTCAATGAGTCGGTCCACATCCAATTCCTCGAGACTAACCACCAACAGATTTAAATCGAGTGCCTTGACTATGACGTCAAAGGCCAAATCGATAGATGTGGTAGAAAGAGATTTTTGGGCCCGGCCTATAATAACTTGCGTCAATGTAAAGAAAGTGGCAGGAGATTTTTCGACAAATGGAAGGATCTTGTTTAAAAGGCCGTCGTAGAAATCCGCTTTCTGAGCCACATCTATGGCCTCAATCTGCTCTAGACATTCGTCAATGCCCACTATAGACCTCTTGCCCACAATTCCACTCAGAATAAACGCCTTATCGACCAAGGAGTTCACAAGCAGCCCAAGCTCGGCCATCAGTAGCACATGGCCCAAATTGCGGAGCAAATCGATCAAGATCTCCACCTTATCGATTGTAAGCTTGTCACCATCCAAGATCCGAGGAATCAAAAGCGCAAACACAGACTTCGCTAGCAGGTTTTGAAAGCGAGAGCTGGACTCACTGAAAATACCTCGGAGAGCCAAATGCGGCACTGACGTCAGAAACGTCAGGTCGTTCATAGTTCGCTCCACATTTTCATACAATTTCTCCACAATCAGCAACACATCACTATCTGAAACGTGGCGTATAAGAAGCGGGAAAGTCCGCACGGATTGGTTCTGGACCTCGCTGACAGAATCAGCCAAAAGCCGGAACGAAAGCGGCACGAATGAAGCCACATTGCGGACCTGGACTTTGGGGTTGGTAAGGTATTTCTGTAGGTCCTCAAGAGCCATGTACCTGAGGTCGGGGTCCACATCGGTGGCACGATCCTCTAGCTGGCGGATATTGAATGACATTATGTACAATGGGTGGGAATGGATTGAGGTCCTACGCAGTAATTGATCCACCGAATGATGTGCGGAGTGCGCCTGGAAAGAGGTGCTGGAGGTACGGATGCACCACCCAGTGATCGGGCCAAACCCACGTAGATCAACGCTACAAAGTCTGCTTTGAATATAGAAGTAGTGTTGCGGTCACTTTGTTTGGAGGACTATACAGTCGATGCATGCAGGTTGCCGGTTGCTTGAATCTGGAAACTGAAACGAGACCCAAGTCACCGTATGGGTGTTCTTTAATTCTTTTCTTTCTTTGACTTCTTTTCTTTCTTAACCTTTTTTTCCTTCTTTTCCTTCTTTTTTGGTTTCTCTTCTTCCTCAACTTCAATGTCTTTATCGTACTCTTCGACCTCAACTTCATCAATCACAAGATTCTTGGGTACTCCGTCTTCGGCTTGCTCCAGACCATCAGAAGTGGCTTCTGGAGACTCGGGTTCGACACTCTTATTTTCCTGTACTGGTTCTTCCACATTCTCACCCTCAATCTCGATTACTTCATCCACAAGGGCCATTAAAATCTTCTTGCACCGAATAGCGTATTCTTTGGAAGGACCCTTCACAGCCTCTGGCTCTTTTTTATCGTCATCCAGCTTTTTCTCAACTTCTTCTGTCACCAGCTCTTTCTTATCTGCTTCGCCCAGCTCATCTTTCTTGCCGTAGAGCTCAGCATTCACCTTGTCCTCGAGCTTCTTGGAGTACTCGTTCCACAGCACAATCACAGACTTCAATTCCTCAACTATACGGTCACGGGCACCGCCCTGGATTCCCTCGATATACTCAATGAGAAAAGATTCGTATTCTGCCGGAATGGCCTCGATATTCTTTAGTAGCCAGTTTTGTTTCTGCTTGCTGAACTTCCAGTTCTCTTTATCCTGAGAGAATTGCTTGAGGTATGCGAGCTGGTCTTTTTCTGGAGGAGGAGGACGCTCTCCTTTGGGAAGTTTGACCCTCTTGGGTGGTTTTTTCGTCTTGTCGTCTTTCTGGTCTTTCTGGTCTTCCTGTGCTCTTCTCTTCTTATTCAACGTTTTGGCTAGCTTATTGTCGATAACAGAACCATCAAGATGGGTGGTGGTGGATAATGGGTCGTTTTCCACGTCATTCTTGACCTGAAGCCCAAGTTTCTTCCATGCGGGAACTTTACTCATAGTGTAGCAGGGAGATGATAGTGTGGTGGGTGTGGAGCTATGAAATGGTCTTGCACTGATGAGGACGTGCGCGGCCCGATGCATGGATGGAGCCGGACCCATCGCGTTACAAATTCTGCCCTCTTTTTCCTCTCACTATTCTCTAATATTGTAATATACATATATTTCTTTTAATATACTAATATTTCATGTGACTGTAGACTATGCGGATATTTGGCGTTGCCTTTTGGGTTTCACCTGGCAGGCTCTGTTTTCATCGTTGCCTGTTTTGATTATCTAGCTATATCAATAACACATGGTTTGAGTCCGCTTCAAGTCTTCCTTGTTGTGGATATATGGATTGTGTACATTTTTTTAAGTCTCTTGTTATCTACTTGAAAATTTCTTGGTAATTTTGGCCGTTCTTGACGTTTGGCCAAAGAGGCGTTTGAACTTGGCCCTTTTCTAATGCTCTGCTTCACATATACGTTCTTAGGTCTTGCAGGAATCAAGACTAACAATATAAATAAAGAGACAAGACTCTAAGTAAATTCAGAGACTCTTTATACTAGACTCTTTTATATACCAAGAGATACTGACTGCAGATCTCATCACCTTTGCTATTAGTCAAGGAATTGGGCTGGTATTGATATTAAGATGTAAAAAGGGTTTAGAGGATTCTATATCACTTTATGAGACTTCTTAATATTACTTAGTTGATTTTCTTAGTGTTTTTTAGCCTAATTAGTCCTTGAGACTATCTCATTTTGGTGTTTGGCCGGTCCTACCGGGTTTCAAGCCGATTCCTTCCAAAGAAATAAATATTATTAAAGGTTTCTATAATTAGTTCGATTACAAATATATAAGGTACTTTAAGAAATACTAGATTGGCTTGGTTTTAGGTTTGGGGTGACTTGGACCCTCGGAATGAACACGTGACGCGATGTGTAGAAAGGTTTCTTGTCATAGCAGCCCACAAACACCAGATTAGAAGACCTCCATGAGATACGTTTTCCAATAGCTTAAGAGAAACCTTCAACTGTTCTGAAATCTGCAAATTATTTTTTCGTGGCCAGGATAAAATGGCCTAAATCAATAGGCCAGAAGTGTATATACACTGTATGGATTGCACATAAGCCCCGGGGTTTCTTCCTAATCGGTGCAACCACTGCCCCATTGAATCATACAACACCTTATCTATCAGATTAAGAGATGTATTGAATAGAAATCAAATCATCTCTATTGTTCCAGAGAGATACAATTTTTTCCCATTTATTTATCTTTTTCGTCTGCAGCCATTTCTGAGCCAGCCTTCTCCAATTCAGCCTTCTTCTTGCCATCAGTATCGAACTGGCTAGCCCAGTTTTCGTATTTCATCTTCAAGTCCTCGGCAATCCCCTGTGCCGTGGCATCTTTATCGGAAGAATTGGCCATTTGGTCTAGCATCCCCGAGATGTAGTCAAAAGTGCTGGTGACATAGCCATCCATTTGGGTGTTCTTACCATCAGGATTCAATAACTTCTTGATGGAACTTTCAAGCACATCGCGCTGCTCCTTGGTGGGCATATCTTCTTTTTTAAAATCCTGATCAACTTTGGGCTCTTCTTCTTGCGTCATGGTGTGGTGGATGGGAAAAGGTGTATGGGATTCCCCACACTTTTATAGTTATAGTGGACTACCGCAATAGGTAATGCGACTGTGTGCAGGCCGCAACATCGCTATATTCCACCATTTCCGAATATGGACATCCGCTTGCTTTGAAAATTTGTTGTTTTAAATAAATACATGATACAAAGTGAGATTTGTAGATCACTCTATTGATCTGTCTGGCCCTCGATTTTGGCATTCTTGCCTTCGGTCTTTCCTTCGAACTTTGCATTTTTTCCCTCGGTCTTTCCCTGGAAATCAGGAATGTCTCCTTCGGTCTTTCCCTCGAATTTAGCCTTTCTTTCAGTCTTTCCTTCGAATTTGGCCTTTTCCTGAATCTCTATTTTTCCATGATTTTCTGTTTTTCCAATCTCTGTTTTTCCGTGATTTTCTGTTTTTCCAATCTCTGTCTTTCCCTGGTTTTCTGGACTGACACTAGGCCCACGGCTTTTAATGATGGCATGATCTAGCGAATCTGGAATCACCTCCAACTGTTCGATCTGACTTGGTGCAATGTTTTCCTGCACTTCGTCCTTGGGAGCCAAGTCGCCCAACTCTCCTAATAATGCAGCCATTGTGATGTGGTGAAGAAAAGAGATGTACTTACAAGATTATAGGGCTTCGCAGCAACTGTGCGTGGAGCGGGCCGAGCTTATATAGCAGACGCGCATATGACATTCGTGACTTATAGTACTTAATGATGAAAGTGTTGGTCACTGATTGGGATGAAACTGCCACGGTGTTGGATACGACATCAATTTTGGCGTCTTTGGCGGCTTCAAAAAATCCAGATGTTTCGCCGGATTTCGCTTACTACTCTAACATCTATATGAGTGCCTATGAAGCCTACTCTCTATTACTGCTACTGAGAAGTACTGTGGATGAGGAAATCGTGTTTCAGAAGGGCATGCACTCTGTAGAGATGACGTCGATTCTGGCTCTTGAGAAAAACAAGTACTTTAAAAATATCACTGCTCGAGACCTTGCTGATGTGGCTCCCAAGGTTCTGCTTAGGCCTGGCTTCGTTGGGATGATGCGTAGCTTTCCGGGGCCTAAATATATTCTTAGCGTCAACTGGTGCCGGAAACTAATTGAGCTTATTCTTTTGGTGCACGGGATCCTGGATGTGATTATCATGGCCAACGACTTTGAATACGACTCTGTTGGAACCAGCACGGGCACCTTCGACCAGTCCATGAGTATTCGCACTGGCTATGATAAACTACTTAAGCTCGAGCAGATCCGAGAGAACCATAAACTGAGTCATTTGATTTATGTTGGGGATAGTTCGGGTGATGTTCTTCTGATCGTAAAGGCAGACACTGGGATCCTTATCGAGGGAGGTACAGGCTTGGGTGCATTGGAGCGTTTGGCTGCGGTGCTTCCAGTGACCAAGATGAATACCACCAACACTAAAGCTACTTCAAACTGTGCTTACCATGGAAATTGGACTGAGATTGCCAGAGTATTTTAATTACTACAATAAATTATAAATGCACACATACTCACGGTTAATTAACTAGCGGCGCCAGTTATTGGCCCCGTAGAGCGGCAGCTGCGCAACCATTCCGTTGGGCATGGGCATGTACTGTCCATATGGATATCCAGGAGGACCGGGCATAGGGTATCCATTTTCATCGACGATTTGCGGCCGCGCCACGGGCGACCGGTGGGGACCATTGGGAGCTCCATTCACTTGTGCTGGAGACATGGCCACGTTTTGTGGTGGTGGAGGGAATTGCCCGCGTATTTGAGGAGGACCCTGCGTCACTCTATCCGATGGGCCTCCCATGTATTCTGGGCCCGGCCACATTTGGCGCCCGCTTGGCTGAGGCAACTGGTGTTGGGTGTTTGGTCCTGGCAGTTTGGTGTCTGGTCTGTATGAATATGCGAGTTGGTAAACTGGCGGCTGGGCGCCTCCAGGAGCGAAGCCACTAGGCTGGGAAAAGTGGCTTGGTTGTTGTGGAGGAAGCGGTGGCCCGCTTTGCATTTCGCCTCCATGTGTCGGTCTCCCTTCCAGGTGTCCTTGCCTTTCAAAACCCGGTGAGAAGGTTTGGTAATGGCCTTCGGGCACACTCGAGCCAGCAAAGTTGGGACGAGGCCGTGGGGATTCGTATGGCTTCTGCGCCGTGGCCTCAGGCCCCGTGCGGGCATTTTTCTTATTGTGGCCTTGCACCAATGCTATTCTTTCACTGGGTAACAAGGTCACTAGGTCACGGAGAAAGTAGTTGGGCACTCCTGGAGGAGCACAGAGCTCGGGAACTGGGCCCTTGCCCTGGGAAGCCGCGAGAAGCTTCTTGGACTTGGTTTCGTAGTACTGTGCGCTCTCGGTGTCACCGTATGAGCGGAAGCAGCTAGCAGCACGAGCACAGGCATCTGCTGCATCACCAAGTTGATCATCGCATCGTTCATACACACAGGATAAACCATCCCACGCGGTAGCAGTTCCTGGGGAATTTTCGTTCAACTGCAACCTTAAACCTTGAGAGTATGCAGCCAAAGCATCGGGAAGCTGCTTGAGCTCCAAGTAGAGTTTTCCCACCGCCAACCAGGTGATGGGCAGGCTGCTAGCCCGCCGAAGGGCAACCTGGTATGCATCGTAAGCGGCACGTGGCTGCTCGAGAACAGTATACGCCTCTCCAAGAAGGCACCAAGGAAGAAAGTCTCCTGGGGCGTCGCCCGTGGCCTCCTCCTCCTGCTCCTTTTTAGGTTGGGTTTCCTGAGGCTCGGCTTCCACCACCTGGGTCAAGAGCTCGATGGCCTGCTGCGCATAGGCCTTGTTACTATTGAGTAGCAACAAGTATGCGTGTGTGATGAGGATGCGAGGATGAGGCCCAACTGCCCGTTCGGCTTGCTCGCAAGCTTCCAAGGCTTCAGGGATTCTGTTTGCGCGCTCTTTCGCCGTGGCTAGGGCACACCAGAGAGCCACATGTTCTTCCACCCTGGCCAAAGGAGGTGGAGGCAACAGCAACGTGGCAGTAAGTTCAGCAATCAGCAACTCAATGTTGTTGTCAGCCGCAGCTATGGCTGCTAGCTCTGCATGGGCACTGCGGGCAGTTTCCACATCCGAGGCCGAGTAGTTGTGAGGCAGGGGAGGAAGTAGTTGTAGACAATGGGTAAGAGCTGCGGCCGCCTGGGCACGAGCACCTGTACGAATAAGAATCTGGGCCTGAAGGAGGAACAGGCCAGCATCCTTGGGTTGGAGGTAGATGGCCTGTTGGATGGCCTGATGAGCTTGATCTGTCAGGTCCAAGAGTATATAGCACTCTGCCAACTCTTTGAAGAAATCGGCACTGTTGGCCAAATTCGGATGTTGGTCCACGGCCTTGGTGAGACGTTGGAGTGCTGTTTGCAGGCCTGCAGTCTGTGAATTGGCAACGTCTCCCATCCGGAGCGAATGAGACCAGCCAAGAAGCGCATCGAGGGCTCCAGGGTAGTGCGCTAGTGCCGAGTCATATGCTTTGATGGCCTGAGCATAAATGCCCATAGTAACGGCACAGCTACCGATGGCGGTCCAAGTAGCTGCCGCAGTGGCTGTGTAGTCCGAGGCCCCGCCACTTTCTCGGGACATCCTGCGTTTGTGTACGCGTGGGGACTGGGAACTTGGTCTTTTGGCCATGGGGGCTTTTGGGGACCGAAAGTGGGGAGTAACTCGTGTGCGGTGGCCTTGGGCTGCGGGGACGAGTAAGGGTCCAAAAGGAAACAGCAGGGCTACTTGTAGGGTTAGCTTGTTTTGTATTCTTAGCGTCAAAGGTTCACACTGGGTATGGATCTTATTCGGCGGAAACAGAAGAGCACAACAGACCAGATTAGTGGGGGAATCTAGGTGCGAGGCTTAGGAAGTTGCTTAATGAAATGTTGGGGATGTAGGCTCTGTGTTGAGGCTGAGGAAATGAACAGGATATTGTATCACAAAGAAATGTCTTTTTGAATGCAGCAGGTGGATGTGGGATAGACAAGCACCTGGGGTATAGGAAATATGAAAACGGGGGTTTGATGAAGATGTGGTTGGTGCTGGAAGAAAAGTGCACACAAGAAAAAGAGTGGCAAGCAATAGGCTTAATGAATGAGACTTCGAAAAATAATGAACATGTTTGCACTATGTATAAGCTTTGGTAGCGCTGCATGACAATGCAGCCCTGCTGCAGTTTTACCCGAGCCCCATCAACGCACATATGGCGTGCGTATCGCACACCCCATGTCCACTCTGAGGCGACGAATTGGCTCCAGATGAGGGCATTTTGGCGCGGTCAGGATGCTCAAGGTTCCAGGACTAAAAACGAGAATTCACCCGCATGCGTACGCAGTATGCACAGCATTGTTATGCGTCCATTTCAACTTTACGACGCATCATCATCCAATGTGTGGAAATTGGTGACTCTGCAGACAAGGCTTCTGAAACACTACCCAAAAAAAAATTTTGCCTCTAAAACTTAACTTTGGGCCACAAACTTCCTTTCTGTTTCTGCGTGGCTTAGTTTTGAAAAAAAATTTTAAAGATCGCTTCCATGTCATACTCACCCGGTTTTACCGGCATTATCGCACTAGTTCCTGGGAAAATTTACGTTGCTCGCGCAAGGCGCATATTTTTATGTTGGGCCAATTGCGGCAGGATGCACCACATGTTAAAGACGCGAATCGCAAGACTTGCAACAAAGATTGTGAGAAATTGCACGAAAATTTGTTCGGGAATCTGCAATTCCAGCAAAGGTGGGGAGTGAACCACCACTTGATACTTTTATCACAAGACTGAAGCCTCATGCGTCGAGAATACGATTACATATGCAAGTTCGGCGATATACTGAGAGTTCCAGAATTGCCGCATATTAACATTCCGAGCAGCACCTGCGATGCCGCTTATGTGACGCTACGTACCTGGTGGGCTCGCTAATACGAGGATCCCGATGTTACCCTCTGAAATCACTCTGGTACTTGAGTCATGATTCAGATGGTCCGTTCTTTCTGCTTGCCTCCAATTTTTGCAGGACAATAGAAAAAAACAATAGCCTATCCTATGCGACATCCTTGAAACATGAATCTGACAAGACATGCGGCGGTGCATGAATGTCAGCTTATGCATATAATACGTACTATGCGCAGAGGTACACGAAAGAATCTTTAAAAATTGGGTTCCGGTGTCATAATTTAATCGGACACATGGAAGGTGTTAGTCTGGGTATGATTTCATGTCTTGACTCTTGTAACTTTATTTGAGACATGGGTGGCAAAACGTTGTCGCCGTCTCATGTGGGGCAGTTGCACCACCGCAGGAAGCATAAAGATTAGCATCCCCTACACCCTGACAGCCTGTATTTTACACGCATAACGTCGCGCATCATGCATGTGATGCACCACCTCCCTGCGATCAGCATCCCCTTTTTCTCTTCTTAGCCATGATAGAGCTGCCTCTCTCGACCCTGTTACCTTTGTTCTTTGGATAAAGTTGCTTCATATAAGGCAATAAAACTGTAAACTCTGTTGATATGTCCCCGACCCTTTATTTGATAATCCCAGAGACCCTTGGGCTACATGAACCATTGTTGGCATCCGAATTTTATCATTCCACTCCGCGCACCAATAATGAATCAGCCGACCCATTAGCAAACGTGGGTGACCCACAATATGTGAGGGCACCTTGACTTTTTCTTTCTTTGAGTAGTGGTTGATTGCGCCATCTTATAGCGTCTGGGGCAGCGCGTGCTATGCTAGCGCTGCTGGACAGAATAGTCGGACGGACGATGACGTACAAGAGCAAGCAAAACATCACACATGCATGCGGACGTGTGTGTGAAAATCTGTCCTGGCTGTAGTATTCTTCTCAAGCAGGCGCGATGTACATACGCGCGCGCCCATACCACGATTAAATGCATGCGTTGGCCTCTTTGATTGTGTATGACCATGCGCTCCATGCATGTCAGATTGCTTGATACATGTGACGCACGTGATGACGAGCTTTCGTTTGCGCAACCTCTGTGGCTGGTGCATCCGTACCTCTACTTGCCGCGCTGCTGTCCATGCACCTTATGCACTACCTCTTCGTCAAGCAGTTGCACCCGTGCACCCTGCACTTCCATCTTCACCTTTCGCACACACCTCATCACGTGGTGCTCTTCTTCACTCTCCATGCTTCGTACTTTAACCCGCTTCTCCAGAGTGTGCTTTGTGGCCCTTCGATATCAGCGTCACGTGCCCTGCTCCCCTCTCCGCCTTTATTCGCTGCCCCCCTCCTTTTTTGATTCCCCTCAGGTCTCTTACTTATTGGCAGATAGCTTGATTCCAAAATGCACATCCTGTGGCATCACTCTCCAAAATAAGCACCCAGAGTCGCCTGGTTATTATGTGGACCCCTCTCATACCCAACGCCCCAAGTTCGTCAAACCTGAAGATGTGACTTATGAAAACACCTATGCCAAGCTTAGTGAAGAGGATAAAGCACTTCTTCTAAATGGCTCGGCAGCTCCAGTGGCCCCAAAACCTCAGCCCAAAACAACCCCTTCCCGGGGCCACACTTGTATACGTTGCCGAAGTGCCCACTACCAGTCATCATTTGATCCATCTCAGTATAAGGTGGATCCCGTTGCAGCAGTCATGGAGCTTCTTCCTCCGGCTGCAAACATCGTGTATGTCGTCAGTGCGGCGGACTTTCCCATGTCATTAGACAATGAGGTGTTCCGGTTCAAGGCCGCCCAAACAATGCATTTTGCCATCACTAAAGCGGATCTCTTTTTCGAACGCAAAAGCAGTGCCTCCAAGAACGGGCTCCAGTTCTTCCAGGACTACCTTCACAATCGGTACAATGTGCCGGCTGAACACGTGCACCTTGTTTCAGGCCAGGTGGACTGGAACACCGACCGTCTTTATGAGGCTATACGCAACAACTCCTTTTTCATTGGTGCTGTCAATTCCGGTAAACTGACGTTGCTTCAGCTGTTGGTATATGTTGGACAGAAAGAACGGGAGAGTTTGCCCAACGCTCGGAACCAGCGCAAATGGGAAAAAGAGCAAAATAGGGTCGGTGGTGTTTCACAGAGAAAACAATTTTCGGCGGAGGTGAAGAAACTAAAAGCAAGTCGAGGCCCAGGAGTGTCTTATATGCCAGGATTTACCCGGGGAATCATGGCGGTGGAACTCACGAAAAAGAAGATCATGTATGACGTTCCAGGCTTCGATGTGCGCTCAAGCACGTCGCGGCTGCTCATCGATATCATGCAGCCGACTGCCATCAAACAACTCAATAAAGGCCGCAAGTTTCATAAGCACGGCACTTATACTGACCACTACGAAACTGCTAAAGCAGGTCAGGTGATCACGGTCGGCGGAACGTTTTTCATGCAAGTCCCCGAAGGATGCATGTATCGAATCCGGAACTTGATCAATCATAAGGTGCACATCTTCAGTAACATGGATAAGGCACTCCAGGTGTGGCGAGAAGCCAAAGATGAAAAGGCCGTGGAAGGCATTTTTTTAGTGGATGGTCAAAGGGCCAACTTGGTTAAGTACCAGGTGCCCGAATTCCATGGATCTTTTGATCTAGTACTCCAGTCCATGGGGTATGTCAATATCACTGCTACAGGTGCACTTCCAGCCGAGCCGCAGCCTCTCTACGTATATTTACCGGAAGGAGTGGAGGCTGTGTGGAGAGATCCAATTGCAAAGTACATGGCCAAATCGCTTTCTGGTAGGGATAAGCATGGAAATACTTTGCGCAAGGAGAACTGGGTGAGGCTGAGCACGAAGGTATTGAAGCGTGTACCAAAGGACAAAACCTTCACACAGGACTTGATCAAGGTGGAGGAGACCCTATAGAATTGTATATAGAAAGAGTATATTCCGGGCCAAAGACGGTCTACTCATTGCTTAGATATTGCCTGATTATGGCTTAGTTATGGCTTATTTATGCCCTAAATACGGTAGAAAGTAGTCATCTGGGGTGACCCTGCGAATCCTGGATTTGCAGTCTCTGGATCCTGTCTACGGGCAGGTCTTATATGCACATCGACATAAAAGTTCTCCACAACTAAGTTCATTCAAAAGCCCAACACGCATGTGAATTGGCCGGTACCTCCGTACACCACTTGAAAAAAAGCAATCTTTTCCTACGGGTCCAGCGTTACTGCCGGTATAGTAATCTTCTTCGCCGACATGGTCCGTTATCGAGTACGCCGTTATGTCTGTACAGCGCCTCAATATGTGCATGCCGATTCCAACGCGCGATGGACGTGTATCAGTCAGGCATGACCAAGGCGGGCCCACTGAATCTAGACCAGAGGAGAATCGATGCGGTTACTCGACTATGTTTCAATCAGCTTTGTTCCTGTCCGCTGCGACATGATCAATAGCATTCTCGAATGCCTCAAAACCCCTGAAATGCATGCATTCCCGTTGGCTACAATGGAACCAATGTGCGCCTCACGTGCCCTCGCTACCCTGTTGTCTTTCGTTACGAATGCGGCTTCTCTCTCAATGGGGAAGCGTGGGCTGATTCGAGCAAAGTAAACTTGGGAAGGAAAACACGGGTACCGCTTTGGATAGCCCCAGAGTTGCTATACGCGAGCGTGGTTGCGCGACGAAGGGGTGTTTCAAGCGCGTTTTATCTTTGACGCATGTAAGACGCTCGCACACCCGTACCTCTGTGCTGAAACGATGTCTCAGAACGCACTTTTCCATAACAACCACGCTGGTACATGCATGTAGAAAAAAAGAAATCAAAATAAGGGCGAGAAAAAATACTTGGAGAAACCCTCGCTGAACTCTTCTCAACATTCGAAAGGTTGAGCAAGAAACACTCGCTTTTCCTTTTGCAATCTCCTTCAATTGTGCAGCCTGCGTGATCTTTTCGCCAGTAAACAATCGCAAAGACGATCTTCAAATATCGTGCTCTTCTTTGCCTCGACTGCAATTCTTTTTTTTTTTTTCAGCAACGCATTTGGACCCGACATTGTTATCTTGTGTCGTGACCCTTAAGCCAATTGCTCTGTTTCAGATTCTGTTGCCGCGAACCGCAAGAGCATCCCACCATGTCTACACAAGCCAAGAGAAGATCCAATCTTTTTTCCTCTTTGAGGCAGAGGACCTCCTTCAAGGATTTGCATGCTCAATTGAAACCCCTGCGGTCTTTCACCACAGCAGATAAGCCCCTTCCCTTAAAACCTGTGGACTTGAACAACATCAATTACACGCAAAACAACAATTACAACAAAGCCGTTAAGCCCGTGCAACCCGCCAAGAGTGTACTCGAACTAAACGAAACAGGAGCCAAAGGAATACCCCCATACCCCGCACAAGAGCAGAAATTCGTAAAAGACGCCAAAAAAGCAGATTCTACTGATACCCTTGCTACAGCCAAAGATACAAACAAAACAGAGGAGAATTCAAAACGTGTTTCCATTATGCCTACATCCAATCCTAGTCCTACCAGTGAAAAAACATTGGCCACCCTTTCTTCGCAAAGTGATCTTGGCTCTCTTGATACCCTTTTCATGGACACTCCAGGAGACAGTTGTGATGGAGTGGAGCCCCTTGTAGACAATATCAAACACCTCAATTATACCGGCTACATTGATTTGGACCTCGATGAGCCAAGCACTCCGGCCAAGCTCCGTCGTACCAGCAATTACGGAAACATCAACCAATTTGTTTCCAAAGAAGGCATTTTGCCCATGAGCAATCGTGCGTCTCAAGAGCTTGAGGCCAAGGAGATCCAACATTACACTTCGAAAATAGCCAAGACCAACAATGAGAATTTCTCGGTGTGTTTGATTGAAAATGCATTTACCATGACCTTTTTCCAAGATGAAGTGGAAAGCGATAGAAAGGTGCGGTTCTGGGAAGATCTAGATTACGACGACGTCTTGAAGTCAGATACCGATATTATGCAGGATCCTTTAGTATTGTGACTGGTTCATGATACCAAGGAGTGATTTCGACCCAATGTACAATAATAAAATATAAGATCCTTTCATCATCACTTAGAACCTCATAACCATCTACTAGAGCTTAAATGCTCTCTGTTTGTATAGTATGTAGGTGCGAAGAGTGTAGGAAGGTATATACACTACAAGTAGCGCCGCACCAGGACATGGGTCTATCTCCGTTTCAGATCCTAAACCCAGAATCCTAGGACATAAGAAAACAAAATTCATGTGAAATGCATGAAATACAGGATTCCATTATAGTATTCTTCCATTATATTCATACATGATAATACAAGACATGAACTTTCGAATTCACATTATCACCATTCTGGACATGCTCGAAGTTTACATGTGAATCCAAGTGCGCTCAAACGTTAAAACGTGCTCATGTTCATGCTCATGCTCAATGCACATATTTAAAAGTGCTCAATATAAAAGGTAATTCCCAAGCACATGCTTTTTGCCAACCCATATTTGTACTTGTATTGGATGCACGGTTGGGGTTTTAAACAATAATTGTCTTGGCAAATCTGTTGCTTGCTATGAGAAATCAGTGTTTATTCCGTTTAGAACCTCAAACATGAAATCTGATGTTTCGCTGCGTATCACCAATGTTTTAGATCCTTAAGGCCCACCCATTATCTCCAACATATTTACGCCTACAAAGTAACTAAAGATATCTATTTTATTTTTTTTTATTGTTGATACTGTATATTGTTTAAGTAGCCAAATAATTGATTTAAAAGTCTTTTTTCCACCCTAGATCTAACAATGGCTCATTCTATCCTACTGTACGTAGTATAATGTACATGCACCCGTGCACCCGGCGTTGTCCACGAAAAAATGAGCATTTGATCTAATCCGTTTAATCCCCAACCACATGTCTGACGATAAAAGCTTGAACGCATCTGACCTTGTCAAGTCACTCGGTAGTTTGGGATTGTCTGGCTCTGACACTTCCTCTGCTGAAAAGCCGGCTGAGGATGTTGCCAAGAGCCCTGCTGATACCAAGGAGGATGCTGCCGCTGCATCAACCCAAGACTCCACTCCAAAGCCCGCTGAAGAGGGAACTAAAACTGAGGATAAAACCAAAGAAACCAAATCTGATGATAAGTCTGAGGAAACTAAAGAAGCCCCTAAAACAGAAGAGTCTACTGAAACGAAGATTTCTGATGATAAAGTTGTATTGGATGTACCTGATCAACCCGAAACAAACCTTATCAATTCCACATATGAAGTCAAGGTCAAGCTTGCCGACTTACAGGCCGACCCCGACTCTCCTCTTTACTCGGCCAAGTCGTTTGAAGACTTGGGCTTGAAGCCTGAGTTGTTGAAGGGTTTGTATTCCATGAAGTTTAACAAGCCATCCAAGATCCAGGAGAAGGCATTGCCATTGTTGTTGGCCAACCCTGCCACCAACATGATTGGTCAATCGCAATCGGGTACAGGTAAAACCGCTGCATTCTCGCTTACCATGCTTTCACGTGTGGATGAGACATTACCTGCCCCTCAGGCTCTTTGTTTGGCCCCCACCAGAGAATTAGCCAGACAAACGCTTGAGGTTATCCAAACAATGAGCAGATTCACTAAGATAAAGTCCAAGCTTTTGGTCCCTGGAGAGTACGGTCGCTCTGACAGATTCAACGAGGCTATTATGGTGGGTACACCCGGTACCGTCAACGATTTGCTCAAGAAAAGACGCCTCAGTACCAGTGCCATGAAAGTGTTTGTCTTAGATGAAGCCGACAACATGTTGGAAGCGCAGGGTTTGGGTGATCAGTGTGTTCGTGTTAAAAACTCCATGCCTAAAACAACGCAATTAGTGTTGTTTTCTGCCACTTTCCCCACCGAAGTTCGTGAGTACGCTGAGAGAGTGGTGCCAAATGCTAACACTTTGGAGTTAAAGCAGGAAGAGCTTAATGTGGCCGGAATCAAACAGCTTTACATGGACTGCGACAGTGAGAACCACAAGTTCGAGGTCTTGTGTGGTCTTTATGGATTATTGACTATTGGATCTTCGATTATTTTTGTCAAGACGCAAAAAACTGCAGACCGTTTGGGGAGAATGATGCAAGACGAGGGCCATAAAGTGTCTGTCTTACATGGAGGTTTAGAATCAAACGAAAGAGACCGTTTGTTGGATGACTTCAGGGACGGAAGAAGCAAAGTGTTAATCACCACAAACGTCTTGGCCCGTGGTATTGACATTGCGTCCGTTTCGATGGTGGTCAACTACGACTTGCCTGTGGATCAAGACAACAAGCCCGACCCATCCACTTACTTGCATAGAATCGGAAGAACCGGAAGATTTGGCCGTGTGGGCGTTTCGATTTCTTTCGTCCATAACAGAGCCTCTCTCGACATACTCATGGCCATCAGCCGTTATTTCGGGAACCTTGAAATAACGCCCGTGCCTACTTCAGACTGGGACGAGGTGGAGAAGATTGTTAAGAAGGTGATCAAGAATTAGTTGCAAATAGGTCTAGTGTTATATACAAGGTCATCTAAATGTCGATCGCAGGCTTGAACCGTTTAGGTGCTCTGGAAGCCACAATATTCCAATCAATGCACCGCCAAACATTCTCCAAGTACTGCAGCTTACCAAAAGCACCGTAGTCGTACAAGTAGCATCTCATGGACGCATCCACCGCAAGCAAAGGCACGAGTTTACGGTCGGAGTACAACAAAAGCTCTTCGGCCTCCTCCACTGTGCCCAAAGCGTTTTCGTTGACGTTACGAGCACTGGGCTGGGGCTCCTGTGCCTCGGTCTCTACTTCTGCCAGCGTGCCTTCAATCTCTTCTCTGTCTTGTTGTCTTTTTTTGATGGCCTGCTCCTTAGCAGCTTCCTGGTTCTTCAACTTGGTCACCTGACCAGACCGGATCTGGTCGTCCACCATGCCCCCATTGTAGGTGTTCATCACAGCCAAGTTGTAGTATGTGCGTTCAGCCCCGGCCAAGTGCAGTCTCATATTGGACTCGGCGTACGTGGCCTGTGCCACCAACCACGTTGTTCCATCACCTTTGATGGCCTTCGCAGAGTTGAGCAAAAGAGTTCTAAACTCTGCAATGGAACCGAACGAGTCCTCGATCCACTCAAGCAAAGCAGGAGCCTTGGGTTCGTTTTCAAACCCGGTAGCAATGGAAGGTGTTTCCAATAATGCCAGCACGTCTGCATGCACAGGGTTCCATTCTTTGGAGGGATCAAGTGGGGTCAACGACTCTAGGGCAAAGTGTAAATTGTGCAATAACGAGGCACTGGTATTGACATGCTGAAGGTCCTGTTTATTGCTTGTCATGGCAATCAATTCGTTTAAATCCGCAGGCACATCAGCCACCTGGTTTTCTTCGAGCTGTTTGTTCAACTGATCGGTGAGAGACTGGCCACGCTTGAACCATAACTCATCTAGGGCCTTGTGAGAGAATAAGCCGTGGAATGACTCTTTGTTGATTCGGAGACTGTTGAGCGTTGCCACTGATGGCAATACGTATGACGCCGCTCTCTTGCTGGAGTAGTGAGTGATTTGGCGTCTGAGCATGCTGATGGAGAAGAAGTGAGCCGGTGAAATTTTTGAGTGCACCGATGCCTGCATGCAGGAGCCGGATGTGAACCTGGTATTTCCATCCATTTACAATACACTCTTAAGAATGGAGCCATGAATTATTTTGGTTTGGAGTTGGTTTTAATTTTGATTTGATAATTTTGATTATGAGGATTTCGGGGTTTTGAATTTTAGGGGTTTTTGAATTTTAGGGGTTTTTGAATTTCAACAATGTTTAATTAATATCATGCATTATCTTGGATCTGTTCATTACTATAATAAGTGATGGTGGAGCACTCCATGCTCTCACTAAATCAGACAAAGCTATATAAGTAAATTTAAGTAAAGAAGTATTTAGCTAAAGGATATTTCAAGAATTGATTGACGTGACAAAGTATGGGTTTTTTGTGTCATCAATGTATGGAGAATATCGGGACATGTAATTTTAGTATTGGGTGTATTTTGCAGTCTCACTTCATGTTCGCACCAAAATGGTAACCCTCTTCACTAAGGTTAAATATAATACATGGAATCATTAAAGACCTAACTTATCATCCACCGCCAAGAAACGAAGGTGCCATGGGTCAACGGTCTGGGGAGTCTTCTGCAGGCGCAAATTCTTCATGATTTCTGAAAGTTCATCTTCTGAAGTTCTGTGTTCAGACACAACATTAGTTCTATGGGGCTTGACCACATGTAATTCCATCATATATGCATTTGCAAAAGGATCCTCAACAAACCCCACCACAGCCAAATCATCCTCAGTGGAAAGTATATTGATTGGCGTGCCCACAGTTGGAAGACCCCAAGTGGCACCGCTATGCCTGGAGAAAACACACCCTTTCACAGAGGGAACGTAACGGACCTCCGATAGCCACACCCGTCTTTTCTGGGGTCCCACCTGTACCTGAATCATGCCATAACCTAAAGACTTGACCTCCAGGCCAAACCTCAGTGAAAGCGTCTCTTCTTTTAAGGTGAACTCTTTAAAGTACAGTAGCGAATTGATCACATGAGTCTGGCCATATTCATCCCATACGAACTTGACGAGATCTAAATTCTTATCTTCTGCTGGTTTCCTGGAATTCCTTGTTTGACGTGTTCCTGTCATGGTTTGAGTTTTGTGGTTTAAAGATGAGACTGGTTTGGTTTCATTCACTTACCTTGAACGCAGGCGCGCTACCCAACTACAAGTGCCATACTACGCCAAAGTCTAATACACGAGAACCTCTTCTCCTCCGCCATTTTCTTTTCTAGATCTGCTACAGTTGTTAAAGCCAACTGAACCCAAGATTCTTAAAATATACCGGGGAAGAAGATTTATCCGGTCACGTGTTACAGTATAATAATTCACGTGAATCAACTGCCTTCTTTCATTGCCTATGTATTGGTCTCTCCATTCTGGTCCATCTTTTGCGGCAATTCTGTCTTCAAGTCCATATAAACAGAGAACAGGGAATAGAAATAGGATAAAGAAAAGAAGATGGACAAAGTAGGAGAAAAGAAGATGGACAAAGTGGGAGAAAAAAAGGGAGGTTTTAAAAAATAAAAATCGAACCACAGAATTAACCCTCAGAAATAAGATTCAGAGAACCGGGGTTGAAATAGTCTTTAGTAGTCTTAATGTGGAGTACGCACGCAGCTTGCGAAGTGCACGCCGCGGCCCCACACTCCAAGTTGTTCATCTACCTCACTACACCTGCTCACTACACCTGCTCACTACACTTGGTACTCACCCACTTTTCTTTCCAGCACATCCACCTGACATGTCGGCCTATACTACCGTGGCCACCCCACTGGAGCTTGACTTTGTGGTGCACACGTTCCGCAACCCGGGGCCGTCGGTCTCTAGCAACCACCTCCTCAGCTACCTCTACAACTACCTTCCCCATGTGAAAACAGAGCACAACTTAAAGCTTGTGTTTGCCAGTTTTTTGAACAACCCCATTACGTTTGGCGCCATTATACCTTCTTTTGAGGACAATTACATGATCATAGAGGTCTTCAAAGTTCTCTTTGATAAGAAACTCAAGGTGTCCCAGCCTACACTATCGGTGCGGACATTTTACCAGGTGATTCTTCGAGAGCTTCAAAACTTCGTCCGCTACGACCCTATTCGTAACTCGTGGAAGGCATTGCCTATTATCGCTGGAATTGGCTTGAGTATGGAACTCCGTGATCTGTTGTTGGAGGAGTCTGTGCACTTACGCTGGTCCTTTTCTGATTTCGATAACTCCATCGACTCTTTGTTTGCACTGTGCTTCCAGAATACCGTCTCAGACTCCTCCAATGACGAAATTGTGTCTTTAGCATTAATCAGCTTAGCCCTTAAGTTTCGGCGTGGCGAGGACTTGCGCCCTTGCTTAGGGCCTGTGAGTGTGCACCTCGTCATAGACAAACTCTTGGCCATGATGTTTGGAAACGAAGGCGGAGCTACGTGCTTCAAGGTTTTCCAGCTGCTAGACCCTACAAATCCTGACTTTGAGCTGTTGGTGCTGAGCCAGGTTCTGCAGCGGCCGGTAATAAAGCACTTGAACAAGTTTTCCTTTCTCTTGGAGCAGTTGTTTCTGGACCTCCCACATACTCCTGCTGCCTCCGAGATTGTATGCTCCTCCTTGAATTCTTTGAGCCAATTCAATGAAGACCTCAATCAGTTCACTAGAAGCATCCCTGCTTTGAATGCAGAGTCCGTGGGCAGTGGCCCATACGAGCAGCACTACTGGATGTTGATGAAGACCATTTTGTTCTCAGAGGTGATAATATTTCAAGGAATCATCTCCAGGTTCCTCACCCTGCGAAAAAGAGGCTTGCTTCTGGAGATCTTCTCTTCGGACCGTCACCTACAGGCCATTGAGAGGGAGTATGTTGAGATCTGTTACTTGATAGTCAACAACCTCTACTACCTCAATTTTGTCTTGGTTTCCATTGGCCAAGGTGGGTTTGACGGCTACAACTTCGTCTACTACGTGTGCCTTGAGATACTTCTCCACAATAACCTCAATGGCCGATTCGAGCTAGTCTCGCGCATGCTCTCCGGAAACTACGAGGTCAACCTATACCCCGAAGCACTTAACAAGGACTACGTCTCCAGATGTAAAGTTCTCTTTGTGCTTGGCTTATGGGAAAACTATTTCCAGCAGTCTCTGGTCAACAATGCCCGCTTCCTGGCTTACGTCTATGAAATCACCTTCGCCTTGGTGCAGTCACCACTCATGCAAGACTCCCTTCTAATTGAAGCCGGACACTCGGTGTTATTGGCTCTTTTCTCCAGCAAGAAAAATACAGACGATAACCTTGAAAATGTCTTGGAGTATTTCGAACTAGCTGCAAACCAGTTCCCTCAAAGGTTGACTGCACACCAATTGAGCATCGCAGTGGAGACCTTGGGCAAGAAGATCATGTCCAATCCCATCACTTATAAGTCTGGGTATTACCGAACTTCTGCTGACAAGTTCTTGGATTTCGTCTATTTCAGATGCTCCAGTACCACTCCAGGTCAGCTGATCAAACTGCATAAGAAAATGGCATTCACATCTGCGCAGCCAGTGTCAGAGATCGAGGCTTCGTCCACGTTGTCCCAGCTCAAAAAGAAAACAGACGACACTGACATTGTCAAGGCTAACAAACGAAAAAAGCCAAAGGATTTGGCCTATATCAACATTGTTCCTCATTCGAGAAGCGACCCGTCGCAAGCTGGTCTTCCTCAGGACAGAGACACTCCAGATACATCACGTGAGGGCCTCATGTTGGCACTATTGAACATCATTCCATATCTCCCAATGAGTATATTTGTGCATTGGCTTGAGAAGATCTGGGGCCTTATCTTGATGAGCAATGCTAGCGAGCAGGTGTTCTTGATGGGGAAGTTGTGGAAGGTATTGAGTGAGAATCTAGACCTTAACCGGTGTGAAGTGGCATACAAGTGGTGGTATGAGACCAAACAAGCCGTGGAGCAGAATTATGGCCATCAGCTGGGCGAGTTCAAGTTGTGAGGGAATACATGGAATAATGCTTAACAGTACTCGCTAGGGTATATTAAACTAATTTATACAAACGGTGAGAAGAATTCAAATCAAAAATCCCGGCGATTTTGATGGGAAATGGTCCGTGGAGATAGCCGCTTGACCCTGCTGGAATCTTTAGGTGCGACGTTAGAAAATTGCATCCAGAGCGGTTCAAAAGTTAGCCATTGAAATGGGAATTGTGTGTTCTACACACAATTCCGAGGTATGACAATCTTACGATTATCAGTGCTCAGTCTCTCGCTTAAAGAAAGCTTCGAGAAGACTAGCACAAGACCTGGAACCAATCAGAATAGGTTTTAGAAGGCCTCGCACATTAAAGAAACCCATATTAATGGAGTTGACACGTAGTGATGGTTGACTACTTTCTGCCAACCTTCAAACTCTTCACTCGGCTCAACAAAGATCCACTGCTTTCATCTTCACCAAAAGACGATCTGTGGTACTCACCACTGTTTTCATTGGAACTCCGGCGTGAACTGCTATCGCTAGCACTGTTTTTTCTCAATCTTTGAACAAGAGACTTCTTCCTGCCAATACCACCGCCAGCTGGCACTGGAGGTGCCAAGTATTCATCGCCTTTAGGAGCTGGGGCGCCGTTCAAAAACGTGGTAGACCCCAATCCAGCTGTAGAGGGGCCGTGTATAGGGGCAGCTTTCTCGTTGACATCAAAAGCCACAACAGATGGGTTCAATCTGGGCACGTTGCTGCACGATGTATCACTCTTTTCATGCGACGCAGGCTCCTTTGCCTTTCTCCCAAGAATCATGTTGTTGTCTCCGTAATTGCCAAAAGCCTGGTCTAAACGGTCCGAAGGGGCCGCTGGTGGTGCTTTCATAGACGTATTGGGTCCGTCTGCGGGGAATGCTTCCACAGGGGCGGCCTTCTTGTTCTTGTTTCTGTGAGGAGTACAGGCATCGAAGGGCCCGTCATGGTGAAAGCCTCCACCGAAAAACGCACTCACGTCCAATTTATCAATGGTGTCCAAGTTCTGGGGCAAGTGAGGTGCAGGGGACTTCTTCTTAGAGGACTTTTTGGAGGAGGACTTGTGGCGTCTGTCGCCCTTTTTTTCCTGGTGTTTTCCTGAATCACTATGCGATCTATGTGGTTTGCTGCTGGAGCGGGGCGTGCGGCGGTCTGAGGAGGGTGGCTTTTCCTGGGGATATTCATTGGCCAGATGTTTGGTTCCGGCAACTTCATCGTAGGTGGGGGGAGGAAGAAGAGTGGATTTCTTTTCCCGAACTGGCTTAGCCGTGGTTTTAGGGGGAGGGGGAGGATCCCTATGATGATTGTATTCGCCATTCATGGCCGAGGCAAAGGGGTTGTTGGAGGACATTTTTCTGGAGTGTTAGTAGAAGGACACAAAAAGCCTGGGGACAGGGGCGGGTTTAGTCGGAATAAGATAGTGGTTTGGATTTGTAACAGGAGTCTCGAGCGGTGGAGTTGACAAAAACAAGAAATCTGCGCAGAAAGCGGGTGCTGGGGCCTGCGCATATGACAACCTGCTTAAAAAATATCCATAGCGGCACAACAAAGCACTTGCGTCTAGGCAAGTCCGAGGCGCGCCAGCAAGGGGAGGGTACTGCTCGAGGTGAACGGCTGTGCGCAGGACGCCCATACAAGATCCCAGTGCGTCGCAGACATTAGGCAACCACAGCCGGGACCAAACGATCCATTGAAGCGTGGCCAGTGGGAACAGGTTTTGGCGAGAGTGAGGATGGCAACTAAAAACGTAAAAAACGCGATCCATGACCATGGCCTAAAGTGCGCATTCGCCGCCTTAGTCACCTAGCACCCTAATCGCCCAACCCCTGCCGCGCCGTAATTTATTGCTTTGCTTTGAGGGTAAAATGGAAATAATAACCCGGAAAAATGATATGCAAAGTTGGTCTGCTAAATGCATACTGAAGATCTGATACTTCTTAGGACTCAAACTGCTTCTCTATCTTCTCCATTAATTGTTTGGACTTGGTATAAATTGGTTGGTAACGCGGCCCAGTCATTCGCAGCTAACTCTTTCACAAGTTTCATCTTGGTATGTCAGGGGACCGCAGTGCACATGGTAGTCATGCGATCTGGAGTAGACCGCAACTGCTGCTGGCATAGAGATAATGAATCATCTCTAATTGCCAGACAGTCAAAAAGCCTTGTCAAGAAAAAAAAATCATTAGAATAACTTTTTCAAATCCAGACAAATTAATCTAAAACTGTTAAATCTAGACAAATGCCAAATGCCTTTAGATAGCTTCCATCGTAGTCACCGTAGTCAGTTGAAATGAGCGACATCAAACATCGGTACCTTCTCATTTTGCAACAGTAAAGTACCAATGTGGATTGGTCGCACGAATGCAAACTAGATAAAAGCATCCAGACCTGCCCATGAAACTAGAGTAGCCAAAAATGAAACCAAGATGAAACCGAAATGAAATCGAAATAAAGTCAAATGAAACAGAAATTCAATCGAAATTAAACAGAAATTAAATCGAAATTAAATCGAAATTAAATCGAAATTCAATCGAAATTCAATCGAAATGAAACCAAATGAAACCAAATGAAACCAAATGAAACAGAAATGAAACAGAAATGAAACAGAAATGAAACCAAATGAAACCAAAAATATAACTTACCCTATTCAGAAAACCACACCAAAAATAAAAGAACCCCAGGTTAAAAACCTCAAAATTATACATACCTATCATAATTCACGTTGCTGTCGCTTCCAGTCCTGGACATGGAGGGAAAGCTGGGTCTTAGGAATACTTGAGCCTCTTCCTCATCCGACAGCTCATCTATGAGAGTCTTATTTTTCTGAACCCAGTCATCAAAGGCTGAGTTGCTCAGGTGCACTGAGAGTGCGGAATTGTTGCCATGAATGGTGACATTCTGCCCAATAGATTCCTTCCGGAAAGGGTTTGAAGACAGCCTACGGCTATTGGAGTCGTAGGACTGATTATTTTGCTGATACATCGAGAAATGTCCAAGTCCAAAATCTAGTGGCGAAATGGTGAGCGTGGAAGAAGATGAGGGTCTGGAGGATAGAAATGGCGTGAGTAAGCTTGCTTTACTAATAATGGAATATACGGTGGTTTTAAGTCTTTTTTGATTGACGCACGCATGCCAATACGCGAGAAAAATGGGTCCTGTAGGCAAAAATAAAAAACCCCATGGTACGCACACTGCCACGCAATTTAGGGTTTCTGGTAACTATAGGGTACACTAAGAGTCTAGAATGAACGATTTAACTGTTCCTTTGGTGATGATGTGCTATAGTTTATTCACTTCTTATTGGCATGTTAAAATTAGGGTAAACCAGTTTGGTTTGCTTCTGTTGAGTGCTTGGTAATTAATGCTTAGTCAAATTAGGACTGTATATATCAAACAATGTTCTTGAAGAAGCTTTGAAGGCTGGTGCATTTGACATGTGACAGAGAATTTAATACAGTAGAATGCGCAATTCTGAAAAAAATCCCTGACTCGCCACCCGGTCGTGCCAGTCTTCTCTGCACTTACCACATAGGGGCTTCCACGGTTTCCCCTTTTTTTCGTGCATGGATGCGCTTCGCTACTGCCCAGGTTGTTGCGTGCACGCTCAGTTTTGACGACGTCCGAGACCGCTGTCTTGCTCCGAAAGAGTCGCACGCCAATTAGGCGCATCCGCTTACACCGCAGATCTGCACCTTGTGCACACAACCGAACAGGGCCTGGATCTTTGTTTGGACCCACCGCTATGCTTTAAAAGGAGCTCCATGTCCAGTCCGACGGAACGCTGCTTGTTAATGAAGAATGCCGCCGCTTCTGGTCATATGTACTCGCCTCTATATTCCTGTTAATATTGGGCCGCAGCTCGGCTGAACAACTACCCTGCTCGTCAATCCGGGTGTACGGGTTTTCGATGAAAACGTATGGGACATCGATATTGCCTTCATTTCGATTCCGTTGGTTAAAGAGGTACAGGAGTCGTTGGTAATTATTCCCACACAGTCGACAGATCTTACATGTGTGGAATTTCTCCTGTAGCTCGCTCATGGAAATGCTCTGATCCACAAGGTTTTTGAACATGGGTACCACAAAGCGGGCTTTTGCATCAAGCATAATCCCGCTCTCAAGCTCATCTGACGTCATTGAAGAAACCACTGTGGCAGTGGATTTTATCGATCCCCCATTCGAAGACCCACTGTTGGTACGAGACCATCTCTTCTCCTTCGCATCTTGGGTAGGCGGAGCAATATCGAAAGACGCCGTTTCTCGACTTTTATACAAGCAGTTGTAGCAAAAGAGCAATCCACAGAACCGGCAGTGGTGTCTTCTTTTGCGTTGTGGGTAGAAAAAAGTGACAAATTGCTCGAAGCAGTTGATACAGTGGTCGGTCAGGCTGTCGGGGCGCCAGTGATCACGAGAAGGTTGCATTTTTTGGCACTCTTCATTGGACGGCCTTACCATAAGCTCGAATGGGTTTTCGTCAAATCTCAAGTTCTGTAGGCGGAGCTCTGGGCTCAGGTCATAGTGCAAATCTTCCTCATGCACATGGTCTTCATCATTAATGGGTCGGAGGACTGCAGGCAAACACATGGGCTTCTTCATATTGTACACTTGCTGCAACGACTCTCGGCCAGCAGGCTCACCTTTTCTGTTTCGGTCAGAAGTTTGCAGCCGAAGCCCGTTTGGCAAGAGCTGCAGGCTAATTTCGCTGCGTTCTATAGTGGTTACATTGTTATTCAAATTAGCCATTGCACGAAGAAGATTCTCCGTCTGAAGCTCGTTTTCTGGCGTTTGAATCTCACTGACCTCCTCGGGGCCTGAAAACTCCCTTGTTCGTGAAAGCTCGGGAGAAAGAATCCGATTACTTTCATGTGTCCATGCAGGCTTGACTGGGCCCAGGTATCTCCGCGTGGACTGATTAATGTCTGCCGTAGCTGGGTGATAGGTGCTTTCGGGAGTGGAAGGACTTGATTCGGGCAGTTCTGGTTTCGACCTGCCGTCCATACTGTCTTGCTTATCTTGGGAATCTTGGGTCACGGAGTCCTCCTCTGTTACCAACAGAGTTGGAGAGGTGAAGCTCTTGCCAGTGAAAGGCCGAGGCCGGTCGGGTTCATAGGTATAATTAGCTGCAGTCAGAGACATGCGGGGCGCCCGGATTTGTTCGTCATAGTTGATATTGTTGAAGCTGGGCTGGTACGCCAAAGGGGTATCCTTCAAGCCGTATCGATAGGGCAAATTGGAAGGGATCACCGAGGGCTGTAAATGGCTGCGGATGGGCTTTTTGCTGAAGGAGAATGGAGGAAGCTCCGGTCCGTTTTCGGTGTTTTGTTCCATCATGGAGTTTCAGATGAGTTGGATCTGCGGAATGTGTTTCGGGATAAAAGGTGCTTGGTGTGCAGGATCCCAATGAGTATTAAGACTGGTATTTAAATCTCAGGGCCTGTGGTGCACTAAAAGGACCAGTTGCTGATATCCACGTTAGAAAAGGTTTGAGTGGCGGGTCTCGGCCGGCGTTATTGATGCTTATTTATTAGATTACGAGATTGGAGGAAAGTCAGCGAATGCGCAACTTCATTCGCGCGATAGATAAGCGAAACGTGCAGGCGCACGGAAGATCTTGGCAGAAGGCCGGGATAATCCACCACGGAGATTCTAAAATGGATAGCTTTGTGCTCTTATACTATAGGAGATGTCGACTATACCAAAGAGATGTTTTTGAGCTAATTTGGGGGTAAATCACCTCCACTTGTGATATAAGTACTGTATATTGGAGATGATCTTATGCCGTGGGTAATTCACTTGTGTGCAGTAGTGGAAGTCTAAGAATTTCCCCATACGGTAAACCGACCCTTGTGAATCCAATGCCACTAATGTCGTTCTCGGATTATATGCCCCATGTCGACTTTGCTCCATCAGACCAAGAGGTGGCGTGCATGTACAGTCCTCGCAGCAACACCGCGAGTTAAATTGAATCGATAGCCTCGGTGCAGGAACCACATGCAGGCACGCCATTACTAAGATACACACTTCCGTCGGGCCAGATCAAGCTTGTTTCATATTTGCTTCATTTGTCTTTTACATGGTTTACATTTATGTCTCTTGTTAGTATTGGCCTCATTGATGTTTTATATATAATCTCGATTCCTATTACAAATAGCCTTCTTTCTATTGGCTGGCTAATAAACTATTCTGTCACATGCTATTTTTGAATGATCCAGAAAGTCAATTCAGCGTAGTATTGCCGTATTAGCCTATTTCGGTCCCAATTACCTTTAAAGTTTAATAGCATTCCACCGTTTAGTAGTGCATTTTAAACATTGGGGATTTCAGTATAACTCTCTCATTAAGTAGATTCGCACAATTCTCTCCTTTAATAGTTTCGGACAATTCTATTAGTTTAGTATGTTGTTGGTCCCGTTCAGTGTGCATACAGCCAACACCGGATATCAAAGGATTGATGATACTAAAGGACTGAAAGAGAGTCAAATGAGTATTTGAGTATATTTCAGAAGGACTCATTGTTCGCTTGTCTCGAGACTAAAGACAAGGTGCGCAGCAACAATCTGCGACATGTCAACCGAGAAGTCCGAAAAGACTTCAACACCAATTCCTCATGGCAACAGTCAAATGGCCCGAATTTTAGTCCCGAAATGAGCCAATTTCCCGGGGGCAAAGTAAATATGCTAGCTTTGATACCATTGGAACACCCAAAAGTCTACAATAACGGCACACAGCCGATTGCGTATTAACGTTTATTATAAGTGGGGTACATTTTAAAGAATCTCGAGGCTCGGGCCTCCTTAAAGCCGAAGCTCAGGACACGCTTAGTCTTTGAGCACAACGTACAAAGCGTGGAGAATGGCGGGGAACCAGAAGAAAATACAACACACAATGTTAATCCAGAACTGGCTGGAGATCCCCACTTTCATGAAGACAGCCAAAGGAGGCAAGAGGAAAGCTGTGGTTAGTAACAAACAGAGACCAGGGGCAGTGCACACAACAGTGGCTTCAAAGATACATACCTAAGATGACGGCGACAATTTTCTCACTGTTCATGGTGTTGGTGTGTATTGAGGGGCGAGATAAACACCCGGGGAATGGGCCTCTTTTTATTTAAGCTCTGAGTGCCTGCACACAAGCTCACTATGGGGCTTATGCAGGTGTGCAGGTAGGTGCATTACCCGGCATCTTCGTGTTCCACAATAGGAAACAATCCGCATGTGCAGGAACTGGTCATTGATTCGCCAATTAAGGTTAAAGCGAAACGTTTCCTGTATCTTTCACCCTCGATTCCCAATTGTTCTATACTTGCTCACATGCATGTGTGTCAAGTTCTAAACTTAGTTTCAAAAGTGCGAGTTCTTTCCTGTCTCTTTAGGGGTCACCTGCACTGCCTATCTAGGCTGCGCTCAGCTCTCAATTTACGAAGCCGTGCACTATGTGACAGAAATTAAGCCAAGAGATATAGAGGCCAATTGGGAAGGCCGCACACGTACGAGGTTATTATTTATTGGTTGATCCGTACCTAATTTGGATATGCGATTTCTTTTTGACGCGGAGGTTATTGCGTGGTGTGAACAATGCCTGCAAAGGTCTCACTTACGTGACCCCTATACTTCGTAATGACTCTTCTATTGTCTTTAATCACTCTAAGTAAATTCAATTCATTAAATAAATTCAATAATCTAATTGGACAATTTCAAGGCCGCCTGTTCAGACCTTTCCAACCGGCCTCTGTCGTCAACCGAGGGTCTGTTGAGCATGGCCTCCAAGTCGGAAGAGTATGGGGCCTTAGTCTTGTAGGGGTCATTGTGAGTCTTGACCACCTTGAAGTAGTTCTCGTACCAGTTTCCGTCGTAGACTCCAATGGCTGAGTTCAATAAGGTATCGGGGATCTGGAACGAGTCCGTCAATGGGATGGCCTGCTCTCTAACCTCAAGACAGCTCTCACCCACAAGTCTAGTAGAGATGACATTTGACAACTTGGCATCTAAAACAAGGAATCCAATGAACTCCTTTCCGAAGTTCTCCAACAAATGCGTCAAGTAGTACAATCTCAATACCTTGGCCAACGCGTACAAGAGCTCGGGCTTGGTGTTCTTGGAGATCGTCTCAATGAACGTCTCCAACAAGTAGTGGTGACAACGAAGTTTCGACAACAACACCCTTTCGTAAGACACAAAGTCCCAGCTCTTGGACTGCTTGACCTTCTCTAAAGCGGAGGCAGACACTCTGACAATCAAAACCTCCAAAGCCTTGAGTACCTTGGCGGGGGTCAAGTCTTCTTCATTCTGCAACACAACCTCAGAACCCACGTAGTTCTTGGCATTGGACAAGAACAGCAACGAGCCGGAGATTTTGGCGTTCTTCTGGAGCACATCTTGCACGTTCTTCAAGATCGTTCTGCCTGCAGACATTCCCAAGACGTTATTGTCACCTTCCCAGGTGCATTGAACAACCCAATCCGCATAAGTTTTGCCAAAGCCGGAGTAGGCAGAGTAGCCCTGTCCACCACAAGATTGTCTGGCCTCCGTGATACACTGCTCAGCCAACCAAGTCAACGTGGACTTGAGTGCGGCCGAATCAATGAAAAGCGACTTGGTATCACCCAAAGCCTTGTAGATGGCATTTTCATCATTTTGCTCCACTGCTGCCTCCAACATATCGACAGTATTCTGGTGTTGGCGTTCCAAACGGTCGGTTCCAACACCTGCAGCATAAGTCAAGGCCAAGTATGGCATCAACCGACGCTGGTGCAAAGGATAGTTGATCAATTGAGTCTCCTGACCATTCTTGATCTGGTCTCCCTTGAATTGGCGCCGTCCCACAGCGTATCTGGTAGCCACAGTGATAAATCTGGCGCAGATTCTATATGAGTCCGAGGCCATGCCCACACGACCCTGCAAAAGCGAAATGTAACTCAATTGCTCAAGAGGAGGAAGAGTGACCGAGCCATCCTTAGCCACCTTGCAGAACTTCTGCAACATGAAGAAACGGGGGATTCTGACCGAGGAGAACTGGATCCATCCATTGTCCACACCCTCACGGCCCATTTTGGAGCCAATATCTCCAATGGCCACACCCGGCATCAACTGGTGGTTGCTATCACGCAATGGCACCACAAAAGTCTTGACTCCGTAATCTTTGCCGCCAATGATCAAACGTGCATAGATGGAGGAGTGAGTAGCCGAGTGGGCCGCACCTCCAATCCACCATTTGGTGGCGCCAATATGGGGCGTATTGATGACAAATTCATCGGTAGCCTTGTCAAAAGTAGCAGTGGTTTCCACGCCTGCAGCATTGGAACCATGGCCAAGTTCGGTCATCCCAAAACAGCCCCACAATTGCTTCATGTACTTGGCTTCTTTCTCCAAGCACCAGTAGCGGTACTGGGCATCAGTACCGTTTCCCTTGATGCAGTTAATGAAAAGACCCAAGTTCACGGAAATCCGGATTCCCATGGACGGATCATACGCCGTAATAAGGTTTAAGCGGCGCCAGAAGTCTGCATAGGACTCCACTTCCACATACTGAGTCATACGAGCAATCCGAGTGGTAGTTTGCTCTCTATTCTGGTCACGAGACAACTCATAGTCACCAAAACCAGGGGCCAAAATCGGGTCCCGCTCCAACAGCTGGTAAAGCTCCAAGATCTTGGTGGCTTTTTCAGGTGTACCTTCCACCACATTGTGCATGTCCAGAGGGTCAAACTTGGCATTGGCTCTTTCCTCGGCCATCAGAACAGAGGGCGTAGGCCCGTCAAACGTGCTCACAAGAGACTTTCCCGTGATTGGCATTTTTTTACTATGTAGAGTGAAGGTCTGGAGATTCTGGCGCTGCCCTAGGTATATATGCGGGTGCGCGTAAGGTGGTGTGGGGTAAAGCGGGCCTGAATCACAGGCTGCTTGAGCCGAAGTCCCGCGGAAACTCGGCCTCTATTCGGGCCAAAAAAAAATATCTCGACCTTCGCTCGCAACTCATAGTTTTTTCTCTGACCTTAAAATCCGCGAACAATGCAACGCTAATTGTTATCTATCCTTCTGTCCTGTGTATCCTGTCTGTCTGTCTGCCCTGTTTGTCCTGTCTGTCTAATCTGTTTACTATCTACTATCTTTGTCCAATCTGTCTGTCTAGTATCTGTCTAGTATCTGTCTAGTATCTGTCTGTGTCTAATCTTTCTAATCTGTCTAATCTGTCTCTTTACTATCTTAACGTTCGTCCCATTGTTCCCCTCGCACTGCTGACACTGTACACAATGCGCTGTGTATATACGCAGATTGCTCGCTACCTTAGAATTGCCTGATACATAAAATGCACCTTCACTTTCTATACAATTCATACGGGGCTCATAACCAAAGACTTGTAATATCAAAATATTGATCAATTAATATTAAGGTCAATTTATTGTCTGTCAATATCCAGTAATTGGTATTTTGTTGGTAACTACTGCTTGGCCCCGTCCTTGTACATTTTCTCAATGGTCATCTTTTATTCATAATATGATGCGTTTATTTACTTCGACAAGATATCCCTTGCGTCGTTGGACATCTCAAATCTGGATCTCTCATCAATGGATGCTCTGTTCAACCCGGTCTCAAACTCAACACTGTAAGGAGCCTTGGTCTGTGCGGGTGGGTTCAACGCCTTGACCGTGGAGAAGTAGTTCTCGTAGATGTTACCGTCGAACTTACCGATCTGAGAGTTGAGCACAAAGTCACTGAGTTGGAACGAGTCCGTGTATGCAATGACATCGGGTCTGATCTCCTTGCACACCTGAGGCACCACCTTGTTGACGATTTCATTGAGCGTCTCGGGCGAAAGGATGTTGTACGCCAAGAAGTCTGCTCCGGACTTATCGATGATGTTGGCCACGGCGTACAACTGGGCAATCTTGTTCAACTATGGAACCACGTCCTTTTCGGTGGCGCTGTTGATTCTCTCAAGGAATTCCCCAAACATGTAGCGGTGGGCCTTCAATCTGGAGATGGCCAAACTGGCGGCACCAACCGAGTCGTAGTTACCGTCGTTTTCTGCCACAATCTTGGAACCTTCAATGGCGATTCTGGTCATCAAAACCTCCACGGCGTGCAACACTTTCTTGACGTCCAATGCGTCGCTGGCGCTCTTGATGATATGGTCCTTAGAGTTGTACTCTTTGGCACCGTTCAAGAAAGCGAACGATCCCTTCTGCTGCTTTCCCTTGTTCAACACTGAAAGAACGGCCTTGATCACAGGCTTACCAACAGACATGGCCAACACTGAGTTGTCTCCTTCCCAAGTACATTGAACCACCCAGTCGTTGTAAGCCTTACCGAAAGCGTTGTAGGACGAGTAACCGTGGCCACCACATGATTGTCTGCACTGGTCAATGCACTCGGCAGTCAACCAGGTACTGGTGGACTTGGAGGAAGCAGAGTCAAGGAAAACAGACTTCAAGTTTTCAACGGATTTGCCAATGGACTTCATGTCGTTTTCTTTAACAGCCTTGTCCAAGGCATCCAACACTTCACTAAGACTCTTGTCCATCTTCCAGGCACCAGCACTGAACACATAAGCCTGTGCCAAGTATGGGAGCAATCTTCTTTGGTGCAAAGGATAGTTGAGCAATTGAGTCTCTGTACTGTCACCTTGAGAAGCAGACTTGAACTGTCTTCTACCGATAGCGTATCTGAGGGCAATAGTAGCAAACCGGGCAGAGGTTCTGTAAGAGTCCATGACCATGGTAACTCTTCCACCCAACAAGGCAGAGTAGGACAATTGCTCCAATGGTGGCAAAACCACGTCTCCCTCCTTAGACACTTTACAGAACTTCTGCAACATGAAGAAACGAGGGATTCTGACGTTGGAGAATTGAATCCATCCGTTATCAATTCCGTCTCTTCCCATCTTGGCACCAATGTCTCCCACAGTAACACCTGGCATCAAGACGTGTCTATTGTCTCTCAAAGGCACGACAAAAGTCTTGACTCCATAGTCCTCGCCGTCCACGATCAACCTAGCGTACACGGAACAGTGGGTGGCCGAGTGGGCCGCACCTCCGATCCACCACTTGGTGGCGCCAATGTGTGGGGTGTTGATTACAAACTCGTCAGTCTCCTTGTCGAAAGTAGCAGTGGTCTCCAAGCCAGCAACATTGGAACCATGGGCCAATTCAGTCATACCGAAACATCCGTAAAGACCCTTCAAGTGCTTAGTTTCCTTAGTGATGGACCAGTAGTTTCTCTGGGCCTCGGTACCGTTACCTCTGATACAGCCAAGGAACAAACCCAAGTTGACCCCGATTCTGGTTCCCACTTGTGGATCCACAAGGTTCAACAAGGAGTTGAACATGGCCTCGTCTTTGGTGGCAAATCCCTTTTCAAGGTATTGCGCAACACGAGCAATCTTACGGGCGGTGATCTCTCTTTGTTGCACCTTCGTTTGCTCGAAATAGCTAGCATCATTGAACAAGATGGGGTCTCTCTCCATTTGCTGGATGATAGTCTTGAACAACTGGGAGTTTTCCTTGGAGGACTCCAAGAAGTTGTGCATAGCATCAGGGCTGAACTTGTTGTTAGCCCTCTCCTCTCTGATCAGGGATTGTGGATCTGGACCAGCAGCCAGCTCAATAGTGTTTCTGGCACTCAACATTATAGGCCGAGAGTGGATATGAATAGATAGTAAGGTATTTGCTAATCCTGTTAACAAATATAAGAAGAAAGGATCTAGAGATAAATAATTCGTGGGGTAAATGGGACGGAAGCCTTGCGCTTATATAGGGAAAAAATGTGGAGAAGCGCAAATGCCGAGGGTCCGCTCGAGGTGTGCCGAGGGTGTAGAGGCTGTCGTTTGCGAAAAAACATGCGATAACCAAGTTATACTGAGACACGGACCATAACCCTCCTTTACACAACAACGGGCTTTAAGGCGGTCCTCAACAATCCTAGGAGTTTTCTTTGGGCATTTTTGATCTAAAGCCCGAAAAAATCCTTTTTTTTCTGTCATGGCTCTGTTTTTTTCGGAGAAACTACGGTATCTGAGGATGCAGGAACGGCCGGCCCCATCCATTTCTCTGCCAACGAGTTTCTCCGAGTGACTTTTATATATCTGCTGATAATTCCATAATGCAATCCGGAGCTATTTCCCCAAATATCTCATGCAAATATTTCGGGCCCATGGTTACGTGGAGATAAATGAAATCAGCTGATCATACCACATCCGCAGGCTTGTGTGGGTTGGCGTGAGTAATGACCGCGGAAGAATGAATTTGACTGGCTGCGCGCGAGGCCAGTCATGCATGTCGGCAAGACAGTTGCACGCGATGGAGATGCTTATTGGCATGGACAGAAACGTCAACTTGAGACGACAAATAAGCTGCTCGCGCATTGATACGTACACTAGACCACGCGCTTGGGCCACGAAAAGTTGTAGGTTGGGTTTATGGATGCATACCAAGAAAAACTGCGACTGTTGGGGAAATGGGGTGCACCCGTGCCTCCCCTCGGTCCAACTTTTCGCCGATGATTTCTGGCCCAAGTAGCTGGTTATGATTGACATGGACAGATATCCTTGACTTTGGAAATTGGTGAATTGGAGATTTTGAATGTTTGGAGCTTCGGCTGATAAGGTTGCGTTAAGATGGCTCTAACTTTTCTAGGATCTTTGAGTAGGCTAAAAGTGGTTATTCTATCACTTTAGACCTCCATGGACTTACCTAATTAGGAAACCTTTCGAGTGGCAAAGGGGTTAAAGGTCTAGACTATTTATCTTTTCCGACGGACTGAAATACTTCCGAAATACGAAAGACTTCCGAAATGCCACCTGCAACACTTTGTTGAATAGATCTACTGGTGATCTGCATATTACCCACCTATGGTTCCATTGGGTCACATCCTTCCATTCTTATCTTTTGAGCATCTTAAATGACACTTGTTCATTCCTGGCTTACATGGCTTCAGATATTCATTTATTTGTATATACAGCAATTCATTCAGGAGAAACCTTCCCTACAATTGGGGCACCAAGAAGTCCATGAGAGAGGATTGGATGAAAGCCACACCGGCAGCGAAAAGACCAACCTGCACAGCGGCAGTAAAAGCTGGCGAGTTTCTGATTTGTTGGATTGTGGAGGGGACTTCGTTAGCTTTGCCTGGCATTTTGGGTGTTAACGTGAAGAGATCACTCGTTGACTTTACCTGTGCGAGAAAATCTTTCGACCGGTGTGCAGGACACTGCAGCAATACCCATGAATTGTTCCAATTTCTTTCTGGTAATTTCTTTCTGGTAATTTCTTTCTGGGATTTTCTTTCTGGGATTTTCTTTTGATCACTTGAGCGATTGATATATTTATATGTCTTTTGATATTTGGTTTTGTGTTATGTATTCGTTGTCTATAGTTGATGTAGTGAGTCTGTAGATTAGTTGGCTTTAACCGTAAATGTGCGAAAGTCACATTCCACCAAGAACATTGAATTGATTATAAAAAATACAAAGATACAATAAATACAGCAATTCCAAATCCATCTATTTAAACCCTAAAACAAACACAAACACAATAACCACAAACACAAATCAAATATATATAAACCAGAAATATCTCCGTCCTCTACAAAGTGTATAAATGGAACCGAGTGTCTGTCACGTGACCCAGCGTTGCGCTCTTCTGCTCGGATCCACACCATCTCCAGCTACTAAACCAAGTACCATGGCACATGTCAAAGTGGACGTTGGGGTGACCCCTCAAAACACCTACTCCATTGCAGGAAAGCAGATTAAGTTCAATTCGGCTGCAGACATCGCCCCTTACGTCAAGGAGTTGGAGGCCTCCGCCAATGTTCTCAAGATCGATATAAGTGGTAACACCATTGGAATTGAGGCCTCCAAGGCTTTTGCCCAAGCTGTGCTTAAACACAAAGACACTTTGGTGGAGGTCAACTTTTCTGATATCTATACTGGAAGATTGAACACGGAGATTCCCCAATCCTTGGACCACCTCTTGCCTGCTCTCTTGAAGTGTCCATATCTTCAGGTTGTGGACTTGTGTGACAACGCATTTGGCTTACAGACCATCGAGCCTATTGAATCCTATATTTCCAAAGCGGTGTCTGTGGAGCATTTGATTTTGTCCAATAACGGAATGGGTCCTTTTGCTGGAACCCGCATTGGAAAATCCTTGTACCTGTTGTCTCTTGCTAAGAAGAAGACCAACTACCCATCGTTGAAGACATTTATCTGCGGAAGAAACCGCTTGGAAAACGGCTCCATTAACTATTTGTCGATTGGGTTGAGAAACCATGCTGATTTGGAGACGGTTCGTCTCTACCAGAATGGTATTCGTCCTGCCGGTGTGGAGAAGTTGATTCAGCAAGGATTATCCAAGAACAAGAAGTTGCAGGTGATTGATTTGCAAGACAACACCTTGACCACTAGAGCAGCCACAGCCTTGGCTGAGGCCTTGAAAATCTGGCCTGATTTGGTCGAGTTGAACTTGGCTGACTGTTTGTTGAAGCCTAAAGGCTCTTTGATCTTGGCAGACCACCTCGCCAACGGCGACTGCAAGAAGAAATTCACTACCTTGAAGTTGCAGTACAATGAGTTGGAAGCGGATGCTTTGAAGCGGTTGGTCAAGTTCGTCTCCGAGAAGGCCCCCGTGCTCAAAGTGTTGGAGTTGAACGGAAACCGTTTTGAAGAGGACTCGAAAGATGTCGAGGCTATTGCAGAGATTTTCGAGGAGAGAGGTTTTGGAGAGTTAGACGAGTTGGATGAGTTGGAGGAATTGGACAGTGACGAGGAAGATGACGACGACGAAGATGAAGACGATACGTTCGAGGAAGCCGATGCTGAATTAGATCAATTGGAGGCCGAGTTGGCGGGCGCCTCTCCCGAAGAAGCAGACTCTTCTGTGGATGCAGTGGCCGATGCTTTGGCCGGTACTCACCTCAAGTAGATGTAATTGGCTGTGTCAAAATATGTATTCAATTACATGTTAGCTAATATAATGGAAATCACTGATTTGCTGAAAAGTAGAAGTATAGAATTAAGAGGCTATTCTAGCCACTGTTGCTGGCAACTTGAGCTCAATCTTATCGCCGGTGGAAAATGTGATCACCAAGCGGAGATAGTACATCCTGGCGAGAAAGCACGTTTGGAAGCTGGGTACCAAGCAAAGCTCCGAGTTGGCACAATAATTTTCCGGGAGTTTCTTGTTATCCAACGAAAGCTTCTGGGCTTTCAACACATCCAAGTCCAATGTAAAAGAATGTGTGTATAGACCCTTGGCTGACTCAGTTAAAGCCAACTTTATTGGCTGTTCATTATCGAAGATTTTGCCATTTTTGTCGATTAATTTCGACTTCCGTAATCTTACTCTGTTCTCCTTGCATCTGGAGCTGGCTAAAGCCACAAGGTCCCGCTCCAAAGAACGTTCGAGCAAGAGGTTCTGAGTCCCCACATCTTCAAGAATCGTAGCCAAGTCTTTTGTATATTGCTTCATAGGCTCCTGGACAATATTCTTGAAATTGTCGCTCAGGATAAAACCAGTGAGTTTTGTGCATTTGTTCTTGAAGAGTAAGTCGTGGTGCAACTCAATTGGAATTGGGTGTTTTAGAGTCGACATGCTGAACACAACGAGCTCGGGCTCTATATTGGTGATTTCGGGGATTTTGGCAAGCTTGGGGTTTCCTGAAGGCACATAGCTGATAGTCATTGGAACTTGTAATTTGGAGTCTTTGGTACATGTTCCAGTTTCTCTAGACCCTTGGTAATTGATCAAATACTCATGCCTGGGGCTTTTGACCAGAAGCATTCCTTGGAATTTGGAGCCCCGAAGAATATTATTTTTCTGAACTGGAATGGAAATCTCATACTCTTTTGGTTTCTCCAACTTGGCCAAGTTTTTGGTCACATTGTCAAGTTGTGTGTAGAGTTGGTGGATCTTATGGCTTTCATGGTACATCTCCGCATGCACGTGTTGGTCGGTATTATCAAGGTACTCTTGGAATTTGTCTTCTCCCTGCGCTTTGAATACCTGTAACTCTCTCCCCTTCTTTATCTTTTCCTCGACTCTATTGACAAGGTTGTCGTAGAGAACTCGGGTTGCTTCACGGTTAATGACCTTTTCCGGCTCTGAGGGAAGTGTATCCTCCAATACCACGCGGAGAAAACCAGTCTCCTGGGAAATAATTACATACTCGTCACCGAGAGAATCTATCAATTTGGTCTTCATGTTCTCGGCATCAAGGACATCGTAGGCCGAGGCCTTACCAATAAATCGGGCCAACACACCATAACTGGTTGAAGTGTCGGCAAATGCAAAATCAGAAACAGATTTGATGTTGTGTGATTTCTGAAGAAGTTCTTCGGGTGAAATCCCTAACGTCGGGGGAAGACGGGTATGGGTGGTAAGCTTGTGGTCGTTGCATACAGTATCCAACGTATTTTCGGGGATCTTAAAGGTGAAGAATCTCTTGTACAAAACGCCGGGCTGGATGATATTCCGTTCCATGGAGTTTGCAGAATTGTCAATTGGATCCCATATTTTTTCAATGTCGTAGTGGTTGCTCAGTTCTTTCAATAGCCGGTTCACTTGTGTCTGCACAGGGTTCCATGATGCAGCAAAGTCGAACATCTCCAAGAACTTCTTAACTTTGACTTGTCGTTTTGGCGGAATACCATAGGAATTCGTTTCAACGATAGTAAAAACACCCTCGAGAAGAACATAAAACATCTCGAAAGGAATGGGCTCGGTGTGGTTGTTCTTAAGGTGGACATAACCATTGACGTAGTCTCCTTGTTTATACTCAAACTTCAGGGGGTCAATGTGGACGGGCTGTACGCCCACCTCGCCCACCTCAGCGGTGAAGTGTACACCGATATCTATGTTTCTGGAGTATGGGTTATCAGAGTGGGTGAAGTTTCTCAAGTTATGTATGTTATCCAAGATGGTCTCTTTCCATGAGGTGGTTGCTTGATCGGCGATAATGATATCGGATCCGGAGTCCGACACTTGAGCATACGGTTGGTATTGCAGACTCACCTCCGTCGGGGCCGTTTCGCCCGTTGAAACGTTGGAGGTGGAGGTAGTGGTCAGGGTCTCGTCATATTCAGGGGGCTGCTGTTCTCCATAGAAACATGAATGGTACATATCGTACGAAGGAAGAATCGACCATACTGGGTCAGTCTGGGACTCTTTCTTGGACATGGCAAAATTATGGGAAAAGAAAATAAGCCATGGGTGCGCCAGGTATTTAAACCATTAAGCTTAGATCCGGCTCTGAGTATTTTAGCAGCGACGGCTGCAGCAAGACGCAGGACCTGCATGCCACTAAATATTGCGCTCCGGAAAGTTAATGCGCAGCCAGTAGTGGCCCGCCCACTTACCAGATCCACCCAAGGTCTGTCTAGCAGCCAGAGAGGGTACCCAATATATATTGAATCAATAGATCAAAGTACAAAAGCAAAAGTACAAACATAGATACAGACACAAAACAAACACAAAACAAACACAAACACAAAACAGACACAAACACAAAAGTATATAATGGAGGGTGATCCCAGATTTTGGTGCTTACACAATAATGTCCAAGATTTGCAATTATTAATAGCACTAGGAGATAAGACTCATAGTAATTATTCGGTTTCCATAAGGAACAACACAGCAATATATACAAGATGTTCCCTCCACCTTAAAGTCTACTCTAACAAATTTACGAGAGCCAATCATATGTCTTTGTGGGTTGGTGTCAGGAAATTGGAGCTGAGGTGGAATGGAGTTAAGCTGAGGTGAGTCAGGTGAAGTGGAGTAGCGTGCAATTGCGCTTCTCGGCTCGCTGAGTCATTTCACCATACGCGGCCAGAAAGCTTCTTTAGGTTTCCACCTGAATCTAAATTCCGCGCTGCTCGTATCTTCAGAGCGTTAACTGCGTAGTTACGCTTAACATTGAGCCGTACTGCATAATCACTCACTCCCCGTAGCTAAGAGGCCCTCAGCTACAAGTGTGGATGACAAAGCATTGGCAAGATGAGTCACACTTTTATTTGGCGCAATTAATCTTTGACATTGTTTTAACCTTTTGGGCCAGAATTGAATATTGCTTCTTTTTTTCTTTTTTTCTCAGGAGTCTAGTTCCATTCGCAGCTCACAACTCCAATCAATTCATTTAGACATCAACCTCTTAAATTCATTCAGCACATGACTCAAAAAATTGCTAACACCAGTTTAGCTCAGCACATAAAATAGTCCTCTAACGACCAAATTTCTTTAACTCCAAATACCTCAAACCAGGGTATGTCACTGCACTGAATGCCGCACATAGCCACATGGCTATATCTCCACCAAATTCACCTCCCACCTTCCTGGCGAGCGGACCTATCCAGTAAGTTTGAGACATTCCAACCGCAGCACCAGCAGCACCACAAATGAAAGCAAAAGTGGCCGCGTAACCCTGGGTGAGCTTTTGTTGGTTGTTCCAAATGATGAAATTGTAGTTGCATTTTTCGTCTGCCCTCAAGTACTCTGTGTCACTGTCGACGTCCAGAAATTCCTGTACGTATAAGTGCCTGAAGCGTTTGGTGCGGAAAATGGTGTTCTCCTCCAAAAGAAGCGTGAAGTACATGGTCACCCAGTAGCCCACCATGGGCAAGAAATTGCCCAAGATCGTGGCGAACTTGTATCTACCAAAGATGGCCAACACCAAGTAAACTCCCGTCAACACCACGGACCACAACCACCGAGGGATCTTGGCCATAGGAATGCCAAGCAACTGGATTCCAAACACAGCCGAGTAAGTGTTGAGGATATTGTTGGAGATCAACGATAAGAAAATCAAAATGAGAAGAAACTTTCCACCAGCACCCCAAGGCTCAAAGGCCGCATGGAGAAGACCTCCCATACCCATGGTCTCATAAGCCTCAGCCCATGGAGAGTAATTGAGTGCAACATTACCAATCAAAATGGCCACCATACCCACAAACGTTGTCGGAAGCAAGATTCCAAGAAACGTCAATAGAAAGATCTGCACATTGGGCGTATCCTGAGGGAACAAGATGTAGTAATCCGAAGCAATGGAGCCCCAAGTAGATGTGATGGAGTAGCAGAGTGCAAAGAAGGAAAACGAGTTTCCAACAATGGTGGCTGAATCTTCTTTGGGCAGGTCGGCCATAGACAAGTACTCGTATTTCTGCGAGGAGGCAATGTACAACATGAGGAATGCAAGGTTCACTGGAATAGACAAGTATGCCTCCACCTTAAGCAAGAAGCGGATTCCTCCAATGGAAATACAAAGCGAACACACGGCTATGATGACAATCGATACCAAAAGCGGTACTTTGCCTTCACTCACCACGCTGAGGATTTGCCCTCCCACAATGCAATTCACCACCGACCACCCCATGACACCAACAATACTGGCAATGCCCACCAACTTCACAAACCACCAGCCAAAAAGGTAACGGGCACTGACCATCTGCCTGCACCCTGAGCGAGGGCCCATGAGGGAGCAGTATGCTGCCACTAAACACCCAAGAAACTGACCAAGAAGTCCCACTATGAGCGTCTTCTTAAGCCCAAGACCAAAGAGCATGGGGCCAAGGTAAAAACTCGACATTGACGAGAGTCCACCACACGCGGAGAGCCACAATCCCATGACGGTCACAAGCTGGCGGACCTTATTTTGCGACCGCTTGTATGGGGAGACTCTTTCGATTCCAGTGACTTCAATGCCAACAGAGTCAAGCACATCTGAGAACTTCTTGATTATATGGTAAGGTTTGATTTCGTCCTTCTCATCGACGAGACGCCCGGTCGCGTATGTACGGACGCTGACAGAGTCTTGCGAGTTCTTTGACTCGGCTTCTTTGTCGTTTGCCATGTCCGTGAGGAAAAGTGGGTGGGTGATTAAAGTGTGGAGTATAGAATCACGCAACTGAAATTGGACTGTAATTGAGATGACCGCGCAGGAAAAAAACAGAAGCCCGATGCGGGGCTCGAACCCGCAACCTTTTGATTGACCTTAGAAGATTAAGAGTCAAATGCTCTACCGATTGAGCTAACCAGGCTGATATATTCAAATAAAAATCATGGTTTATTAAGTTGTGAGATGATCGAAGAATCAGACTAAATAAGGAAATCAATCACCTTAAACAAATATCGGTCTACAAAAAAAGTCTATTAAGCCATTCCTAAATACCATATCATTTATCTATTGAAATCTACTCTTTATTGAGCAATGCCTGGAGTGCTCCACTATCAAACATGTTACTTCCAGACTGAAGAGTCTTGGCCAAAATCACAAGAGACTTTTCAGTGAAATCTGGCTTTTTCCGGAGCTCGTCAAGGTCCTCCGAAAACGTCGTAGCCATGTACGACAAAAATTCCGACTCCAACTCTTTTCGGTCCCGCAAGATAGTCTCGCTGGCCTCCGCTAGCGTCTCTTTCTCAGTATTGGTGAACTTAATGGAGTCGAGTTTCTGTTGTGTTTCAGCTGGAATCCGACTGCTTTCCGCTACACTTACATCGGCTTCTATGTCCGATTGTATGTCTATGTCATTGATGTTGATAGCTTCCTTAGCTATGGTGTTTGTTGAGACGGGCTGCTCCAGTTCCTTGACGGGGGAGCGGGGCCCAGAATCCGAGTTGGAGGAATCGGAGGAATCCGAATCCGAGGAAAAGTCCTCAGTTCTTCTCTTCTTCCTCCTTCTATTTTTGATGGGCTTGGTGTGTTTGGGTGCCATTGCTTTGGGGTGCAAGACATTGATTTTTCGCGTGATGGCTTTGGTGCGATGCATTCCTGCAGACAAGGCGCCAGTGCTTCACCTGCCCTCACCATACTTAATGAGTCTACTCCCACAGGGTATAAGTTATCAGTTGGTTGTGATAATTTCAAAAATCAATTTCTACTTTGGGTATATCCGCTTTTCCTATTTCTTGGCAGCGGGTCTCTTTTTCTTCACCACCATAGATGATAGATCATTGATGGGGGCTTGTCGTTTCTCAGCCAGACTGCCTGCGGCCCCAGTAGCACTGGCCACTGCTTCGCCCAAGAGGCCTTTGATCATGTCCATTTGTTGAGACTCGATATCCTCGGAGGGGTCTTTTTGTAATTCTGAATACCGTTCTTTCAAATCCAAAAGCAAATCCTGATCCTCCTTTTTCTTTTGGAGATCTGTTTCCACCTCGGCCCGCTTCTCCACGTTCCGGATGGCTGCCTGCATGTGTGCAGCAGCTTCCTTACGCAGATTGGAGTCCTCCACGCAAAACTCAAGGGCCAATGAGAGCTTGTAGTGAGACTCAGAAACCAAGGGAGAGGTTTCCTTGGGATATAGAGACTGCCGGATCTCGAGGCATGACTTCAAGTCACGTGCGGCCTGGGGGAAGTTCTCGGATTCCAACGACACCTCGCCAAGCAAGTCGTACGTCTCGTGTAATTTTTCTAGCGTGTCAATGTACTCGGCATGGGCCTTGGCATTGGTGCTTAAAGTATAAGGCTGTTCGAGGGGTTGGGCGTCTTTTCCCAACTCCTCTTTCTTCTGCTCCAACAACGCACGTGCAATGTCCAAAATATCCCAAGCGGCTTCAAAGTCACTCTGATCCCCTTCTTCACCTTCACCTTCACCTTCACCTTCTTCCTCACCTCCTTCTTTACCTTCACCTCCTTGTTCCTCTCCCAGGTCTTCAGAAGACTCATTATTTGCGTCTTCGTCTTCCTCACCACCAATATCTCCGTCATTCTCGCCTGCAGCCATACCCTCTTCGAAGTGGAAGTCGTCTCCATCTTCCTCGTGGTCTTCAGACTTTTGGGCCGGTTGATCTCCATTACTAACGCCACCCAAAACCCCTGAATGGGCCACGCCATTTTGAAACAAGGCCTTTCCATACAAGAGAAGAAGGCTAGCATCGTCTTGGCCATTTTCCTCGCTATAAAGCCCACATGCCTCTGCATAGTGGGAAGCCGCTGCCTCGTATTCTTTCAAGGCATACAGCTTAGAGCCTTCGCCAATTAGAGTGACTATCGCCTCGGAGTACATAATGCGTCAAGTGTAAGAGCCAGTTGCTGAGGTGCGTAACGCGTACAACGCGCGACCAGGCGTGATGGGCAACAATACCACTTACAAATCTACTTTCATGACGAATGACGTCAGCTCCATTTGGTCACTGGAAAAGCATTGGAGCAAATGGTTTGGCTGCTGGACACAATAGAGACTGGACACTCTGGCCTGCACGTAATGTTTTTTTTTTTTGTCCTCGTATCCGCTAATTTCATTGGATTTCTGGACCTAGACTCAACTCTGCTTGCTTCTGACTGGAAAAATGCTGGGTGGGTGTATTTCATCTTCTTGTAGGGTTGGCATGACCTGGGTTACTGGTGCAGAGACTCAACGCTACTTAGAGCATGAGTAGCACGCGCACACAGTAAGCGGTGGGGTAGCGCATTCCTACAATTGCCGACTACTCCCCATTGGAAGCTCGCTTACATAGAGGTCTTGACACGGCGTACATACATAAAAGTATGAGCATCTCAGGGAAAATGGCTTTGTTTTCTATTTTGCTAAGTCTTCCATAACTAGGCATTTTGGCTGCGACACTGCCGCACCCCAGCTCTGGCACGTGACCCGCTATCTTGTTTAAACCCAAACATCCTCCTGCCCCACCTACTGTTTACGGACCTCCACATCATCACTCACGTTACAGACATCTGTTGATTTTAAAGCATTTGAATCTGTCTTCCTCCTGAAGTTGCTTACATAATCCCATCCATCTAATCCAAGGCCTTTCGCCTCTTATTTTACCTTGACAACCCCCTCAAAATCTCATCTTCACCATGAGTAGACGACAATTACACCGCAAGCCTCCTCCGCTGCTAAACGGCTTTGGCGACCCGGATGGCCTGAGCGAGTATGATCCTGACACTTCAACATCCCCTTTTTACCCGCTGTCCTCCAATTCCTTATACACCAATGCGCCTGGAATACAGCCGAAAGACTTGTCCCAGAGATCGGGTAGTTACAGCTCCTATACTGCTTCTGGAGGCGTTAAACACCATCCTTCTCAAGAATATATGAATGGCGCCCTGCAAAATCTGTCGTTTGAGACGTACGATCCCTACTCCTTTGTCCACAAGAGAAGCTACCCAACAGAGGAAGTTGCACACACACCGGCTAGACCGGCGTTTGGTTCCTATGACCATGGCGAGTCATTAATATCGCCTTTTTTTGCAGTTGATTACATCGATTCGGCCTATGAAGATATGCTTCTAAGCACGGACTCTCCACGACCCAAAGGCCCCCAGGATTTGCCCCAAGAATGCCTTCTACCCACGACTTACAACTCTAGCTTTCAAACCGCAAAGGGGATCCTGCCGTCTAATCTGATCAACCAATCTGTTTTACAAGGTGCACTGCCATTCAACCCTGGTGGCCAAGAGCATCGTCTCTCACAACGGAGAACAGAACAGTATCTTCATACCGACGCTAAAATCCCCTTTGGCTCACAGTCATCTTCTATTCGCAGAAACTCGGCTTCCAGAAAGTTTCAGAGCCTACTGCTTGGAGGAGCTTCCCCCACCCCAACCCTACACTCCGATACTTCTTCTTTGGAATTCACCAACTACGATGATTTGAGTACTGCTGACTATACTTCAATTGCCGATCTGCACCAGGAAACCACGCGGACAAACTCCAAGTGGAGTGACCGTTCTTATGCCACCAAGGGCTCTGACTTGCCATACCCTCTCGAGGATCCCGATCAAATGGACTCTCAAGATGTGGCGTCTTGGACAACTCCTACTCGGATTCCAACTCTAGCAGGACGCGAGCACATCAACAAAACCGCCAAACCCGATTCTCCTCTCGCCAACACCACGTCTCCAAACCTTCAGTTCATTAATACCTCAGGTCATGCATATGGCATATACTCTTCCTCGCCTGAACTGCCGACGAACTCAAGAAGCTTTCTGAGCTCTCCAACAAAAAGGTCCATTAATCGCATTCTGAGAAACGACTACGCCGCTCAGGTATCGGAAAGCAGAAGCAGCAGATCGCCTTCTCCAAAGAAATACACGAGCTCTCCCATGGGCAAATCTCCTACGAAAATGAATTCTTCTTTCTACCCACCTGAAGAGAATTACCTGGATATTCTAGAATCTTACTACGAGGAGTCTCGGATGCCGAGATGGAGTTTGATTGAGCATGAAGACTTCGATTATTATGACGATTCCTTTTTCCGATCTCAAGAGGAACACCCTTTCGACTACTCGATCTTGCCGGAATTGCCACTGAGAGCAAACGAAGCCCCTATCAAACAGCCAGATGTTCCAGATGTCTACAAAGAAAACGACTTATCATTGCAACCTACTCCAACAATCCGTCGCAAGAATGACGATTTACCTCCAGTTCCTTTGACTTTACCACTGCTTCCTTTTTCTTCAACTTTGCTTTCAAATCTGCATTTCGCTGCATGTCCTAATGTGTGGTCTTTAAATAATATTTTCGAGTGGTTTGTCAAGCTCACAGGCTGGATGCATGATGTGAGTATAAGTCAAAAGGAATTGAAGAAAGCCCTTATAAAACTTTTGGCCTACCGCAAGCCTGATATTCCTGTGGATTTGATTAATAGAAATGCTTGCCGTATCATTGATTCGTTCATGGCAGCAGGCATCCTTATCCCAGGGGCCGCCAAAACACCTAACTTGGGCATTGAAATGGTGATCAACACATCAGGTCACATTCAAGGAGTGTTGGTAGATTTCACCGACTGCTATTCGTTTGACAAGAATCACAAACATCAAATGGACTTATCTCAAAAGTGCTACTCGTCACTGTGTCCAATCAACAATTTGATTGACCATGAAAACTTAATGAAGAGTACAGATATCCATGAGCTAAAACTCGGAATTGACTGGGCAAGTCACTGGAAATTAACTGCTCAAGATATGACCATAGATGTTTCCGAGTCCAAGAGACAATCCTTCTTGTTCGACTTGATTAAGTTTGAGCAGACGTTCATTCAACGAGCCGAATGCTTCATTGAAGTTGCAGGCCCTGAATTTATTCGCCAAGTGAAACTCATTCTGACTGGCCAGAATGCTAGTGCCATGAAGGATTTCGAACAGAATATCTTTAGTTCATCGGCCAACCTTTGTGCAATTCATCAGAAGTCTTTGTTCCAGCCTCTTCTTCAAATTTTAGTGGGTGATGGTAAATTTATCAAGAGGATCACAGATATTGCAGAATTATACAAATCTTGGTCCACAGAGGCCCGCAAGCCTCTTCTTGCATACATGAGTGCCATGCCCATGATCCAGGATTTATTGAATAACCCAGCACTCAAAACGTGGGATCAGACTATTCGCTCCAATCCAAAGGTCAAAGCGTTGCAGGTGAATGGTAGCTTGTTATTGATGAGCACATTCAATTCCAGATACCAACAATTGCCTCTTCAACTCACGGACGTTCGCAAATTTTTTGACGAAGGTGATGAGGAATTCTCGGCTTTAACTGAAGCAATTGATTCTATTAGAGGGTTAGGGACCAGAGTCAATGAAATGAAGGTTTATGCGGACAACATTCATTCTTTGCAGATTGTTCAGGGTCAACTCGCCTGGAAATCCAACGTTTGTCAACCGAGTCTTCATTTGAACTCCAAAAACAGGAAGCTTTTCTTTAGAGGCGACTTACTACGGAAAGGAGACTTGAAGATTAACTCCAGCCACGTGCACATGATTGCTCTCGACAATTACATTCTTCTTGCCGATAAACAACGAAACCAAAAGTCGGTTTCGATGAAGGTCTCAGAGACTCCTATCCCCGTGGACTATTTGATTGTTGAAAATAGAGAAAAAGAGGCCTCCAGTTTGGGGATCAAGTCCAACGTGACGCCAAACCTGACATTGATGGAGGTCCAAACAGAAGAGGTGTCTTCATACCCCTTTAAGATCCGCTACGCGGGCCGAGGAAAAGCAGAGTCTCATACCTTGATCGCAGCCACCGAAAAGGACCGGCAAAGATGGATCTCAGTGTTGCAGAAAACCAAGCTGAATGCCACGAAGCGCAATTTGCATACCGCTCCTTACAGCTTCAAACTTATAGACAACAGCTTTTTTGCATACGAGCCAACCATGAAACTTACCAAATTTCCTATCCTTGCCGGAAACGATCCCATATCATTACTTGCTAGAGAAGCTCCACTCACGTTGACTAGTTCCTCAACATTCATCAATAGACAAGTGCAGTGTTCAGAGATGTTCAATTTTATGAATGGGCAATTCCATTTCTTGGGGACTTCCGCTGGAGTTTACTGCTTCGATGAAAAAAACATTTGGAAGAAGATCATTAACATGAACAATGTTACGCGATTGACTGTGATTCCTGAACTGAATGTCGTCTTTGTGTTGGCCAACAAAATGTTACGATACTACCCACTCCAGCTGTTGATTAACTTGTATTACGAGAAGAACGAGCATGTGACGTCGTACCAGATATCCAACGAGTCAATTATGTTTTACGAGTTTGGTCAGCATTTGGGACTTCCCACACTCATAGTGGCCAAGAAAAAGAATACCGGCTCCACCACTTTCAAAGTGTTTGTATTGCAGGAGGACAACAATGGCATATTGAGTACGATCGAGGTGGTGAAGAAATTCTACATCCAGGCGGAATGTTATGGGATCTCCATCTTCAACACGTCGTTGGCTGTACACACGCAACGTGGTTTTGAGATTCTAGATTTACAGAAACTTTCACCCCGAACCGTTCCCGAAATTCCCACCGATAGTTCTACCAAGAAGCTAGATGGCTACAGCAGAAAGAAAGTGGCCCAAACCCCCGACCTCATCAAAAAGTTAATCTCGCATGCCTCTCCTCTAGGAATGTTCAAGTTGACCAACAACAAAGAATTTCTATTGGTGTTTAGCGAATGTGCCATCTTTGTCAATAAAGCAGGTAAGTTGTCCCGCACCTCGATAGTTCGCTTTGACTATCGCGCAAAGGACATTGCATTCGCAGACAACAATCTATTCCTAGTGTGTGATGAGGTGATTGAGATTTGGACCATCAGTGATTCAGCCTCTGTTTCAAACAAGCTAACGCAGGTGATTCCTAATAAGGACATTCACTTGCTAAATGCAGACACATTAACTTTCCGAGTGGTAAACCCACTCAAATCGGATGTGCAATTGATATTCCGTCTCTTGAAAAAAAAGAATGTTGCTTGATAAATGCTGCGATAACAGGGTCTCATAACGGTTAAAAAGGGTCGCGCATGGATTGAGATGCGTGCGTGCAGGAATCTTCCATCAAAGATCCTCGGATCTAAATGCGGGGAAATGGCACCTTAAAACGCACCTCGTGGAATCGAATGTCAAGCACCAATTCATCTTTTCTTTTTCTTGGGATTTCAATAGTTTGAGCAATGGTTGACTTTAACGTGAATGGAAAAATTGCAGTGGTCACTGGAGGTTCCAGAGGATTGGGATTATACGCCGCAGAGGCTTACGTTCTTGGCGGGGCTAAAGCTGTGGTAATCACCTCCAGAAAGACTGCTGCTTGTGAGGAAGCAAAGGCGTATTTGGAAAAAGTGGCCAAGGAAAATGGACAAAGTACCAGGATTTACTCGATCCCGGCTGACTTGGCTGACGAAAAGCAATGTGTGAAATTCCACGCCGATGTCAAGAAGGAAGTGGGTGAAATCAACATTCTCGTTGCAAATGCAGGTGCTACATGGGGAGCTCCTTTGGAATCACACCCTGCTTCAGCTGTGCGTAAGATCTTGGAGTTGAATGTTGTTTCCGTTTACCACTGTATCCAGTTGTTTGCAGATGATCTCGAGAAGGCCGGGTCCCACAAAGATCCACTGAGAGTGATCATCATGTCTTCTGTGGCATCTTTGTTGGCTAGTGACCCAGTGGGAGTTTACGGATACTTGGCCTCGAAGTCGGGTGTTTCTCACATGGGTAAGAACTTGGCCATGCAATTGGGACCACGCAACATCACCGTGAACTCATTGGCCCCCGGCTTCTTCCCCACCAAAATGTCTCAGGGGATCTTGGATATGGCCGGTGACGTAATGGTTGAACAAAACCCTCGGCAGAGATTGGGTGTCAAGGAGGACATTATTGGAGTGGTTCTCTTCTTGAGTGCGCAACAGTCGAACTACATCAACGGTATAGTGTTACCCATTGATGGAGGCTCGCACATTGGAGGCGCATTTACTCCAAAATTGTGATTCTAATGGACACTTCCAGTCTCGCAGACTCCTTACTAAATACAAATACAAATACATTTTAGGTGAAATTGCCCCAAGTGTGTAGTGGTCATGGATACGTGCCAATACCAAAGATTGTGGGAGGTGTAGGCGCGCCAACTAAAATGATATCGTTACGAATAATGGACAAGAATACCAACAGACCACTTCAGAACTCTTTACTTTGGTAGACGTCACATAGCAACTCGTACACTAAATCCAAACAGACCACCTTGAAAAATGGGACTAGCCTCCTCCACCATCCTAGACTCCTTGATGGAGGGAAACAACTTTGATAGAGAAGAAATCGACCGTTTACGGAAACGGTTCATGAAGCTCGATTCTGACCGCAGTGGTACTATCGACAAGAACGAGTTTTTATCCATTCCAGGAATATCCAGCAATCCGTTGGCGTCTCGGCTTATGGATGTGTTTGACTTGGACCGCGACGGCACCATCGACTTCCAGGAGTTTCTTACTGGCCTTTCAGCTTTTAGTGGCAAATCTTCTCGAACGGATAAACTTCATTTTGCCTTTAAAATCTACGACATTGACCGAGACGGGTTCATAGGCAACGGCGAATTGTTCATAGTCATGAAGGCTATGGTGGGGAAGAACCTCCAGGATGCAGAGCTCCAGCAGATTGTGGATAAGACCATCATGGAGGCCGATAAGGATGGAGACGGAAAGTTAAGTTTTGAAGAGTTCAAGCTGGCTGTGGACCTGAACCAGATTGAATCCGTTCTCACACTCAATGCTTTTTGAAGCCCAATGTGCTTCTCACCTAGACGTCTCTATATGTTTGAGAGATGCTACTATTATTAGGAGATGATACTATTCTTGGGAGATTTTCCTATTCTTGGGAGATTTTGCTATTCTTGGGAGATGGGACATGACTCTCTTTACGTGCTCCTACAATACAGGCCGTCCAATGGTCCTATACAAAGTCACCGATCTCGAGTGGTTTAAGAGTTACTCGAGACAGACATTTATAGACACTCAGGCAGTTCAGTTGACAGTTGGACAACTAGACAGTTGACAGTTGACAGTTTACAATTTACAGTTGAAAGTTTACAATTTACAGTTGACAGTTTACAATTTACAATTTACAATTTACAATTTACAGTTGACAGTTGACAGTTGACAGTTTACAGTTGACAGTCGTGCGATGCAACTGCCTATGAGCACAGCTTACACCATACGAGGCCACGGCAATGCCACAGCTAATACAGCTAATACAGCCAATACAGCCAATACAGCTATTGCTACAGCGTATAGTGTTACAGCACATTAGACGTTAATAATACTAGTTCCTAAAGCCAATTTAAACAGACCACTTTCGCCCTTCCCAAGGGTTTCAATTGTAGTATTGGCATTCTCTGGACAAAAGCACTACGTACACTACGTACACTCCTGCGACTCTTATCAGTGCGTCGGTGGAGGTGTATATGATACTTGGCATGAACCCCTTCGAATCCATAAACCTCAACCAGTCGGTGACAACCCGTGGTCCTGACCATCTAGAGTCGTCTTCTGACGATGGTCTAGACCCCAACGATTTTCTATCCCTGGGTGGCCGCTCCGATACTGTACACCATGAGCACCTCCACACTCTTGAGAATACCATCGAAATCCCTACGCTTTTGCCTTCCCAGGAGCTAGATACTTCCGCTGTGTTTGATTCAGTCAATAGCTCGATGTTCAACCTTGAAAGCTTTAATTTTTCCAATTTAAACCATGTTCAAGGCTCCCAAACTGACTCCACCATCAAGTACCTACGCAACAGACATAATGGGTTTGTCTCCGAGGTCAACACAGCCATTGAGCTTCATATGAACAGATTAAAGACTGGAGACGATTGTTCCGATGCCCGGAATCTTATCCTTGGTCTTTTCAACCATCTCTCGGAGAATTGCTTGGAGCAATGTGAGATATACACCCGAGAGCTCTCCAACACTCAGCATACATTTGCATATTTCCAGAACTTGGATCGGCAGAGGCTGAAGGTGCTTCGACGGGTCAAAAGTATCAAGAGTGACAAAAACGAGTTTGGTGCCAAACTAGATAGCCTACTAGCTCAGCGTACAGGCATAGACACGGAGATCGAAGCGTTGGAGGCCAGGTTACATACACTTGAAGCCAAGCGGAGCACCATCAATGTGGAAATCGACGGGACGATTTCTGTTTTGGAGAGTAAATCGGCCAAATACGTCAATTACTTCCGTCATCTCGAAGCTTCGGGCAACTCGGCCATCATGGACTACTTATCGTCGAGCTCCGTTTCTCCAGAAAGCATTGCTACTTATTTAAACACAGAGAAGGTTTCTACTTCCTTCAGCTCGGCTAATCACTCCTTTTCACCCGTCAGTGTGTCGAAGATCACCACACCAAATGCCATTTCCACCATCCCACAAGGGCCTAGTCCCAAAGCTTCTAATATGGGGATTCAGGCTCTAGAGATTCCAGAGGAGATATCCAAGACTGCGTCCAAAATCTCCAACCCAGCTTACGACAAAGGGTTTGATACTGCGTCCAAGCAACTCGAGTCCATAAAGAAAGGAGTCTCGAGCCTTGTGCATGCGTTCAAGAACGCCTCTATTGAAGATGCTCCAAAGCAAAAGACACCCCGAAAACTAGACGACGCTCTGAACATCATCAGCGAGAAATTGGACTTTTCGCCAATCTTCCAGTTGTTGACATCCAAAATCGATACTTTGAAGCAATTTGAAATCCAAACCTCAAAGGTTTCCCAGCTATACCGGACCTATTCCGCCATTTGGTTGGACACGTGCAAGTTTTTAGAGAAACAAGAGAGCAGTTTATTTCAATTCATCTCGGCATCCGATTCTACTTCTGATGTGACATCCACCATACAAGGTATTTTAAAACAGTCGAAATGGTATTTGGAAGAGTGCCTTGAATCTGCCACTACTTGGGAAGATTCTGCTAAAGGTTTACACACATTGATTGAGCAAGAGCTATTTGCTGTCAACACAGCACTCGGCTGTCTTTCAGGCCATGATAAGCATGATAATGAGCCACCGAGCCCCAAGAGTCCTGAGCCTATTGGAGCACGCATAGTTGAGAAGCCAGAAAAAGATGAGTAAGGTTTCGTCTATGGGCGCCGTTGAGGAGGCCGTTTCTTTTGGATGAAAACGCTTGTACCCGATTTTTTAGCTGATGGTCCTGTGGGTCTGTTTGGGTTTGGAGGTCTGTAGACCCCGGATTTGCTCGCTTGTGGGAAGCCTTGACTGCCGGGACGGTGCGGTCTGTAACCATCCGTTGGGTTCGAACTATTTGTTCGTTTCGCATCATGATTATTTGGTTTTTCTGCATTGTTCGAGACCGGGTGGCTTTCGTTCCGTGGGGCTTGGGTATTTCCTGACGGTCCAGAAGGAGGCCTTTGGTTGTTGTGGACATAAAACTTCTTTTGGCGTGGCTTCTTATCGAAGTGACTGTCCTTTCTCCTTTTGAGTGCGTCTGGACCTTCCGGGAACTCCAAGGTACCACGTCTTTTCAAATCATTCTTAGAGTGATCAGGACCTTTCTTCGGTGGCTCGGATTTCGAAGCATCAGAAACTTTCGAACTGGGTGCAGTGGGCACTTTTGGGGTTGTATTTGATACTTTTGGGGTTGCATCTGATACTTTTGGAGTTGTATTTGATACTTTTGGAGTTGCATCTGATACTTTTGGAGTTGTATTTGATACTTTTGGAGTTGTATCTGATACTTTCGGGGTTGTATCTGGTGCTTTCGGGGTTGTATCTGGTGCTTTCGGGGTTGTATCTGGTGCTTTTGGAGTTGTATCTGGTGCTTTCGGGTTGTTATCCGAAACTTTAGTCTCCATTTCTGGAGTCGTCTTGGCCTCAACTTTAGGCTCGGCCTCAGTGGTTGGTGGGGCCGTGACTTGGGCCGTGATTTGGGCCGTGATTTGGGGTGTGGTCTGGGGTGTGGCTTGAGGTATAGCCTGTGGATTCTCTCCTTCGAAGCGAAGACCCCTCAAGTTATTGTATCGCTTGAGGAAACCCGGTTCCGCTTGCACAACACACTGGCGCAGTTCCGCATCATCAATGAGCTTGCCCCATACCTTGTCCCTCTTCAAAGAGCTCCTGTTACCAAGGATCCACAAGGTAGTCCGAGCACGAGTGAGCGCAACATTCATACGTCTGACATCACTCAAAAATCCAACGCTTCCAGTATCACTGGCTCGAACACACGACATGATGATGATCTCCTTTTCCTGACCTTGGAATCCGTCCACGGTATTAAAATCGATTTCGTTCAAGATGGAACTTCCGTATTGCCTCAGGAACACGTCTCGAAGAGTTCGTATTTGTTCCTTGTAGGGGGAGATGATACCCACCCTGCCCTTGAACTTTGACTGAGGCAACATGGACATTACCTGCTCCACAAGTTCTAATGCAACCTTGGCCTCGGCCGTATTGAAGAAAGACTTGGACTTGACATTCTGTTGGTGTCGACTCACAATATCAAAGAACCGGTAGGGAGTCAATGGCATATGCGAGTGCCAAGGCCTTGCGGTCTTTTCCAGCATGCCATCTCCATCAGAAAGCTTGGAGTTGTAGAATTGAGCACTGGGGAACAGAGAGATATCTGGATGCATCCGGTACTGCACATCCAACAAGTAGATAGAGCCCGGATTTTGCTTTTGCATTCTGACAAACAAACTCTCCTCGTATCCATAGGACGATGCCCTCTGTGACAATACTGTAGGAGGCAATTGGTTTGGATCTCCCACCATCACACACTTTTTGCACCCATACCTCAACGGAATGATTCCAGATAACTCCACACACTGACAAGCCTCGTCAATAATCACCTGGTCAAACTTGATCGACATGCCTGCCAAGAAGTCGTGCGCCGAACCGGATAATGTGGAGCAAATGACCTGGGCCTCGTTGATAATCTTGGCCTGCGCCTGTCTTCTCTCGATTTCTCTGGTACGTGTAGCAATAGAGGCTTGTTCTCTTTGTTCGTCCAAACGTTTTCCAAGCTCCGAGCGTCTCTTGTTGATTTCTCTAAGCTTAGTCTCCAACTCGATGGTTTCTTTATCGCCAAGGTCTCCCTTCTTGAGAGCTTCCCGGATCTCGTCTCTTTCTCCAATAACCTTGGTGTGCTCCTGTCTTATAGACGGATCAATTGATGCAGTGGCACCACTGCCTCGGATCTGCTTCTCTATGAGTTCTTCCATGGCCACATCACGCACAGCAGCATTCATGGCATCAGATCTACCCAACCGGACAATCTTGGGAACAATCAGCTCCCCATGGTCATTGAAGACGCCGTCTTTCAACCGCACAACCAACTCGTCAACAGCAGCGTTACTGGGAGCACAAATTAAGACCTTCTTGGCGGGTTTCAGTTCGCCTTTAGTAGACTCTGGCACAACTATGGTATGAGGGTTGACTTCTCCAGTCAAGAAGTGGCCCACAATCCCCAAAATGGTCTTGGTTTTTCCAGTACCCGGAGGACCTTGAATCAAAGAGAACCCTTCTTCCCTATTGGAACCAATAATGGCTTTGGCCTGAGACATGTTGACACCCAACTTGCGGCACACTTGGCCAGCCTCCACATCAGAGATAGGTGCTGCATCCGTGGGCTTTCCTGAAAGGATTTCATCACACAAGTCGTAGTATTGCAATCCCTTCAATGAAGAGTATTCTCTCTCCACAGTGATCATCTGCATGACCTTCATAGCCACCACAACAGACTTTGGTGTCAACAAGCCCATCATGGAGCCTTGTGGGAATACTCTCACCGTGAGGTCACAGTAATCAGCATTGACGCTTTTGACCTCCCTCACCTTGGCAAGGCAAGTTTGAGAATCAACGTGCTTGAGATAGGATGCGATTTGCTGGGGAGAATTAAAGTTTTTGTCTGCAGCATAACCAAGCACCAACAAATCCGATTCTCCGATTTTTCTCATGGCTAGCTCTGATCTTTTGAGAGAAACGTACACGTCGAAAAATCCATCACAAGTGGTTCGACTTCCAACAAGAACCTCGAATGGGACTTCCTGGCCTGTAGACCTGGAAGCTTGGATTCCTTGCCAGCACTCCAACAAAAGCAAGGGCTCGATATCAGCCACGTACTCTTTGGCACTGGAGTACGATGTTTTGATGGGCTTATAAATATCTCTAGCCTCCGAAGGATACTCACTATTGAAGTTGTAGTTCCATTTCAAAATCGTGGCATAGAGAGGCTTGAGATTCACATTCAATCGCAATCTCATGCGCTCTTCCTCCCTTAAATGGTTATCAACCCTCTTGGCTGTTGCAACCTTCTTGACCGGCTGTCCGTGGATATCAAGCTCGGTGATTTTCGATTTCTTTTTGGACTCGAAGAAAAGATCTGAAACATCCACATCGTCTTCTTCGTCTTCGGAAGATGAGTCCTCTTGTTTCTTGGTCTTGAGAGCGTTCAAAGAACGTCCCACTGCCATAGACTTTTGGTTGAATCCTGCTGGTCTGGGTGGAGCAGGAGCAACAGCCGGAGCAAGTGGCTTTCTGCTTGATTTAAGCTCATTTCTCATTGCTTCCAAATTGTTGGCCTTAAAGTTTTTAATGGCTGGTGGAGGAGGAGCCACTGGGGCTTCCTTTGTCACCACTCCAAACCTAGAAAGCGTCAGCTGCTTCTGTTCTTTCACTCTGTTCTGGTAAGCATAAGAAGCACCCTGAATCTCTGTTTGTACAGTGGAGAGACGAGAAGAGTTACTGTTGGACCGATCCCTAGCTGTCTCTTCAATCACATGCAGCACAAGTTTTTGGTCGAACTCCCCGGCCTTTGCCAACACCATACCTCTCTGTTGCTCACTCAATTTGTTGTTGTACTTCTTGGCTTTTGCACCGTACTTGGCAAAAGTGACGATAAAGTTCTTGTCGACATTGAAGTTGAGCTCCTTTGCCAAGTCAAACCCCTTGAACACCAACAGAACACAAGAGTTCAAAAGTGAGATGTCCCCTAAACGAAGCCACACGATCACATGAATGAATGTCGACATGAAGACATTGAATAACTTATTTTCAAGCACTGGGTCAGCCAAGAATTGAACGAGGGGCCGAAAAGCGTCCAAGAGCAAATGACTGGTATCGAGAGCATCACGTGTAAATTCTATGAGATCGCTAAGGTGATACATTCCTGCCCACAATAAAGTCTGCTGATAGACCATGACCAAAAACTGCCAGCCCGATTCCCAGAATTTCTCGATTTCGTGCTTGCAGTCCTTGAGATTTCCCAGTTGCGTGGTTATGATCCCTTGCAGTGGGTCAGTCATGCTTTTGATGACATCCATAAGGATTCGGAGTGCCTTGGGACAAGGCTCGTATACTCTTAATTTGGCAATAGACTCCAAAGAAAGATTGATGGCCTCCATATTTGATTTCAAGGCAGTGTTGAGAGAGTTAGAAATGGTCTCGTAACGTCCCTCTGAGTCAAACACCTGGTACATGATGGCAAGTGCCGATTGACTGGTTTGGGGATTGAAAATACAGCTCCACAATCCCTCAAGACACCCATTACAGGCCAAGACGACCTTGATGTCTTCGGGATCAAGGACAGTGAGTTTGTCCAAGATCCATGCAATATTTTCGCATAATGCTTGAGCTTCTCTATTGTGAATTCCGAGAGCAGCTTGGGCCTCCTTCGACAACAGACAGTTCTTCTTCTCTTTAAACACAACAACTGAAGATGTGTCAGACAACAGTTTCAACAATTCCATTGCGAATTTGGTATTGGAGAGAGAGACCTTCTTCAAGTCATTCCAAAGAGTGAGGTCGTATTCGAAAAAAGTGGGCACTTCCTTTCGTTCCACAACTGCCGAATTGAGGGCAGTCACAAGAGTATCGTATTTGATGCAAGCACAGGTCAAATCGATTGCACTTTTCAGCCCTGACTTGGCTAAACTTGTATACGCGGAGGAATGCTTGCTGACAGCCGATCTGATATCACGGAAACGTAACAATGCATTGGGATCTTCAACACTGGAAAAATCAAAGAAGTCAAGAAGTAGCGAAGCCGAATCAAAGCCAGGGGCTTCATAACCAGCCACTTCACGCAGTAAGAAAAACTCGGCGATCCTGATGGCAGTGGTGTTCTTTTGAACACTAAGAGACTTCAAAAAGGAGGGGATCCACAGAGTATAGACTGATGACTTAGACTGTGCCAAAGACTCCGAGTAAAAAGAATTGCGCAAAATAGTATCAAGGACATTGAGCGGATGTACACCATCAGCTAGTTTCCAGAAGAGAGCCTGGAATGCGTCCAAGCTGTCTTTGAAAACACGTAAAAGCACCGGCAAGGGCTCTTTTAGCTGAGCCATGATGTTGTTTAGAAGAACTCGAAGAATTGGAAAAAGCCGGATCTGCGTGTAAGAGCCCATAATGTCCAATTCAATCGGACGAAGCAACTTGGAGAACTCATCGGGTACACTGGCCTTCAATAAACTTTCAAACATGGTCCAGAAACGTGTGCTCAAGTCCATTGTAAAGTACTTGGCATCTTGAAGTCTATAACTGTGGGAGTTGATCTCATCCACCACAGAAGACGAGATCTTAACGGGTTTGTCGGTCCAATGTTCTAGAGCCTCGAATGCATAGGCAGATTCCTCAGGCGTGCCCTGAATCATATAGAAGATTGAGACCGGAAGAATGGAATCGCCAAATTCTAGCAGATCACCATTTTCGCTGACAAGAAGTTCATACAACTTAGTACGGAACTTGGGGTTCGTCTTGACCAAGGCAACGCAAGACATGCACTCATATAAGAAGCTTGTAAGCGGACGCTGCTCTTCAAGGTCGGGTACGTCGATTTGAAAGGCACCCATGCTAAATTCCGCCATTTGCTCTAGAAGCCGAGGAGACAACCAATCAGCGACAATCTGAAGAAATTGCAACACATGCTGGACGGGGATCTGGCGAACCATAATAAATCTGGACCTCAAGTTCGACAAGTTCTGGTGAAACACATCAACACACTCGGAGCAGTAGTTAAGACTCCGGATCATGCGCCGCTCCACCTCAAGCCTTTGCGGGCTTGTGGCTCCCGGAAACGAAAACATAATGAGTGTATGCGCTACAACAGGCTTCAAGTGAGGATTACAGAAGAGATGGAGCTCATCCTTTAGTTTAGGCAGCAGCACAATGTTCAAGCATTTCATAAAGATCTCGGTCTGAACCTTTGAATTGCCCGGCTCTCCATGGCTCTTGGAAATTTCCGATGTAAGAGACTGAAGTTCTTGAATGAAGTCGGAATCCATATTATGAGCTAGTAGTATACTTTCAATGAACACCTTCACTTAGGATGGTGAGTGAAAGCTATAAACAATATTCGCTTGAGTAAGACAAGAGCCAGTATTTTTATGGTGAGAAATCTTCTTTGGGAATCAATAGGACTTATATAGAGAAAGGGAATCGGTTGTAAATCACAAACGCAAAAAAAGCCACGCGCGCGCGCTCATCCTGAGAGCGCGACATCTAGGAATATGTTTCAGGGCCGTGTAGCCAATGTTTCAGAAATTAAGGGTGCGAAATGGCCCACTCCACCTTCTATTTTAATTCACGATACAACGAAAATGAAGGCATATTCTATAATTCTATAACACGCATCAGTATGGCCTTAAAAAAAGAAAAGTCTTTCACATCAACACCAAATCTACTCCCATCATGTTCGCAGCAGTGTACCAGTCTTCGCCAGTGGCCCAGCACCGACGCATGATTGTTATGCCTCGATTCGCACCCATATTCCCACGCTGGGCCAAATAGTTGAGTCTCTCAAAGTAGAATTGTTTTTTATCCAGGTCCAAAGTATCGCAGCCTGCACAGAACGTGGGGAAGATGGTGCAAATATCTCCAGGGGATCCTGGGGCAATGCAAGTCTGGAGAATCTCCGTCATTTCTCCAATGAGTTCTTGCACCAAATGCGATTGCCGAGGGATAAGAAGAACTCGCCTGTAGAGGTTTAAGAATGCCATGATGGAGTAAAGTCGGTTGGTGCTGCGCAAGATATTGTTCTGCTCCACGAGACGCAGAAGGTGATTTGTGCGTGTGCTTTGACTGGTGTTCCGTTGGGTCTGGAGGTTTCCATGTTCAATCAATTGATCAATTTTATATTCTCGTTTGGCCTCCTCAGCTTCACAGTCCTTTTTAAACCTATCCTTTAACTCCAACGCGGCAATGGTAATCTCTTGTGGTAAACAAGAAGGGTCTGCATTCTCATTGTTCATATAATTCTCCACCTCATCGATTAAAAACGAGATGTTGATCATGTGGGGCAAGAGCTTCTCATCGAAACCCAAAAGAAAATCGATATTTCGATCGGTATCCTGATTATCAAAATCAAGGTTTGGAATTGAATCCACCGGAGTGTATTTTTGTCCGGTGCGGAATGATCGAAGGTAGTTATGTCTATTTCGGGTGGATGAAAGAGCACCCACCACGTCCACATAAATAAACCACCGGGCCAAGAAAAACGTCACATCGTCCTCGCTTCGCTTGACCTTCGAAGAGATGCTTTTTGGCGAGCTGGAAGTCTTGTCGCTTCCTGAATCTTCGTCAGGCGTAGAATCAGGGTCAAGAAGCATGATGGACCTCTTGGAGCGTTCCACAAATATCTGGGCAGCTCCAAGTGTATGCGTTCGGTGATTTTCAAGGTCATTGCAGTGGCAAACTTCGTAGCAAGACAAGAGTAAACTTGTAGCCAAGGTGCCGTCGGAAGTTGACTTGGATTTGTCCTGTAACATTTCAATCAACTCCACACATGAACGCTTGAGCAAGTGGTCCACGATGACATCGTTATATTCATTACGATTGGTAAGAGCTCCTTTGGCACGAGCAGCAAATGCCAAAATGGTGGTGAGCAAGCCAGGATAGTGCATAGCCATTTGCGGCAAGAGCTTCTTGAATGGGTTGTCTTTGTAGAGAGAAGGTGCTGGCACGAGGTTTTCAGCAGCCACATTGATCCAGAAATGGAAAAGCTCTCTGTAGTAAGGGACATTGGCGAGGACTTCCGGTTCAGGCAGAATCGAAGGTGGAATTGACACGTGGTCGAACAGTGGCCCCGGATCGCCGAAAAAACTGGAGTTTCGAGCCGAAATCACATCGCCCAACGTATCAGTGTGGAAGGGAAACAGCTTGGGCGAGTGACTTCGGTCGATTCCTCGATCGATGAGGAAGTTATCAAGCTCAAAACTCAAAGAATCTGACCCCACGTCCGACACCGGGAATCGGGGTGACATGATGAATACATCATTCAAAGGCATGGAGGTTGAATCCCGATCTACAGGTGCAATTGATTCATGGTCAAGTGGCTTTTGTTCAATTGGTTGGTGTTGAATTGGCTTTTGCTCAATTGACTCGTTCCTCACTGCATATTTATCATCAGGCATACCCCGCATAGGACTATGAAGCCCGTTTTCGGTGGCATTCACAAGTAGATTCGGAGCCACCGATCCGGGTCGAGGCAAAACATCCTTCAATTCCGGCTTCGGGTTGGGACCCGAGATCCGTTCCGGTCCAAGCTGAAAGGACAGCTCCATAGGTCTTTTCTTCTGCACCTTACTAGACTCCAGCATAGGAGACTCCACACTAGCAGTCACCTCCTTATAGCTATGGATGGTCAACAGTGCCTTGGTGGTTCTCAGGGAATCCTTGAAGGGGCGCCCACCCCAAGTAAGCTTTAGGGTATAGTCACATTCGGTATTAGCCTTCAAGCAGTGAGCGCAAGCTGGCTTCTGCTCTGGGCATTTCACTTTGAGCCTCTTGCACCGGTGGCATCCGAGCCGCGAGCGAGTGATTTTGCGTTTGGAGCTGCTCATGGTTGGCAGGTGTGGGGATGGAGAGGTCCAGGGGTTTTTTTTTTTTTTTTTTTTGTAGTGATGTACTGTAAAGAGAAGGAGATAAGACGATCGTTACCAAATGACGCGTGAAGACTAGTCTAGTTTGGGTGTGTGTGCAGGTCGAGCATTTAGAGTTTTCCAGATCGGAATTGGTGGTTTTACTGGTGCTCACATCCGAATAGACTTCGTTATTTGTATTGAATACTCAGGAGTCTTTGAGAATTGAATAAGTGTCTGTGTAGACAAATCAAAGAAACCTTCTTTTTTTTTTCAAAACGTCAGGGTGTGCAGTTCATGCTTTTTTATGGAGTACGACAGCTTACTACTGATAAGAGCGTAAAAAGTGGTAAACAGTCTTAGGCTAATAATTTTTCAGGTCCGCCATTGAGTTGTTAAGAAGACCACCCTCTTTCTTCTCCGTATCCCTGGCCGCATACTTTCTACCAAATAAGACAACCACGAGCTTTTCGTAGAGTCTGAATAGATACCCACCCGAAATAAGAAGACCCAGGAGAATGGTGGCGAGTTTGGCCACAAAAGAAGTAAAAGAAATGCGCTTTTCCTTGATTTTGAGCTTGATGGGTTCAAACGAATAAGCAAAGTAGATGCCCGGAGGCTGGAAGTCCCACCGTTGTAAGTCATGGTGGAGCTCCGTCACCGAGTACTGGTACGTGTCAACATTGACTCCCAACATACCGTATTCCGTTGGAACCACTTTGGTGAAGTACTTATACTGCTGAAGGTTTCGGTCGGTGGTTTTGGCCGTGTGGTCCAATGTGCTGTCGATAAGAGGGAAGAACTCACCGTAGGAGTACTCATAGACAATATGGGAGAAGTTGTAAGACTGAGGCGAAAGTGGGTTGAGTTGATGGTACACGGATCCTTTGGCCACAATAAAAAACTCGCCCTTGACGTGGTTCACAGGAATGGACCCAAAGATATGGCACGCAGGTGCATCTTCATTCTGGATCACCCCACTCAAGGCATATTCCGCAAGAAGGTTCTCCTGGAGAATCTCACTGATGTCCGGAGTATCATGGTGATTGTTTTGTTCGTTAAGCCTGAACCATGGAGGAATCTCAAAGTCCACGCCTTGGAAGTTGAGCTTCTCCGCTGCCATATATGTATCACTGGTGATATCCATAGCATTGGTGGTAAGATGCCTACAAGGCATTGCCACCACAATATCCATGTTGATCTTAAGATCCTGTCGGATATCCCTATCCACAGAGAAGGCGTGCTCCACGTGGCCATCTAGATAGCCACCAACTTGGACCCAGGCGATTAGAAGCATACAGAACACGGTGAGCGCCGTGGAGAGGCCTCCACGCAGCGACCGCACTTGGTGCTCTGGAGTGACTTTTGGAAAGGCATCGAATACCCTCACTTGCTTTGAAAAACTCTCCATGTGGTAAGGTGGATAAGACCAAGTGGCTTGAAGTGGGACCAAAGATGCGAATCCGTGTGGTGCATGCAGGACAGCGCCGTGTGCTGCTGGAAGTCAATTTTGAGACACACTGTTAAGAGTAATCACCTGAGCCAAATGATGGTCATTTATGCTACAAGAAATTGGTGAATAAAGGCGTGTGATATTATAATGATCATTGGTGTTCAGGATTCTGACCAAATCACTCGTCCTTTAAAAAATAAGGCAACCACTGGTAGATTTTGGTAGACCACTTAAATAATTTATACCATTAGACCATTAGACCATTAGACCATTTAAGACAGTGGCATGTATGTGGAAGTGCAGTTTGCATCAAAAGCTTGTCATTGAAAATCTGATTGAAAATCTGATTGAAGATGTTTTCTTGAAGATATTTCTTGAGAATGTTCTCATAAGATGTTTTCTTTATGAGTAGAAGCAACTCATCTCATATCAAATCAATTTCCTTCAGTGGGCGTGAGTATCGGTAGCTTTTGCGGTAGAGGCGGCGACGGCGAAACTCGGTGCTGGTATCTTGGTCCACTGGTAGCTGATCGACGATCCAACCCTCCGCACTCTTCACGGAGAAGGTGTAGTGGGACTGATCCATGCTGCGCTCCTGGAAAAACTCCTGTGGCTGCGTGTCAATCATCCAGTTACTGGCGTAGCCGAAATCGTACTTCCATCCATATGGAGGCATGACCTTGCTGAGATCATTTACGGTCTTGGGGAACCGGCCTGCGGTCCTCACTGGGTCCTGGTATCCGAATAGGCCCTTGGAATACCCATAAAACTTCCACTGGTGCTTGAGAACGTCCTTGGTTTGAAGCTCGTACACTTCGATGGTTCTAATCTCCGGCTGGTCATCCACTATAATATCGTCTCGATCAAAATTCTCAAACAACGAAGCGGCCTTGTTGGACGTCTCTGAAACACCGGTGTTGGGAGTGTCTGAAGCAGCAGTACTGGGAGTTTGTAAGCCATCGATTTCAGGCTCTGAACCAGAAGCCTTGGGCTTCTTTGCACTGAGCGACGCAAGCACCTTCTTGGCCTTGGGGTGGCAGATGGCCAACGCAGTCCACCCGGTCTGGATGAAGATGAGTCGCCATGGGATGAACAGCCCAAAGAAGAGAACCACCCATGTCACCACGATAATAATGTAGAAAAGAAACGTGGTGAGACGTTCATCTTTAAACGATGTCAATTCGTTGATAATAGATTCTCCCAGCTCCATAGAATTGAGTACATCGGTGGTGAGGTTCTGAAGGTCCCGCATGTTTATGATCATGGACATTTGCGATGTGACAAACTTGGTTTTGCCCTTCTTTTTGGTTTCAGGCACCTGCTCCTGCTCCTCCTTGATCTTCTTGTATTGGGTATCGATGACCAGCGAGCGATAAGACCCACTGGAGTGGCTCAGGGCCGAATCATCATTGAGAATGCTGCGCTCCTCCAACACATCAGTCACGAGACTGCTTTCATCGGACTCGTTAAGAAACTGCAATAGAGACTGGCCTCGAGACTTGACAGGAATGATAGTGGGTGTGTCCATTGGATGACGGTGCAAGTAGGCCGGAATGATAAGCCCACAGAGCACATAGAGAAGTGGGAAAGCCAAGACCAAATGTGGCCACAAGCATACGCACGTGTACATGACAAGTACCAGAAGAGTCTTGGTGGGTTTGCGCCAGGTGATAATATGGATCAAGCCATATTGGATGAGAAACACCATGCTCATTTTCCCACTCAACCTTTTCATATTGGAAACAAATACCCGGATGGAAAATGGAGGCTTGCTATTTCGAGCCGGATCCTGGAGCCGGATCTTGATTTCGGTGGCCTCCTGTGAATCACTGGGCATATTGGTCTTGACCATACGCTCCATGAGCCGATCTAGAAAATGGGGGTGGTCCATTTTGTTATGGGAACTCATTTCATTGGCTGATGAAGCCATACTCTCGATCATCTGGGCCTCGGCCTCGGAGATATCGATTTTCAGGGAGTCAAGCGAGTTTCGTTCCTCCAACTTGTCTAGGCCCATTCCTAGGAATGCGGCGGCGGTGTTGGCGGCGATACCTCGGTTCAGGTCGTAGTTTCGGGTATCTGCATAATTGTTTGTGTAGTCGTATAGCGACGAGAGGATTCGGGCACGTGCAGAATCCTTGGGCTTTGATTTGGTTTCCGACATGGTTGCTGGACGTACTTGTGTTGGGGCTGTAGAAAGAAGGTGTTGGTCCTCTGGATTGAGTCCTACATATATAGACGGTGCACATGAATTATCAGTGGGGAAGCGATGCGCGGCTTGCGATTGCTGCAACCTCCGCATTACACTGACCACAGTTAGTACTTAGACTGAGGGATTCCACCATAAACACATTTAACAAGTGAACAGACGGTTCATAGTTTGAATAAATCTCTTTTCTGGTTTTGCGAATATAGCTTGTTGGAATATGGTTTGAGGTTGAATTATGAAATCCCCAAATGACTCTATTGTTAGAAGCCCTGGATGAACTTGGACTGCAAAAGCTGCGCAGCCGTGGCTCGTTCTTTGGGGTCCCATTGGAACATGGACGCCATGAACTTGGAGAACTCCGTCTGATCCCGTTTGGTTTCGCCGGAGCTCACGAGTCTTAGAGCAACTTCGATGCTCCTGCAGCTCAACTTCACGTTGCGCTTGTGGGGAGTGGAGCCCCGAGAATCCAGGTCGCGCGACTCTAAAGATTGGAGCTGGAGATTGAGGAATTGGAGGTTAACCTTGCCTTCCACATTGAAAAGGGAATACAAAAATGTCTTCTTGAGCTTTTTTTCGTCCACGTGCATCTTGCTGGGCGAGAACGTATTTGCATCTGAAGCTAACGGGTCCTTCAATGACTTGTGAAGGTTTCCCTTGATGTACTTCAAGAGCTTCTTGCGCTCGTTAGTAATGTGTGAGCTTGCGGGTGCACCGAACATCTCTAGCACCAACGCAATTTGCTCCAATTCATTCTTACCTGGAAGTAACGGATTGCCAGTAAAGAGCTCTGCACATACACATCCAAGCGACCATACATCGATCTGGTAGCTGTATAACGCTCCTAGTATGACTTCTGGGGCTCGGTAAAAGCGCGATTGAATGTAGGAAAATGATGTTTCACCCTCAAAACATGACGACCCAAAGTCAATGAGCTTGATTTCCAAGTCGGTTTCGTTGTAGACTGTCTCGGCCTGGTAGCTGGGTGGGAGCTTGATCATTATGTTTTCTGGCTTGATATCGCAATGAATCACCTTTTGATTGTGGATGAACTCCATTCCCTTGAGGATTTGAGACATGATACCCCTCACCAAACTCAAGGACAAACCACGAAACTGGCCAAGCTCCAAGAATGTATAGAGGTTCAATGAGAGTGCCTCAGTTACTATGCACATATGACCCCTAAAGTGGAAATGGTCACAGTAAGCCATGATATTATGTGACACAGACTCTGGAGATGCACTTAGATGCTTAAGCATCTTGATTTCACTGACGGCTTGTAAAGACCAATTGAGATCGTTCTTGATGATTTTGATTGCCACATAGCGACACCTATGCTCTTCTTGATACTTATGGTCCTTGCAGAGAACCACATTGCCAAAAGAGCCGGTGCCAAGGGTACTCATAATCTCGTACCTGTACTCGATGTGTCCTCTCGGCTTGACTATGTAGTTTCCTTCTGTATCGTCAAACCCATAGTTATCCTTGAAATTGCTGATGTTGACATCTGGAGTCACCTCGTAGGGCGACTGTGGATCTGGAATATAGTATATTTTCGAGTTTCGTATGATCTCGCCCCGCTCATACATATTGAGTGCTTTTCCCTTGGCACTGTTGAGAAGCTCTGTGGCAGGAAGAGGGTTTCTGGCTTCGAGTGTGCTATCTAGAGAGCTGCTCTCGCGGAAGAAGGAAGGGTCCGCCTTGTTGATGAACCTAAAGACATCATTGACAGTACAAGGCTTTTTGATCTTGGTCTTGGCCTCAGTGTTTTGATCAGCTGGACCATGAGCGTTCCTTGGGTCTAAAGATTTAGGTTTGGATGCAAATTGTTTGATGTTTAAGCTCCCTCTGGAGCTGCTTTTTGAGATCTGGTCAGGTTCTTCACTATAACAGCCAATATTGCCATTGAAAGAGCTCTTCAGGAGCCGGTGGGAGCTGTGATTCGGAAGATGATGCAAGGATTGTTTTGAATGGGGTGGCTTGGATTCGGAAGTAACCCGATGTGACGGTGGCTTGGATTCTGAAGGGGTGTGGTATGACTTTTGAGAGTTCACGGCAAGATTCTTATTGGAACGCTCCAGGGGAAGGTTGAAGGCAGGCATGCAGGTCGTATTGTAAAGCTTCGTATACTCATCCGACAGGTCATAATGTAGTGACCGTGGAGACATGTTTCTGGAGGGGGGAGCAGTAGAGAACACGGTTGGCCGGTCACCAAAGTCAATCTCCATATCGAGTCGGTCAGGCTGTTTCATATGCGAGGACTTGGAAAATTGTCGTTTCTTAATGAGTGTTTGCAGACGTGTCCTGCGGCTATACACCTCCATGTTTGACGAGGAGCGGAGCTGAGGGAACCCAGAACTACCCACGGTGGACTGTTTTTTCCGAGACGAAGATGTGTCTCTCATGAACGATAATGTAGGCAATCCTGGATACTTTTTCTGCTGTTTTTCCCTCTCAGAGGACGCAGGGGTGTGGTCATCCTTAGTCCGAGCCAGATGGAGGTTTCGTTTATGCACCGTTTGCACTAGTTCGGAGGGCTTGCCCTTGGACGAGAGCCCACGAGATTTGGCCCGGATTGCCGTTGATAGTCTAGGAGCTTTTGACGGAGTTGTATGGGGGTTTGCGGGAGTCGTGTGATGTGGAATGTGGTGACTTATTGGTTGACTCATGGAGTAAGGATCTAATGATTGGCTTGACGAATGGAGATCTGTTGATTGATTCGGAGAGTAGAATTCTGTTTGATGATTGGCTTGATTAGTTCGATTTGTTGTCTGAAGGCTTGAGCCATTGGCGCTGTCTGTGTATTGCTTGTGAGGAGTGTTGACGTTAGAAGGCACCAGCTTCCCATTGTGGTCTAGCTCGATATTTGCAAACCTGGCGTTGAATCCAGGAGAAAGATTCAGCATGGCTGCTATGCACACGAGGATCTAAGGATGTATGGTGGCGAGGTTGGGGCACAAGAAGTTAATTCATGTAGTGCTTGTTCCGGCACACTGAGGCCTCTGCTACAAATGTCCATTGAGTACCTGCGCGACTGCACCTATAGCCTCATTCTAGCCTTCAAATAACAAGACCATACAAGGCACTCAAACGGGCGCCTTTTGCTTTCCCTTTTTATTCGTGCTCCCTCTTTTTTTGGTTAGTGCTGTCTTTGGTTGTTATGGCGGTTCTGGACTCTAGACCCAGGGCTATAGACCCCAACTCCTACTCCCTCCGAGACCTCCTACTCATTACTCAGATTATGCATACAAATGGTCTAATACAACCGGACCAGGTTCTTGCCAGTGATCTGCTTGATGATATAGCCGAAAAATGGTTTTCTCATAGCGGGTCGGTGCTTTCACGAAACCAGGGGTTTTTCCCCATCGATAAGGCCCTCTCTTCAATGGAACTCGGCAAGTTGTATGAGAATATGCTACAGGATAATGAACATTGCCAGAGCACCACCGATTTGGCCAATACCTTTTATTTTGCCCGGATTGCTGAGCTTGAGCTGAAAATAGGTACGGCCAAGCTGGACTTTCGTCTGACCCTAGAAAGACTGGAGTAGACTTTTAGGGTATTGGACAGGTGACGAACGTACGCTAGGGTAAAACCAGACCATACGGGGTAAAAACCAGACTATACAGGGTAAAACCCAGACCATACAGGGTAAAACACAGACTATACTCAAGGGTAAAACCCAGATTATACTCATAAATTAGTTTGGCTGGTCATAAAGACTTGTTAATATTAGTGTCTGATGTGGTTGAGTTGTGGTTGAAGTTTTGGAGGGATTGATAAGTTAATGCGAAATGGGGACCCTGTAAGAGTCTCTATGGAAAGGCACAAGTGGTACTCAAGGATGTATATAGAATAGGCGGCTTTGTGACGCAATTAAAAACTATAGAAAACTATAAAAGAACTGGATTCCCCTCAGTAACATCCACATTACCTTTTTCCACTCAATCATATTTCTCTAGCTCATACTTAATCCACTTTATTTGCTTGGCTTCTGGACTCAATATGCTCACTACAACGCGGTGCTTCCTCGGTTAAACTTCTCCACAAAATATGTGCAAGACTGCACCCCAGTGCAGTGCTGATTTTATTCTTGTCTTCTCTCTCCTCCTGTCACACTTCTTCCTTCACCACCAACAGATCCTTAACCTCAGCTCGTATGTCCAAAAAACCGACATCTCTTGCTGTGGTGGCTCTAGAGGCCTATAAGTCCAATCGGTCGCTCTTGCTCAATGCTTCCTATATTGTATTGATTACCGCTGCATTTTCAGGAGCAACGGCAACCTCGTCTCCAGCCAAAAAGAAGTCCAAAGAAATCGAACCCGTGGACGATAAGAAGAAGCATTCACGCTTGAAGGCAAATGATATCATAGCCCTTCTCAAGACCGCTGTTCCCAGCTACCGCAACCTGGCAGTGTTCTATCTATTGGGACATATTGTTCTCTTGGTCTGCAGGGCCATGCTTACCATCAAGGTTGCCAATTTGGACGGTATGCTTGTGGGGGCGCTTATATCCAAGAAGCTCCGCAAATTCGCTAAGCTTCTTGTTTTTTGGCTCTTGATCGGCTTTCCGGCATCCTTTGTGAATGCTCTCCTCAACTGGACCAAGGAGAAGTTGCGCCAGAGCTTACGGGTAAACTTGAACAATAGCATCATGGATGACTACATTCCTGAAAACTTGGATCCTAATTACTACGCTCTTATCCAGCTCTCCGATAGCAAGATCAAGGATCCGGACCAGAGAATCGCTACGGATGTCAGCAGACTTTGCCTGGCCCTTGCGAGTCTCCCGGGACAATTGCTTAAGCCAACCTTGGATCTTCTTCTTTGTGCTAAAGAGCTCTCCAGGAGTGGTGTTGGTAGTGGTGAGGGTACTTTGGCTTTGGGCATTTTGGCTCACTTCTCCACAACCATTTTGAGGTTCTTCTCGCCACCTTTTGCCAAGCTTGCGTCGGAAAAGGCTAAATTGGAGGGTCAGTTAAGGTCTGCTCACTCCAAAATTGTTTCCAATAACGAGGAGATTGCATTCTTGCGTGGTCATGAGCGTGAGTTAGACTACATTGATTTCTGCTACTACCAGCTTGAAAGGTTCTTGAAGATGGAGTATTGGAAACGTGCAGTGCATGAAATCGCTCAAAGTTTCATTGTTAAGTACTTCTGGGGTGCCGCTGGCTTAGTCTTGTGTTCTGCGCCTGTCTTTATCAACAAGTACTTGGGCAAGGAGCCCGATCCTAATGCCGCCGGTGACTTTATCACCAACAGAAGATTATTGTTGAGTGCCTCTGACTCTCTTGACAGATTGATCTACTCTCGTCGGTACTTGCTTCAAGTTGTGGGTCATGCATCCAGAGTTGTCTTTTTCCAGAAGGCTTTAGACGACATCAAAAAGAGAAGACTTGCCAATCCAACTGGCTCTCAAGAAGGCGATGGTCACGTTCATTACGGAGATGAGATTACTTTTGATCATGTGCGGTTGGTAACGCCCGCTGATGTGACTTTAATTGAGTCGTTAACCTTCAGTCTTAAACCAGGACAGCACTTGCTCATTGCAGGACCAAATGGAGCAGGAAAGTCGTCTTTGTTCAGAATGCTTGGGGGCTTATGGCCATGCAAGTCAGGCCACATCACGATTCCAAACTCCGAGAACATGTTCTACTTGCCCCAAAGAGCATATCTTGTTAAGGGCTCCTTGAGAGAACAAGTCATATACCCTCACTCGGTAGAGCAGTTCATGCAAGGCAAGAAGACCGATAAGGACTTGGAGGATATCATGAAGGTTCTCAGTCTTGATGAACTCCTCACCTCTGCTGATTCATGGGATGCAGTGAAGAATTGGAATGAGGAACTTTCCATTGGCGCACAGCAAAGATTGGCCATGGCCAGGTTATACTACCACCAGCCCCGCTTCGCGGTGCTTGATGAGTGTACATCTGCAGTTTCGCCTGATATGGAACAATTTATGTATAAACATGCTCAAGAAATCGGCATTTCGCTTTTGTCGGTGGCCCACCGTCCTGCTTTATGGCATTTCCATAACCTTTTGTTGAAGTTGGATGGTAAGGGTGGATACTACTTTGGTCCGTTGGATGCTAAGCGGAGACTCAGATTTGAAGAGGAGAGACTTAAGATCGAAAAGAACTTGAGAGACGTGCCTACGATGAGAGAGAGGTTGGAGGAGTTGAGAAAGGTGTCCCAGTCTCAGCACACCAAGCACCAGTCGCACCGCGATTTGGTGGAGCTAGGCAATGAGTAAGTAATTTATGGATTAGATGATGTGATGATCTGATTATCTAATAGAGTATTTTTTTAATATAATCTCTTTCTGGTGGATTTTTCTTGATCAATATTTTTTGTTATAATTTTCCTAATATATCTGAATATATATTTATATGACTGGCTTACTAGGATCAAGCGCGGAAACTCATCACCATTCAGCATGAGTGCTAGATCTAGGCTTCTCTCATTGGGTATCAGAGCCCAGCGCCTCTCCTCCTGGCGTCTATATAGTGCATCGGCAACCAAGGCCCAAAATTACTACCTCTTCATTGCACTAGGCAACCCCGTGCCAGAGTACTCAGGCACACGTCATAACGTGGGCCACTGGGCACTCCAGGCCATCTTGGACCACAAGCTATTGACCGGGTTCTCCCCCTTCGAGACATCAAAGCCACTAGGAATTGAGGCCAGTTTGAAAACACCCGAAAACAACGTGCTTCTAGCTAAAGCTACGCATACCTACATGAACATGCTGGGAAATACGGTCAACAAGGTCTGGCTGAGGTTTAAAAAACAGCATAACAACGGAATATGCCACTTGGTGGTTTTACATGACGAATTGGAAGTGGTCTTGGGCAAAGTTCAAGTGAGACGCCGCAAAACAAGTGCACGTGGCCATAACGGCTTACGTTCCATCGACAAGTGCATGGGGAACGACTATACCAAAATCGGCATTGGTGTGGGTAAGCCTGCGCGCGGAAGTGTAGCAGACCATGTTCTCTCCAAGTTTACTGCGAATGAGCTAAATGTTTTGGAGAGGGACTCGTTGCCTCGCATCTATCAGCAGGTGCACGCCATGTTGGGAGGAGACTATATCAATGAGTCAAGGTGAATAAAAGAGTCAGAATGACATTTCAAGAATGTTTAAGAATGTTTAAAAATATTGAAGAATATTGAAGAATGTTTAAAAATATTGAAGAATGTTTAACAATATTGAAGAATATTGAAGAATATTGAAGAATGTTTCAGAGACGAAAAGATTCATGAATGTTGTGACATGGCTGTTTCTGGAACACTGGTTGACTATTCATCACCTACATTTCTCAATCAAGGTAAAGAATCCAGCCACTCATAACACCGATCAACCCTTCCACTCAGCCAACCAGAGAATTACATTAGACATTGGCTTGATCAATGAAATTACCTATATATATATATGTATATATACTGAAAATATATACTGTCACTATATCTATTTAAATATATCCGCTCAATATTCAGGCGATTTATTCTCTGGCTCGATTTGGTGCACACCGCGTTAGATCGCACATTATCACAGACCCTGTGCAGATACACAGAACATAGACACATTCTATCATCACGCCACTCCTCCTCCACTTCTTCCACCATGGAGTTCACACTCAATGTCACCGCAGGCCGCTCGGTGGCCCGAGAGTCCTTGAAGGGTACGTAGCTAGACTTGTCGCCTGCATGTCGAAAGAGCATGCTGTTACAAACCATATACTAACCTCAGGTATAATATGGGCCATTTTCTTTAACCGGCTCTTTGGCCCCATCACGCCCACCACAGGCGAGTTCTTGGATATTGCATACCCCATGGCCGAAGGCCTACCGGACCTAGATATCCTCATTGACCAGAAAATTGACCAGCTTATAAAGAAGGACTTCTTGTCGATGGAAGACTCATGTGTGGGTCAGTTGGTTATAGCGTTTTTGCATAGGGAACTGGCGAAGAAGAAAAAGGTGGGTTGGTTTGGCCATTCCAAGGAGGATGGCCTCCCGGCTCCTGTACGTTGGGAGACGTGGATCATCAACATGAACTGTCTCCCCAAAAGCCCCGAGATCCCACTGCTTGCTAGTCCCACGCCTTCTAATGTCATGAACACCGCTGAACAGTTGCTACATCTCTCTGCCTTGAGTTTCGAGGACACCCTCAACGAGATCCTTACTGTTGTCAATCGGCACAAAGAACATATTCCTCCCATCATGACGCTAGACGTGTCGCCGTTCCCTTACGAGATAGAGATCGACCCTTTGACCACCACCAGGCAAACTCCTGATGACGACACCTGGGCCCAGTATATAAAAAAGTTGTTGGATTGACCAAAAAAGAGCAATCTTAGGAGTATGGTCTTGGTTCGCTAGCTAACTATGAAAATCTAAAAAATTGCCCTGGACTTAAAGGTTAGCACTGTACATTCCCTCCTCGCCTCTCACCAATATACACTCGTCTTCCTGGATAGTTCTATCTTCCAAGCCTAGAGCCTCTGCCTTTTTGATGACCGCATCGTTATAGCTCCCTGGCTGAAACCATAAGCCTTTGACCACGGTTTGGTAGCCTGGTACCTCTGCAATCTGCTCCAAAGTCTTGAGCGTCACACTTGGTGGAGTCAAGAACGAGAAGCTGAGCCCATCGGCCTGCGAGAGCTTATGGTGGTGTAAGTCTTGTTTCTTTATGGTTGCAGTAACTACATCTGCAGCCTTGGGGACCACCACCTGGCCCAAAAGCTCGACTTGCTTGGGGTTGACTGGCACCACAGGAAGGCCGTGGCTCACGTACCACGATAAGATCTTGAAGCCAAATTTGGAAGGGTCATTGGATGCTCCAACCACTGCATACTGGCGTGAAGCACTAAAAAATGTTTTGATTTTGTTTTTCATGGACATGGTGAAGAAACGAATTGTTATGGGGAGGCCATTTTCACAGGCTTTAGATATTCCGGGGTAGCCTCTTCTATGCAGCGCCCCGCGATAGTACAGGTGCACCCGTGTATAAGTTGCTGGAGAGGAACACCTCTTAAGGTTTGACCAGATATTTAAATTCTGGGACTTTCTTTCTTCTCTGATAATCAATAGTCTCCAAGTTATTTCTTGATTCTGCTAATTTTTAAAGCTGGCTGACTTGCTTTGAAGTTGTGGATGTAGGCTCTCAGAGGATGCAAATTCTTGCACACTATTGGAATAGGACACAACCGTTGAAGACATTTATTTATATGATTGAAAATCAAGGAGGAAAGTCTTGGTTTATATACTTTTTTGAATTCCTTTTTGTGTAACAGGCACAAACGCAAAAAAAAAAAAAAGCAAATCTGGAATTACAGCCTACCTGTTAGGATTGGTCTAGCCTGTTATTCTTCCCTCATCAGTGCGATGATTTGTATCAATTGGGTGAGAATGACATTTCATATCAAAACAATTTATAACCACATCAAAATAAAAAAACTTGAAAATAAAGTCCTTTATCAAAAAGCTGAGTTTTCTTCTTTCTAGGCTGGTTTTTTAGTACACCTTCTACGGCTAGAGAGGTACAGGTGTGGCAGGTGTATCTCACGCACACTTCTGCTCATGGTCCAGGGTATGCCTCATGGCAGGAGAGAAACGTACAAAGCCATGTGGCAACTGCAAGAAGTCCAAGACCAAGTGTGAATATAGTGAGTCTCTCCCCTGTAATAGGTGCCTTTCGTTGGGACAAGCTGCGTCTTGTCGTTTCGTGGTACGGCTTCCCTCCATAGGCCTACCTCCAGTCGATGCCTCTACCGTGCAGACCATATACAAACCAGCTCCATCCTCTGTACCCTTGGCTCATGCTCCACTCAAAAATATATACCCGCAGAGTGTTCTGTCTCTGCTCCATCACACGTTACCTCCACCTACACTCCCCAGGGAGGAACCATCCGATATCAAGCTGGACTGGAAAACGGCCATGGAAGATCGGCTTATTTCTATGGATACGAAGTTCAATGATCTTCTCATGGTTTTAAAAACAAACCAGCAGGCGCTTATGGACGAGCGGGAACTCACCCGTAAGTATATCTCTCATAACCAAGCCCTTCATGAGACCCTACATCAACTAGAAGTCAACAATGGCCAAGATGTTACACATGGCTTTGACGGAACAAGCCGCAACCACTCATTTCCTAGCATCACTGAGACCTCCCGAAAACGGGCATTGCTGCTGCTGCTGATGCATAGTGCTCCCCGAGAAAAGAGCATGCGCCTTGATGATGATTTCCGGGGGACTGTTTTGTCGTTACGAGAGGCCAAGTTGTTGTTTAAATTCTTCGACACGAACATCTCTCAGCAACTCTTTGGCTTTGAGATTAAGCAGTTCTCGGTGGATGCTATCTGGAAAACGTCACCTCTACTTATATGTGCAGTGTGCACCATTGCCTCGATGCACTACCCTGACCCCAGGATCTCCAGCAAACAAGATGTTTTACATCGACACTTACATGAGCTCTGTAGGGGGCTTTTATTTAAGTCAAAACCCCGCACGGAACAAGAAGGCTTTAACACTATTGTTGCCCTTGTTCTATGCAGTTTCTGGCTTTCCGACTCCCAAATGTTCACTGGCCTTGCTTTACAGTTGGCCAATGATTTCCGGATCACTCATCCTCGGGATCAGTCCCAAACAAACAGAGACAATTCGTTGAGTGACAAAGATCGCTTGAAACTATGGTACTTGCTATACATTCTCGACGGACAACAGAGTATGACTTTCAACAGGCAAGCACTAGTATCAAGTGAAGACTATAACGTGCTTAATAGCAAAAAGATTTTACTTGAGGCCAAAAACAATAGAGATGACGAGTCGTTGCCCGAGGAGCTGGTCACCCAAACTACAGGTGCACTCACTACGAAAAAAGCACCCCCATCCTTCACCGACTTGAGGCTCGTCTCTCAAGTTGAGTATAACGCAGCATTGAATGAGTCGCTCAAGGGAAATGCATGGGAACTAATTGCTCCAGCGGAATTTGGTATTCCATCGAGATCCAATCTTGAGTTGGACAAGTGGATGGTTTCTTGGACCGTTCTTTTGGCACCATCCAATAATGGCTCAGTATGGCTGTCCAAATCTACTTTGATATACTACAATTTTGCCAAGATGTATATCAACAGCTCAACTATTAGAAATTTCCAAGGTGACAGTGACGGAAACAGTATCATACTACCGAATTGGAAGAACTGTCAAGTTGCAAACCGGCCAGTCCCAGCAACCCCAAAACCCGCACTCTCATCAGAACAAGATAGTGATGATAGTGATGACGAAGACGAAGTCATCGAGAATCAATTGCAAGCACAGGATCAGGAGCTGTTAAACGTCAATATCGCGATGAACGCAGCACAGACAGTGCTTAATCTTGTGTTGAGCGACTCTGATATCCTGAACAACTTGAAGTATGTGCCAGTTCATATTCACATCATGCTCTACTATGCAGCAATCTTGTTAGTGAGTCTGCCGTTGGGACAAACCAGTTCTCCAAGTCAAGCCAAGGACATTATCGGCAAGTTGCGGACTGTTAAGCTTTTACTGAGGACAATCACAAGCAATCTTCCCACGGATCGAAATTTTGGGCACCGACTTCTTGATAACTTAGACCAGCTATTCGATGAGCGCATTGAAAAGCTAAAGACGGAGATCACCAATGCTGGCTTAGACACTCTGAAACAGGCCAATCTTTTCAAGGAAATCGATGAGGTGGAACATGCTTATACAGTATTAGAACTACAGCCGGACTCATTAGAAAACTCCAGTCGAGAGGTTTCTCCAAAGCCAGAGAAAATATACGCGTGGCCCGGCTCTCATCATGGGCACCCATAATCGCGGATGCGAAAATCTCGACTAATGAAACCGTTGGTTGCGAAATCACTTTGTGAGAATGCGCATCCTTCTTACTACATGCTTGACCAAGACATGACAAAACAGCCCCACCTTATTAACAGGCTCCTTACTAGAATCTCGTCAATATCCTCAATTGAGCGTGTCACTGATAAGCTCAACCCCCGTGCGCAACACACAAAGACTGTGGATGAAGAATTCGAAGACTTAGTGGAGGAGTTTGATGCCATAGAAGCTGCACTTAGGTCGTTCATTGAGCTGAATGAGCATTTTGCGTCTTACTTGAAGGAAACCTTGAAAAGCTCCGAAAGAGCTGCGAGCTTGCTACGTTTATTGACGTATCAGGAGCTATTGGTCACAAATGGTCAAAGCCAGGATGTACCTTCTTGGGACCGTACCAAGAGCTATCTTGCAGTTTTGAACGAGATTTTATTTTCTGTGGACGACTCTTTGGACTCGTTCACGTCCATTGTCAATAAGAAAATAGAGGCTTTGACGGGGCTTCTGAGGAAGATAGGGGAAAAGATTAGTTTCAGAGATAAAGCCTTACTGAACTACGATAAGGTGTACGAGAAATATGACCAAATGACCATACAAACTACTTCGCAAAAGTTGTCACCAAAAGAGCTTCAACGATACAATCAGCTTGAGGCCAAGATGCGCTCCCTCAAACGTGAGTTTGACAGTTGGAATTCCATCTTGAAATTGGAACTCCCCACTTATTTCATTCTTGTCCGGAATTTTACTGAGCCATTGGTGCTATTCTCCTTCTACACACACTTAACGGTGGCCTACCAGTACAAGTTGAATCTTCAATCGATCATGCCTCAATTTGATGCGCAGAAAGTCATATTCGAGCCCGAATTCTCGAAGATCATGCTAGATCAGTTCAAGGAAGTATCCAAGAAATTCCCGGAATTCAAGTCAGACTTTAATGCTGACAAACTCATCGTGCCAAATAGCGATACCGAAGTCGCCAATGGTGCCGATGTAGAAAGTGTGGGAAGTCATGATGAAGTTAAACCTTCAGTTGTTCAGACTCGTAAACGTGTTGAGTATTGCAGAGCCCTATTCAATTTCGCTTCGGAGGACAAGAATGACTTGAAGTTTTCCAAGGGTGACTTGATTCAAATAGTCGACCGCAAAGGTGAATGGTGGATTGGCCAGTTTAAGGGAAAGAAGGGACTTTTCCCCTGCAATTACGTGGAGTCAAATGAGAAAACTATTCAGTGAGTGGCGAAAGTCATAAAACGGAATTTCTTCATCTGAATAAATCCGTGAATTTTCAAGTCATATTTGCAGGTGGTTAACGAGATAATGCCTGATGGTGATGGTACTTGTTGACACAAAGGCCACTGCAAAACGTCCGCTTTATAGGTATATCAACATTTTGGAGAATGTCCCACCATTCAAGAACCTCAGCATACGGTTCCACCACAATAAAATTACATTCGTTGCAGATATCCTTGAACTTGCCTTTGGATATAGCTTGTGCAATTAGCTTGTGGAATAGTATTGGAGTGTTGCTCTTCCAAGCCTTCGTCTCCCTATACGTAACGTCGTACCGGGCAATTTCGTTGAGACAGATGCTTTTGAGAGATCTAAGCAAACATTGTTTCCGAAGATATTTAACAGGAGAAACGTGACGCAACCCGTGCTTGTAACGTTTATCCGACGGAGGCACCTTTATGGCATCTGCACTGATAGATATGAAAGGATTCGGTCCAGCACGAAAAGTAGTCAATGCAGGTAAATCGAGGATCTGAGGAGGCAAGTACCTCAACTTGTTGATGCTGACATTCAAGTCAGTCAAATTAGTAAGATTACTTATTAGACTTGGCAAGAAGTGGATGTCGTTTTGGCGTAAACTCAAGACATTGAGCTTTTCAAAAGCGAACAACGACGGATTGATGATTCTGAGTTTGTTATTGGTGAGATACAACTGACGAGACACTTGAGTGGGGCGCTCATGGTCGAAGATCACCAATTCATTCAAGTCTTTGATTTCATCCGGAATATCAGTCAACTGCATACCTTCCAATACAACCGATGGAGAGATATCCTCAAAGCACTGCAAGATGATTTCTTTGGCACGCAACAACTTGAGGCTAGATGGAGAATGGTCTTCGGGTTGCTCAGCATCAGTAGACGAGAGTTGGTGGTAGCTCGAAAATTTGTAGCGATTGAATTGGTCCACACCAAAGTCTGGTTCCGAGCTGATATGATGGAACCGGGCCCGTCTAATGGGTGAAGTGACCAGTGTGTGTAGCAAGGTGGTTTGCACCGGGGAGTCCGGCACAGTATAGTCATCCATGGGGGTATCAAGCTCGGAGTGTTGAGGTAGAACTGGTGGACTGCTTGGTAGGGCACAGGGTATATGTTTGTCTCTTGGAACTGAATCCTCCATATCTGGGTTCGTTGCATCTGTAAAGTCACTTGAAGGATTCAGAGACATTGGTATGTTCTTTGACGAGAACAGAGTGCTGACTTGTGTAGACTGCTCTAGTTGGGCAGAAGCACCCTCGAAGAAGTCCTCATAGTCCCGTCTTTTTACATCATCCTTTTCCGTGAAACTCTCTCCCATTTTTCTCTTAATAGACGGCACTGTGGTGAGCAAAGGCCCTCTTCGGGTGGTATTAGCTTGCGTGACCCGGGTGTGGTATATGCTAGCAGCATTTTCATCAATGACATGCCTTTCACGGGGTTCAGTATTTAGACTGTTTCCTTGAATCATAGAAGTGGAGGTGAATGCAAATGGGAGCAACGGACTGACCTTTTCAAAAGGTTTGATGCCTTCATTGGGGTGGCTCCTCCTTTTATTGGGCTGATTGGCTAGCTTCGGATTGTCCGGATGCTCCTCTGAACCCAGGGAATGAAACATATGAGTTTTGTTTAATTGAATATATAAGAATGGAGTTTTTAAGGATTCGATTAAAGGCTTTTCTGGTTCGTGGAGACGCCTTTCACCCCCGAGTGAACAGTGAGGAAAGTTGCGAAACACGTATAGAAAGCCACGTACGGCCCAGGGCTAACGCGTTCATGGTCTATGTGAAGGAATACTAAAGTGAGACAAGTTTATCAAGAAACCTGACATTCTTGGATAAAAAAAAATATTGAGATCTGTGTATTTTTTTTTTCTTAAATCAGAGATTTAAATTAATGCATTATGTTGTAACCTCTATTAAGCCTGGCGCTGCATCGAACATCATTTAGCTCTTGGCGAGCTTCAACTCTTCTTCACGGTAGTAATGTGGGGCCGCCTCATTGACCCATTTTTCTTCTATGATCATACAATTCCTCATGTACTCTTTGCTAGTCAAGACCAACTCATGATACAAGACCAATTTTGGCGGTGGCTTGATTTTGAACAAGGCTGACGAAGGGTGAATGTAAACCGGTTGGTTTCTTTTGAGCAAGACGTGGTTCGAGCCCATTTTGGATATTCTCGCCAAATTGGGGAAGAACCCACTCAACAATGCTTTCTGAACCTTTTCAATTTCGTCCTCACTATTTCCAGCAACTGCCTTGATGTCAATTCCTATTTTGGTACAGAGGGATTCCAACTGTGTCTTGATCTCCTTTGCTCTCTTGAGTGTTCTATATTGTAGGAAGTTGTCTTCACACCAAAGATTTGAGTAGCCGGAATCACTCCATTGCTTCCAGATATTCAACAAAGTTAGTTGGTCCCCAGCAACATGCATGAAAGACTCTTTTCTCTTATCGGCCTGCTCACGCTTATCTTTTGGCCTGTAGAATAAAGTCGATGATTCAGACAACATGGCTAGGATGGAAAGTACTTCTGACGTGACAGAGTACTCCGTGCTAGTAAGCAAAGCTTTGCAGAACATTGGGTCCATAGGGAACAGAGCCATTTTCTTCCCTACCTCGGTGAGTTGCCCTCTGGAATTAAGAGCTCCCAACGCATAGAGAAGCTCTAGCGACTTGATGAGCGTTTGTTTGCTGGGAGGATCCATGAAGTCAAAATTCACAAGATCATTGATACCCATGGAAAGCAACAAAAGAACCACCGTGCTAAGGTTGACCCGGAGAATTTCCGGCGTAGGGTTTGCCTGTAGCTCATTGGTGTAGGACCATTTAGTAAATAGTCTATAGCACTTACCAGGACCAACTCTTCCTGCTCTTCCTGCTCTTTGATCTGCCGAGGCTCGTGAGCATGGCACCACCACCAAGCTCTCCATGCCTGTACTTGCATTGAAAACATTTTCCTTGACATAGCCCGAGTCAATGACGTACTTAATGCCATCAATAGTGATGGAGGTTTCCGCGATGTTGGTAGCCAAGACAACTTTACGAGACCCAGGAGGTGTTGGCTCAAAGATCCTGGCTTGCATATTGGGAGGAAGATTGGCATAGATGGGTGCCACAATCAATTTTTTGATCTGGTCTCCGAGTTTGTCACACGCATCTCTCAAGATCTCATCCATCGTCTCGATTTCTTCTTGTCCTGTAAGAAAGACTAGTATATCACCAGGACCCTCTTGTTTGGTGTGGATTTGGAAAATGGTGGTGACTGCAGCCTGGATGTAATTGGCCTCAGGCTGTTTTGTATAGCAAACGTCAACAGGAAACCGACGGCCTGGGATATTGAACACAGGTGCCTTGTTGAAGTAATCCGAGAACTTTCTGGCATTAATGGTAGCGGAGGCCACGATCAACTTAAGGTCTGTCCTCTCCTTTATAATGTCTTTGAGCAACGTAAGTATAATCTCTGTGGACACAGTACGCTCGTGTGCTTCGTCAATCATCAAAACGCTGTATGTGGAAAGTGTAGGGTCAGTCAAAAACTCTCGAAGCAACATACCGTCGGTCAAGTACTTGATGGCAGTATTTTTGGAAGTTTCGTCTTCGAACCGGATGCTGTAACCGACCCCCGAGCCGATTTTGCACCCAACTTCGTCTGCAACCCTCCGAGCCACCGATGTGGCAGCAACACGCCGTGGTTGGGTACAGCCCACTTTCATTATTTGACCATTAGGAGCTCGCGCTTTGGTGTAGCCTTCTTCGTAGAGATATTGTGGAATCTGGGTGGTTTTTCCCGATCCCGTTTCCCCCACCACGATTACCACTTGATTATTCTCCATAGTCTCCAAAAAATCCTGTCTATATTTGTAAGCCGGGAGAGACTTTCTCACTGCTTGAATATCGTTGTATTTGTTTGCAGCAGTTATGGTCTCGCCGTCTGTTCCTGGGATTTCAGCCTCCTCTTCGTAGTCAACGAACTGGGACTCGTCAAAAACAAACTCATACTGCTGTTGGCCGGGTAAATTGGTTTCGTCAGGATTAGCAGAAACTATTTCTTGGGCTTTTTTAAGCTGTGCCTCCTCCCAATGGTTGAAGTACTTGCTCCGTTTTTGGAAATGGTCCTCGTCCACGGGCTCCACGGCTTTTAGTAGGTCTCTCTTTCTTTGACGATCGATTCCTCCGTCTGAATTCCGATATTCTGAAGGAAGAACATATGTAGAATCCTCTGGAGATGACGATATCTCCTCCAAAAGCTGTTTCTTTTCTTTGAGTTCATCTGCCTCTTTGGGCGTAAGGTCACTAGCTGACTCCAACTGCTGCACACTTCTCCGTAATTGCTTGACTTGCGTATCGAACTTTCGCCTCATTTGGGCCTCGTGTGAATTTTGCCCCTGAGTCTCTGACCTGGTCTCAGGCTTTGTGAATTGGCCATTGTTATTTAGGGAGTGACCTGAATCTAGGCTAGTGGAGGGTGTAATGCTATGGGGATCTGAACCTTTCGTTGGTGACGTACGTGATTGGATGCTACCATTCTCATCATCGAGTCCATCATCGAGTCTTCTTCGCCTGTATCCCTTGCCCGTAATTTGACTCATTTCCTGTGGGGAATCCTGTGGAGTATTTAAGCATAAGATGGCCCGCAATAAGTCTGGGGCTGGCACCCGTACCTCCGATGTGAGGAGCTGCAGAAGAAGAACTGCTCTCAGGTAAGTTACAAGAGTCGGTTTCAGATCCTATTTTATTTCAACAGTTACTATTTGGATAATGGAGCACGAGCCAATTCTTAAAATGCAATCTCTCAGTATGGCATCCTTGGTCACCAGGTCTTCATCCCGAATCGCTCCAGATGAAGGTCAGAATTCATCCTTCTTTCCCTCAGTTTCTGGGTCTCGCGAGGGCAGCGAAAGCCCTGCCCTTAGTGAAAGAAACCATGAATTACCGAAACCTACCTCCAACCAAAAGTACATTCCGCCATGGACTGAGCCTTACATCATTGGAGTAGCGGGGTTTTCGGGATCAGGGAAAACCTCCATTTCACAGAAAATCGTTCAGGAGTTGAACCAGCCCTGGACGGTTCTTTTGCTGTTTGACAACTTCTACAAGCCCTTATCGGCAAAAGAATCGAAGGAGGCCTACGATTGTGACTACGATTTCGATATGCCAAATGCTTTCGACATGGATCTCGTGGTGGAGAAGATCACCTCTTTGAAGAAGGGCAAGAAAACAGAGATCCCTGTTTATTCTTTCACTAGTCACAGCCGTCTGGATAAGACAATCACAATCTATGGGGCCAATGTTATTATCGTTGAAGGCCTCTACACATTGTACGACCAGAGGCTACTAGACTTGTTGGATATCAAGGTGTTCGTTGATACAGACCTTGACATTTGCTTGGCCAGAAGACTCACGAGGGACATCTTGTACCGTGGAAGAGATTTGCAAGGGTGTCTTCGGCAATGGGAGAAGTTCGTGAAGCCCAATGCTATCACGTCTTTGCTACCCACTATGAGAAATGCGGACTTGGTGATCCCCAGAGGTCTTGATAATACCATTGCTATTGACTTGATGATCAAGCATATCAAAAAGCAGCTAGCAATCAAGAGTTCATTGCATCTCGAACGGCTCAAGAACTTGAGCCTGGGCTATAATCTTGAAGTGTCTAGGCTCTCTAACCTCCACATCTTGCCCATCAATAACCACACCGCTGGTATTCATGCAATCCTCTTCAATGTGGAGACTGAACGGCCTGATTTCATTTTCTATTTTGACAGAATTGCAAACATCCTCATTGAAACTGCTTTGGATACTTTGAGGGATTACGATCCCATGACAGTTACGTGCCACTATAATAACAAGTATCAAGGCCTTCGGCTGAGCAAAGATATCACAGCAGTGAGTATCATTCGGTCGGGTGATTGCTTTATGAATCTGATCAAAAAAACGTTTCCTGCCATTCCAATCGGTAAGCTTTTGATCCAGAGCGATTCCAAGACTGGTGAGCCTCAACTACACATGGAGTCATTGCCCAGGGAAAGTGCAAATTCGATCTATTTTTTACTTGATGCTCAAGTGATCAGTGGGTGTGGTGCCATCATGGCCATCCAAGTTTTGTTGGACCATAAAATCAAACAAAGTGACATTGTATTGATCTGCTACTTACTGACGGAAATCGCGATCAAGAGGATTTTGAACGTTTTCCCAGAGGTGAGCGTTGTCGTGGGTAAGTTGAGCAATATCGAGAAAATCGATGCTACTCATAATCCAGAGGGTTTCAAGGATACGGATTGGGTGTTCCGCAACCGGTTCATTGAATCGTTTTATTTTGGCACCAGCTAACAAGGCCAAGTCATTGCATGTACTATTACTATTCTCTATAGCACGTCTACCATGACATGAAGATTACTATAGAACAATGGCAATAGAGAATATGAAAAGTCTGGATTTCGTGGAGTCAAAATTTCGTGGAATCAAAATTTCGTGGAATTTGGAGCATTTCAACCCTACATACTCTGAAAAAATTTTCCGTGTTAGATTGGCCAATCGATTGGTGTGGATTCATTTTAACATGCCGTCTCATTATGCTACAATTCCGTTATAGAGTCAATGTTCTGCGACGCACGGCGTATACCGTCGGAGTTTCAAGTCCGAGCTTAACCATTCCACGAGTACATCGGTTTACTCGAAGGCCAGGTCTTCGTTCTGGAGTTAAATAAGGTTTTTTCCAAGCATTCAGTCGAATTTTTTTCGTAACCCGTTGTGAGTCATATTATTTTGCTACTATGTGAATCAGACAATGTAGCGCACCGAATGTGGGGAAGCCGTAACCCACCCAAACACCTTCACCCGAAATTTAGGCGAATACCAAACATCAAGCGGGATTTTCCGCTCTAAGAAGTTAATTGCCCGGCAATCTAAGTTATATCGTCCTAACGAAAAGTGTGGTGGTTTCTTATCTGCCCCATACGGGTTAAACCCGCGGTGCAGGAAAGGGTTTATCTGCATCCGACAATAGAGGAACTCTTGAGATTTCCACCTCCCCCCTTACACCACCGCCAAATGAGATCTGCTTCCATAAGAGTCTCTCGACCCTCCTTAAAAAGACATCTCAGTGGTATTGCGCCCAGGTTATCCGTCAATGAATTGAACCAGTCCACTTTGGAAGCAAAGTATGCTGTTCGAGGAAAAATCCCCATCCGGGCGGACGAGTTGAGGTCTGAGCTTGCCCAAAAGAAAATCGATAAGTTTGATGAGATCATCAGTGTCAACATTGGAAATCCTCAGCAGCTAGATCAAAAGCCTTTGTCGTGGTATCGACAAACGTTGGCGTTGATGCAGTGCCCCGAGATCATTGAGAAGTTGGACGCTTTGGACCCCCAATCCAGGAATGCATTGTTTCCATCCGATGTCATTGAGAGAGCAACATCGCTCTTGGATAGTACCAAATCCGTGGGTGCTTACTCGCATTCACAGGGAGATATCAGCGTACGTGAGTCCATTGCAAAGTTCATCTCCAACCGTGACAATTACCCCGCTTCACCTAACAATATCTTCTGTACCTCGGGTGCTTCTGCAGGGGTGTCGTATTTGATTCAAATCTTATCCCAGGGTGAGAATACTGGTTTCTTGATCCCTATACCGCAGTACCCACTCTACACTGCGTCCATTGCGTTGAACAATGCGGTTCCAATCGGTTACTACTTAGACGAGGCCAATGACTGGTCAATTAACCCCGAACAAATCCGCTCTTTGATCAAAGAGAACAAAGAAAAGGGTGTCAAGCCAAGATCCTTGGTGTTGATCAACCCTGGTAACCCTACGGGGTCCATCCTTCATGAGCAGGATATTAGAGAGATTATTAAGATTGCTGCCACTGAAGGCTTGGTGATCATTGCTGATGAAGTTTACCAAGAGAATGTTTTTGAGGGTCAATTTGTTTCCACCAAGAAAGTCTTAGCTTCGATGCTTGAAGAAGATAAGAAAGCCTATGAGAACGTTCAGCTCGCTTCTTTGCATTCGACCTCCAAAGGTGTCAGTGGTGAGTGCGGTCAAAGAGGTGGATACATGGAACTTGTTGGTTTCTCCGAGGAGGTACATGACATCATTTTTAAGTTGGCTTGTATCAACCTTTGCTCAGTCGTCACGGGCCAAGCTTTAGTTGAACTCATGATCAACCCTCCCAAACCGGGATCTCCTTCTTATAAAACTTACAATGCTGAGACCCTGAAGATTCACGACTCTTTGCAGAAACGTGCCAATCTTTTATTTGAAGCTTTCTCCAAAATGACCGACATATCGTGCAACAAGCCCCAGGGCGCAATGTACCTTTTCCCAAAGTTAGCAGTCACCAAGGAAACATACCCCAAATTGTTTGAGGAAAGTGAGTCTACTGGATCTGAAGTGGATGAAATTTACTGTGAGAAATTGTTGGAAGAAACAGGAATCTGCTCTGTACCAGGCAGTGGTTTCGGACAAGTTCCTGGCACTTACCATTTCAGGACTACGTTCCTTGCACCAGGATCCGAATGGATTGACAGATGGAGCAAATTTCACGCCGCTTTTGTTTCCAAGTATAAAGTGTGACGGCAATAGAACGTTAACTATAGAATACTGAACAATCGTTTATTCGAACACCATTGCGCATTAATCAATCTTGTTTCAACTTCGACGTAGTGGTAAAGCTTCCAAACGCACAACTAGTTGCAACCGTAAACCAGGCAGGGAACCAGCCCAAGGCGATCACAAACCACGTCCAGCTTTGCATCTCGTTCCACGACTTGAGCAAGCTGTTGACCAATGATAGAGCTCCAGGGATCTTTCCACCATCAAGAATGTAGCCCAAGCCGAGAACGACAGTAAAGGGGCACGAAATGAAGAGGTAGAGGACGATCTTCAAGTCGGCTTTGGCTTTAGAAATGGTACCCTGGTCAACTTGGTTCAATAAAGACTGTATAAGTGTCAAGGGAAAAGCAAATATACCAATAAATAAGGCCAACGAGAAATGCACAATCAAAAGACTGATAATAAGCATAGCAATGAAGTAGAGTGCAAATGACAAGAGCATGTGAGACAATGGTCTTGAGAAGAACACGGGCAAGGAGCCTCTGAAGAGAGTTCCAATGGAAGAGACCGTTTGTATTGTTATCAAAGTAAGCACAATGGCATAAGTTTTGATATCCTGAGCAGATGATCCCATGGCAATGTTCTGCAAAAAGATAGCCCCAGTTAAAGAGAACGTTTCAATGCAAGTAAAAAAGAGTAAAATGTTTTTGATGTTGTAGAGGAAGTCTATTGTTGATACTCCTGAGGCAAGTGAGTACAAGCAACTGACAAAGAACGCAGCAGCAACAATGATGGCTGAAGGTAAATATGTTCCGATGGACACGAAATGGTATGGAGAAAGCAAAAGGTAAAAGAAGAACGACTGGTGGAATTTCTCAAGCAAATTGTTCACCGACCGGAAAGTCGAATCCACAATTCTTCCAAACTGGGTAATATCCGGGCCGCCCTCTCCCACTGCTTGTAATGTCATGGCCTGAATCTGCCAGCCCGAAAAGGCTTCGCACCCATAAGGTTTTTGGTTCGCTTCAGAAAAGGCCAAACGGAATATTCCATGCGCCAAAATACGCAACCGGGACCAGTAATCGTTCTTGTCAAGATCATTTCTGGGGGTATCTTGGATTCCAACCTTCATACCCTCGTTTCTGGCCACCGTGGTGGCAGTGTTAATGAGGTCAAGGTTAGGCAATTGGCCATTGAGGCCCTCGTAGAAGATTTCCAAGTGGTTAAAGTTGTCGACATCAGAGGCGTACTCCATGGTAATGGCCGCTTCAATGGAGCCCGCAGTGACATCTAAAGTGGTATGGTAGGCTTCAACCCACGAGCGGAGAACCGAGTGGGAGTCACGTGGGAACACCATGATGATGTTCTTGGACCAGATTGACATGCGTGCAAAGTACCTGGCCAAGGCAGGGGCCAAGGAGAAACCACCCACATTGCGTTTCCCGTCCGAGGTAAAGTACGGCACCACCAAAACCAACGACTCGGTATTATCCCCACGAGGAGCATGCATCAAAGAGTACATAGTAGACACATTGTTTTTGGAGTCTTCATAGTGAGACACCGTCATCTCTATATCCTGTAGCCAGCCTTCAAGCTCTGGGTTGGATTGGGACACCTGGTCAAAGTCCCACGTGCTAGCCTCGGAGCGAAAGCCCCTTACGTGGTTCCACTCACTCTCCCGAAAGTAAGAGGTCACTTGGCCGGGCATCAATGCGTTTTCGGAAATGTATGTGTGTCTGTATTGGCCATCCATGGGGAGGTTAAGAAGCCAGGCTATGCTGGCCAAAGCCAACACCATCGATACCACCGGAAGCTTCTGGATGATCTTCGGCAAGAGCCCCGACTTGTTGATTTTGCGTAGCAAGCTTTCAGCCAATGCCATGGTCTATGGGGGACTTTTGTGTAGTAGTAGTAGTTAGGGTGGATGGTTTCGCGTACGCATGCGAGCGACGTTTCGCTAGGGCCTTGGTTCCAGTATATTGGTGCGCGTTCGAGAAGAGCCTCCACATAGTTAATACTACCGAGCTATTACCGAGCTATTACCGAGCTATTGCCGTGCTCAGTATTGTCCGGGATGTCTTTAAAATATTATCGTACGCTTTTCCGCAAGATCATCCGTTTACCACTAGATAAGAATAGTCTAGAACGGCTTCGAAACAATGTACGTACTGAGTTCCTCACGGCTAAAGATGCACCCACATACTCAGTGGTGGATCGAAAGGCTTACGACAAGTGCATTGCCATTATGGATGATATTCTCCTGAGGAAGTATAAGTTGTTCCACCAATTGTTGGATCTCGTGTATAAGCCTAGGGGTCTCCTGGAGCCTTGGGCACGTGAGTTCCAGCACGTCAAGTATAGTGCGTTCAAGAAGCTATGGCCCCAGGTGCATCTCATCGACGATTTTGGAGATGCAAAGTCTATCGATTTATACTATCAGCAACTACGGTTACTGGAGCCAGTTCATGATTTCTCGCTCATGGCTGAGCTTAATATTGACGAACCTTCTGATGTGCTCACACCTCTACCAAGTCGTAGTTCTGGAGGACGAGAAACACTCGAGAGCCTCCGAGATAACTATGCCAAGTTCCACTCGTTTATATTTCAAAAAGCCTCACGGTTACTGGGGCTCAAAATCCAACCCATGGAGATTTTTTACGAGCCCAATCGCTATGGTCTTCCAGAAAGTGTGACCATACGAGAGTCCAAGCTCAAGAAGAAGGTCAATGATGCCAAGGCACTTATGGAGGATTTCAAGGCCATCCAGGAATCCGACCTCCAGAACCTCATCCAATTTATTGAGTCTGACCAGGGAATAAATCCTAATTTCTATCGTTCCAGCATTAGGCAGAAAACCCGTGAAGATAAGCTCGTCTCTCCCTTGGTCAAGAAACATGTCCAACATAAAACATTGGTGCCTAATGAACGCAACATCAAGTTTTATTACCGGCAGTACGTGGAAAAACAATTCTTTATGAATACCAAGGGTGAATATCAAATTAGCCCGAGGAACAATTTCTATAAATAATCATATTTCAAACACCACGTACTGCTTTTTGGACTCATCCATCACCAACCCGATGATATGCGCATCGTTGCTAATGCTGTTGAGAGTCATGTACTTCGGAACCTTCACAAATGTGTCTGGAGTAAACTCTAATGACTTGAGTATGCTTTGTTGGTCCAACGTAACTGGTGCATTAGTCAACTGAACTTGTATCAAGTCGATGGAGTATTTGGCGTCCGTTATTTTATGCAACACCAAGACTTTGTCGATGCTTATGATCTTATGTGCAATGATGGAATCTGGGAAGTGGATTTCTGTCCGTTTCTGGGATTCATTTTGGAACTGAACAATCGCCAAAGTTGCGTCAGATGCAGCAGCAATTAAAATGCCTGTTGGAAAGAGCTCAATATCCGTCTTCTTATCTTTGCAATGGATATTCAAAGGTTGAGGTTCCTTGAACGATACATTTTTGGCCAAGTATTGTTCGATACCATCGGTCACGGCCTTGATGTCGGTTTGCAATGCCTCTATGTTTTGCTTTCCGTGTAACGACCGGGTATTTTTGTCGGTAAGAACTTCTGTGTTGCACAGTTCAGAGTCTAGGAAATGCCATAGCACAGAGTCGAGCATGTACTTGTCAATGTACTCCATAACATCCGTAGCTTGGAAGTTGAGGTTGGGATTCTCTTTGAAGAATTCTTCGGGGTCAGTATCCTCCTTGGAAAGCTTTTGTATCACCTCGACTTTGGCCCAGTTCAAAAACACATTAAACGAGTTATGTTCCTTGTTCAACTCCCAAATAAAAGCATATAGATCCTTGATGACAGTTTGTGCGTTTTTCAAAGCTTGACTCGCCACCGATAAGTCGATTCCATACAGCTCTCTTCGAAGATATGACTCTGCCGTGGCAACACTCTCTAGATAGCTCAAAAGAATAATGGCTTTTTCAGAGGCCAAGATGATCTGTGTGAATATGGTCTTCCTTAAGTTATCGTAGCATAAGTTTCCAATGGTGGACAATCTGAGAATGCCTTTTTCTCCAAACTGATTAAGCCAGTAATCCTTCATTTTGGCCTGGATAAGCCCAGTTAGAAGCATCCCAGTCATATCATCGAACATTTCCTCCTCTACCATCTCAGGAGTTGGGAAATTGGTTGTGAGATCAACATCTTCATACAAAGCATCTTTGTAATTCGACAAGTATCGATCAAAAAGACTGATGTAGGTCTTTGCCTCATTTTTGATGGCTTCTAGTTGTTCTGTGATATGGTTCATTATGGAAATAAGCTTGGATGCCCAGCTGATTGCATCAAAGAGGTTTTTCCTCTGCGCCAGATGACCCACGTTTATAGTCAACTCCTGCAAATACAAGTTTGAGCTGGTGTCCTTGACCAACAAGAACTGGGAGAACAAGTCATGGGCCATTAGATGATGTAAGACAGAGAGTTCGTTTTGAAGCTCGATATTGGAAACTGTGAATAAGTTGTCGAAGGTAAAGGAAACACGTGAATTGGCATTGACAACGAAAAGATAATCCATAGAGGATTTGTCCTCATTGGTATTAGTGACGGAAACAGACTTTTCGGGAGCATTGGAGAGGTTGGAAATCTCAGAGACCTCGAGTGACGTGATCTCATTGGCTAGTTTAGGCATGTTGTTTAAAATCTCCACTTTAAACAAATCCTGGAACGGCGTCACATCTTGGCCCTGCTTCACAGAATTATCAATGTCAATAGCCTCCCAACTCACGAGAGTGATCTCCATATCGGCATTGGTGGAGAAGTTGTTCACAAGCTTGCCTGTGTTGGAATCATAGACCTTGATCATGTTATCTGTTCCAGAAACCACGAAAAACTTTCCGCTGTGGCTCCATTGTAAGTGAAGGATTTTGGAGCGGTTGTTGATTGAGTATATTCGTTCTCCATCCGATCTGAACACCCAGATGGATGTTTGGTTCATGGACAATGCTAGGAGGTCCATTTGCGGACACCAGCTAAGGATATTTCCATCAGGATAGCCAATGACCTTGTTGCCCGCTAGTACTTTCAACTGATTGGGCATGAGGGACAGGGATGTGGAAACGAGAGGATGCGGGATCAGTAGAAGGAGAGAGGCCAAAAAACGGTCTAGATTTCGAAATGATTTCAGTGATTCAAATGCAGGTGTGTATTTCCGATCGAAGCATTAGCGCAAAGCATATAGCATTGTGTGTCAGACGCGATTTTGTTATCATGAGGTGCTACTTCGTCTATAGTGCGAATACCCATAACATACACGTTCCCATTAAACCTATAAACCAAATACATATAAAACAACATCTTACACTGAGATGTTTAAATCCGAATAAAAGCAGGCTCACCTACTCAGCTGCTGATTTTCTTTCGGAGTCTCATAGAGAGTCTTCGGCCAAAAGAAGGTTTAGCTTCTGCAGGGATCTTGAATTTAGCCGTAGCCAATTCGGGCTCACCAATTGTTTGGGCATTTTGCGGTAGAATCGGACTACTTGCGGGCGGCGTGAGTGGAGAGATTGCAGCCAAGTTTGGTGATATGTTCGCATCGGACCCGGCCACAGACAACACACTGTCGTGCGGGTTTTGCGTGACCGAGATACTGGGAGCAGGACGGACTCTTTTGGCTTCGGGGGAATCAGATGGGCTCAGCGCTTCAGGCACATTTTCAAAGTAATTGTCGGTGGGTATCAGAAGTCTGGAAGTAGGCGACTGTGTAACGGGGCCATGTTCCAGGATACTTTGTAGCGAGGGACTAGAGGCAAATTTGACATTGGGGCTGGAGGTAGAAGGGCCCAAGAGAGAGCTGTATGCGTCCAAGTTGGAGCTCTTGGTGATCACCTGCTCAGCATTTGTAGGCAAAGCTGCTCTATTAACCATGTCTTCGTATGAAGGCATATGTTCTTGTGGTGATACCGGACGGTGATCTGTGTGAAACTTATCGGAGCTTCTAGAAAATAGAGAAAATCTCTTGGAGGTTCGGGCTGGCATATTGTAGCTCTCCCAGAGCGAGCTGAGTCGGTTTGAAATGGAAGACCTGCGGCGAGACTCCACGGTGAATTGCTTATTGGAAAAGCACTCAGTCAAAGGCGACGAGATGGGAGATTCGGCGGACTCGGTCGAGTCCGAATCGGATTCATTGTCAAATTCCTCGACAAGACCATAAAACTCATGATCCAATGCATATTTGGTTGCCAAGGCATTGAAGTTATCAATTAAAAACAGTAGCAAGCCTTGGTACACCGAAAGCTCCGAAAGGTTGGGCGTCGCAAAGATGTGCTGCTGAAATAAAATGGAGAAGTTGGCACTGGTCATTTTTGTGGTTTCCTGGTGAGCAGTCAATAGAGAGAGCATCTTGAGATAATAGATGAACAAGGCGTTTTTAAACGATGGATTTTTGGACGCTAGAAGCTCACTAGTGGCATTTATCAACCTTGAGGGTTCCGATACTGGTGTATGGTCGATTTCCGTTTCAGAGACCGAGGGTAGCTCTGAGCTAAAAGAGGTCGATCTCTTCACCTTGGGAGGAGGCACATTCAGCACATGAGCAATGTACAATTTTTGTAACGATGCCAACACCGATGGCGTGAATAAGCCTCCTATGGCGTGGAAGTAATCTCGAGTATACCTCTTCACAACACCCGAAACATCCCGGGGCAAAGGCTTGTTGTGGGGATTTTCAAGCCAGGTATCGATATTCGAGTAGTCGCCTTTGACTTCTTTGATTTTGCGGACAGAACCACTGACTCGGAAGATACCCTCCACTATACCATCATTTAAGAGATGGTCAAAGCAGGCAACAAGAGACACAGGCACCTCAGCCGTTATTCCCTGGACATCAACCATCCGCGTAGGGAGTTTCAGTAGCGCCGCAAGTTCGTCGGCGGAAGGCTCCGAAGTGCCATAGGCTTTTATATTGGTGGACAGGCTCATTGTGAACAGATCAAATGAGCACAAGAAGGAGTCTGGATATAGACACTTCGATCAATCTTTCTAGGAGGACAGAAAGCAGCGGTAAACCCAACGGACAATCAGTAATTCAGTAAATCAACTGAAAGCTGATTAGCGAGTGGAATCAGCAAAAGAAGCAGTTCAGATCAAATAGAGCGGGAAAGACGTGGGCTCCAGATGCAATGAGTACCCCGCTATTCTGTCAAAAAGGTAAATAAGCCCGAAATAATAGACCAGAATCTTAATTATTAATAGATTGCAAGCGAAATGCAACAAAGAAAAAAAAGTTTTTCTTGGATCAATAGATGGGGCTCCAGGAGGGAGTACGTTCAAACAGTGGGCGTGCACGGAGGAGAATGTGGAGATGATTATTTATTGGCACACGCGAGCGATGATAGCTTAGGCGCAGCGGCTTCTCAAAGGATATTTCAGGTGCGAAAGAATACACTAAAAGTGAGCAGCAATGGGGTGATGGCAGAGGGATTTAGACTTCAAAAAGACCCGAAATTCCAATATTGCGAAAGCCAAGGACCCACCATTATATAAATGCAACCTTGTTATTGTCCCGTTGTAGGGAATTCGAGACCGCGCTTGCGCCAGCGGCAGGTCTAGTGCGTCTACTATTAGCCGGGGCGTCCTGTAGTAATGAATAAGCCAGACGCGTGAACGCGCAGCTCCAGATTTACACGCATGTCTCTTTACTTCACTGGGAACTGCAGACTCATCCTGCGCTTCCCCAATGGCTCTACTTCCCCTGTCCACATCTCTAAGACTGTGGGTTTTAAAATGGTGGAAGGTGGAATTGGCCTTTATTCTGGGTCTGTGTATGAATACGTCTGTAGCCTCTTGCCTCTGGGGGGGCTTATGCCAAGCCCGGTTCTATCTCATGCGAAGTAGATTTAAAGATGCATTCGCATCTGACTGTTGCAGTACAATGTTCATGGGGATGGTCGAGCTCTTTTTCAACTTGGCCACGACGGAGTTTAAACACTTGTCCCTTGTTAGCTTCCACGCTGTAACAATCCGGGTAAGTTTTTTTTTTTTTAGAATTCTCCCCGGCCCTCCACAATCGTATATTCTCCAACAAGCTTTGATGCTACAAGCAGTCTTTAATGGCCTAAACAATCCTCTACACTTTAAAATTGACCACGCTCTAAACAATCCTATTGAACAAACCTTTCATGCTCTAACCATTTTTAAAATTCTCATGATTTCCCACACTCCCAATTTTAACACTACCACATTTTTATTTCTACGCTTCTTATCAGGGGCATCCTGAACCTGTTTCATACCCCTGCTTCTATGCTCTATGGCTTATGGGCTTTATCCGCAGGTCGAATTAGGCTTAGCATGCACCGAGCCCAGATGCGGCTTTTTTAAAACTCCACTTGAAACTGGTTTGGATGTGTTTAAGAGTCGCTATCACGTTATATTGAATTTGGGCCTTACGGTCTAGACTCCTGATCGCAGGGAAGCTGTCGAAATTTAACACCTTCTGCGTCTCTCTCCTTTTTCGTGTCACCAAAGCTCAAAACACCGTCATGCGCCTCTCGATAAAACCGTTGATAATCTAGCTTGATTACTAAGGTTTGAAAGCTGCGGCTTTAACGTTCTCTGTTGAAACCACATTTTGTTTCAAAGAATAGGCATTCACAGCCTTTCTTGACTCCACTTGCATGTGAGGCTGGCTGTAGAGTCTTGGTTCGCCCGATGCAGAACTCGAGATGGTAGTGCGGTATATAGGTCGAGATATATACACTCTACCTTTCTGTTGCCTATTGCGGAAGAGAATTGCCGCGGTTTCTATAATTTCCCTTCAAACTCTATGCACTCCTACCGTGTGAATAATGCTAGCTTCATCACAGCCCGCGTCTGGAAAAACTGCATAAATCGCGTGACACTTCTGCACGTGATACTACTTTCGCAAATTACATGCAATCCCAAAAGTTTCACAACTCAGACTTAGTCACGTGTTCGTGCACGTGCGCTCCCTCGCTCGGTAAAAAATTTCAGTATCATTAGCTGCCTACATAGAGATGATCCCAGCTGTTTTTAGGGGTAAGCCCTCTATTCCTTTGGCACGTTCGTTTTGGAAGTCCGCTACGCTTCTTCAGCTTGCTTCTCCTAGGCCTTCTCCCAAACACAATGCTGTGAAAGATCCTAGAATACTTGCCAAGAGAGCCACCATCAAAAAAACTAAGAACAGGGCGGCTCCACAGCAACATCCCTTATACATGGACATTCCTACCGCCATGAGGTACATGCGTGCGTCCGAGGTGGGCAAGCCAGCCCAAAGAACCACGATCAGTCTACAAATTGTTACACTTCCCGAAAAGGGATCCAAGCCTTTGAGAGGTGAGGTTGTTTTCCCCAAATCTATCCGGACCAACTACCCCTTGATTTTTACGCAGAACGCTGAACAGATAGAAAAACTCAAGCAATCTGGAAAAACGTACAAGCTTGGTGGCCAGGAGTTCATTGAAGAGATTCAGCAAGGAAAGGTACAACTTAAGGAATTCACACAATGTTTCGCAACGCCCGAAATGTTGCCATTGCTCCGTCCAATTTCACGTGACTTGGGAACCAAGAACTTGATGCCTTCTTTGAAGAAAAACACCGTTAGCGAAGATCTTCTTGCCATGTTGGACCAATCATTGGACGCCATGTCTTTCAAGCAAAAGCGCGACCAGCTTTACATTCCCGTGGGTCGGTGCGATTTCAGTGATGAAGAGATTATCAAGAATATCAAGGCAGCTTCGGAGGCCGTGTACGCACTCCAGCCCCCCGGTACCAAGAACCCCAACTTGATAGGACAGTGCACTTTGAGCAGCACTAACGGGCCGGCTGCTGTTATTGACTTCAGGCTCTAATGTGTATATAGAAAGCCAGAACGGATATTACGAATCCAATGTAGAGTCAGTCACTTTCCTAAATGTTAAAGATTCCAGGTACAAATTTTCCATGGTTCTAGTTCTAGTTGTAGTTCTTGTTTCTGTTTCTGTCCCTGGTTCTGTTCTTGTTCTAGTTCTTGTTCTAGTTCTAGTTGTGGTTCTAGTTCTAATTCTAGTTCTAGTTCTTGTTACTTCAACGCACTACTGACTGAGGGGTGGTTACGTCGTCCAGGTACCTGATTAAAGTTAATGACGTCACAAAAGAAGTAAGGTGGCATTTACCGACTCCGCTTTCTTTCTTCTCCTGCAGCAAAGCACGCGATGCTTAATTGTCACTGCGAAGAAGAAATATCTGCACGGAGCAAGAATCTCGCACTCAATGAGACGCTCAGCCATTGCCGAAAAAAAAATCGCCTGGGGACCTCGCAGCTTTTAGTATTTTGCGGGTGCGGGGAAATGCGATAGTGTTCCTAGGCTGACCAGAGTTCAGGGACCTAGACTATTAAGCCAACAGCATGCAGGGATAACCACCCGAAAAAAAACAAAGCCATCTCCAGAAGTTCCTGGAATGTGATATATTTAGTGGGTGTCGTCACCAATGTGGTCCTGCACTGAACATGCTGCCCCTGATCTTCATGAATATTATTATGTATTGCTCAGGTGCCGCGCATGCCAGATTGCGCAGCAATGTTGAGCTGGGGACAAAACTTTGGCACTGATACACCAAACCATTTCCCCAGCTCCTTTTGTCATGTAAGTCTGCCAAAAAATAGTTGCTGAGATTGAAAGCAACTCACAGTGGTTTTTTGGTTCATGTTAAACTATGGTCATACTTAGAATCATGGGGTTGGCAGTGTGTTAGTATAGAGTATTATTTGAGCAGTATAATGCTTAATTTCTAGTGCTTGGAGCTGAGTACAGCCTCAAATCATGTAAGTTGAATAAGCTTCGCCATTTGGTCCGTATTTCTCACGCAAATTCTTCATGGCTACCCGTAGCCAACCTCTCGTACGAGACGGCGCCGCATGGGTAATCTATATATGCATGGGTGCAGCGTTACGACAAAATGCGACTACCTTTTACCGACTACACTCAACTATCTTTCACTAAACCTACACCGTCGCCCCCACACCCTTCCACCCTCCAAACAACGCCTGAAATACCTCCATATAGGCCCCTGGATTTCCAAACATCTTCTACACCTCCATACCCCTCGGTAAATCTCCAAATTAAAGCTAGCTCATCCGTCATCTCAAGCACGCCGCTCCTAACCGCTAACCTCCGTTCTTCTTCATTCCTAAAATCTGATGCTATTAGTTCGTCTACTGGTATGAATCTGCCCTTAAGAACCTTCCAGCCACCGAGCTCGTCGCCACTAGCCGGCCATTTCAAGCAAAAAACCGAACCCGACATACCTCTGCGGTCCACCTCCCCTTCGCCCATCTCAGATACAAGCCAGACACATGAGAGTGAAAGCGACGACGAACGCTTGGAAAATAACATTCCTTCCACGCTCATGAACCGTCTCCAGACTTTCCCTCTCTTCAAAGATGCTCCCAAGCTGTTCCACTCCAAAGTGGCCTCTAAGCTCAAACTATTCCAATACCATCCGCAGGCATACATCATCAAGGAAGGGGACCCTGCTCTGTCCATGTTCTGGATACTTAAAGGCAGCGTGAGTGTCACTTCTACTGATGGCGAGTCTGTATATGCCGAGTTGAATACGGGCTCTTTCTTTGGCGAAATCGGTATTCTATACAACCGTCCTCGTACTGCAACTGTGGTAGCTAACCAGCGTGTCTTGGCGGGAGTGCTCACTGCTGACTCTTTAAATGGAGTACTTCGATCATACCCTGTCATCGAACGTCGTATCCGTGACGAAGCCCAGGAACGCTTGGCCATGCAAGAGAAGAAAAATAAGGCTGACATTCCCATCCTCAAAGTCTCCAAGTCTGCTGCTGTTGGCGCCCATGAACTCTCCTTACGTCCCATCGTGTCTTCTATTATATCCAGTTCCACAAGCCCGCTGCCTCTCTCTCAAATAGTGCATGCTACTCAAAGCGTCAGTGTCACGCTGGCTGACAACGTTGACCTGACCGTGTCTATTCAGGACTTCATCAAATCAGTGCCTATTTTTGCCAATCTACCCCAGAATATCATACACAAGCTTGCGCTAGGCGTTGAGCCCATCAGTCTAAAGCCTTTTGAATACATTCTACGGAAGGGGCACACAGGACTGGATATCTACTTCATCACCCACGGTGAGGTCGAGGTGGTAAACTACGTCAACAATAGAGAAGTCATGCTAGCGCGTCTTAAAGATGGTTCCTACTTTGGCGAAATGTCATTTCTCAAGCTTTTGCAGGGCAAGAACAACATGACCAGGAGTGCTGCCATCCGGTCAGTTTCTTCGGTTGAACTTATTGTCATTCGTTCCGATCTCTTGGAGCAGGTTTGCCTTCAATATCCCAAAATTGTTGAGGAAATGAGGCAAACTGCTAATGCTCGCCAGGACTTAAACAATGAGTACTCTCTACAGACATCACAGGTGACTGAAACGCCATCGTCTTTTGCGGCTTCACCCTCCAACAACAACATTACGCTACCGTTCAATGATCTCAACGTTTTGAAGTCTGCGTCTCTCAATACTTCTCCAGAAACACATCAACCCAGTTTGTTCAACACCTCTTGGAGCTTCGATACTGAATCGGCTAAGAAATATAGAGCTTCGCTCTCCAGATCTGTTTCACCAGTCTCCGGAGTTAGCAATGATTCTGTTCCGTCGCAAATGCAGTCATTTTCCACGGCGAAGACTACCAACTCGTCCAATGACGACATACCCGGAAGCAGGAAAAGATTTTCACTGACAGAGAGCCAAATGCAGCTTCCGCGTGGCCCCTTGGACCTTGCAGTTCCTCCAATGAACCCTCTAACGCCTGTTGGTGTCTTCCAGACTAACCTATCAAGGAACAACTCTTTCCAGTACATGCCAGCAAACAAAAGAATCAAATTGTCCTCTCTCGCAGGCAGGAGGCGGTCTTCAGTTTTGGTGCCCACGGGCTCGATTCCATCCACAATCTTGCTTCGAAGCTTCGAATATCTTTTGCTAGCCGACCTTATGAAGCTAAGATTGGTGTGCCGCCGCTGGAGACAACTACTTTACGCTGCGCCTAACCTTTTTAAGGTGTTGGATCTAACTCCTTGGAACACTCGCATTACAGACTCGGCACTTGTCCATATCACCGACTTTGTTGGAGCTCGTCCAGAGGAGATCAACATTTCTAATTGCTTTCATGTAACTGATGAAGGATTCAGTTACTTGGTGAACGAAATCGGTATGTCAGGCAAGATCCAAGTGTTCAAGATGGGTTCATTATGGGAAGTAAGTGCAATGGCCATTATGGATCTCACATCCCCCTCGGTGGGCCAGCACTTGCAGGAGGTGAACTTGTCAAATTGCCGGAAAGTCACGGACAATGTGGTGGAGCGTTTGATTGGCTGGAAGTCCAAGGCCGGAAGCTCACTTCTACATCTCCCTGGCTCAGAAGGTATTTACAATCTTGATGCGGGCTCAAAAAACCTCAAGATCCTCAACTTGAGCTACTGTAAGCATCTTACAGACAGCATCATGTATCACATTGCATTCCACGCTAATGACACACTCGAGAGTTTGAATTTGACCCGGTGCACAACAATCACTGATCTTGGCTTTCTGTACTGGACCTACAAGTCATTTCCAAACTTGAAGAAGTTATCGCTCAAAGACTGCACATTTTTGTCTGACAAAACGATCATCTCACTTGCCAATGCTGCACCCAATCTTGAAATCCTTAACCTCAACTTCTGTTGTGCCCTACTGGATATAGCCATCGAAGTTCTCTGTCTTGGATGTCCGAATCTCCGAGAGTTGGACCTTTCGTTTTGTGGCTCAGCAGTGAGTGACTCGTCCTTGGTGGCATTGTCGCTCAATCTAACCAAATTAGAAAAGCTCATTATCAAGGGCTGTGTCCGAGTCACCAGAGCTGGTGTGGATGCTATCCTCAGTGCTTATATGCCGTTGAAGTATTTGGACATCAGCCAGTGCCGTAACGCTCATCTGTACCCTGGAGGTGTGGCAGCTCAGGCACTTCAAATAAACCCAGACACTAAAACGGCATTCATCACCGCTGGAAATGCTGACAAGATTATTGAAATATCCTTCTGATTGTCAATGCTACAGGATTCTGGTTCCACCCCCTCAAGCTTCTTTCAATTACTGGTCATGTTTATAGTACGTAATATTACGACCTTTTTTTTTTCTGCTTGCTCTTGTCTTCGAAGTTGATGAACAGTATAGGCACGCCCTTTTCTTTCAAGTACTCCACTATAGTGGGTCCGTGAGGCCCTTGTACCATCACCTCCACCAATGCAGGATTATGTTTAGAAGGACCTATGGCAGTAGACCCCGAACATTTGACCTTTAAGGCCTCAGCAAGCTCCTGTGGTTTGATATTGAACTGCTCAAATTCCACCACAGTAGTCGTTTTCTTCCTGCCAAGAACCGTCTGTGTGAGCACTTGAACCTTCTTGGGTTCTCCTTTTTTCACCACACTCTTGGTAGAGTATGACTCGCCAGGGCTCAATACCGTGTAATTGGGGGAGAATCCTTTCAAGAACGACGTGAAAAGCTTATCACGAGTAGATGCTTCTTCCGACAGCGGCGCTGCAGACAATAGTAAGGAGTCATACTTGACCATCTTGGGGTTTTTTTTGTCTGCAAGATCGGCCACCTTTATGTAGTCGTTCAAAATTGTCTTGAGCTCCGGAGAAGTGTAGAAGCTTTGCATGTTGAGGCTCAATTTTCCGAACATCAATTTTTGCTTATTGACTGGCTTATAGAGTGACAAGACCGTCAACTTATTCAGCAAATCCTTTTTGCTGGCAGTTATACCAGAACCAGTCACGCTGTCCATGATTCTGTGCGGAACGAAGTCACGAATGGTTTCTGGAGGTACCGTGAAGGCCACAATACTGACATCGTCACCCTTTCCTTTCAAGGAAACATACTTCATTTTCTCCAAGGCTTTCAAAAACTTGGCACTTTTCTTCCAAGACGACTTTTTGATATTGCAGAATTTCGGATCCATTTTGGGGAATTGTTTCAAGATGTACTCGGACATGAACCTAGATGCATTGATAGGCACCTCAATTTTGAAGTTCTTCACCGACTGTAGAAATGACCGGATGAAGAAGTTATCCACATCCTCCACGGCCAATTCCTGGACCGTCTCAGCTAGTTCATCCACATCGGACGTGGAATCCGCTGGTGCTTTTGGATCCAGAGGAATGTCATCAATATTTTCCGCCTCTGTCTGAATATTCTCAGTAGCAGTATCCGTATCAGTAGCTTCATCACCCTGCTTCTCCTCTGGTTCTTGCTCGCTGCGGCTTGGAGCTATGATTTCAACACTTTCAGGGACCTGAACATCTCCCTGAAACAAGTTAAATAGCTCATCCTCGATGCGATGTTTTATAATAACTGCTTCGCCCAGTCTCCCTTGAACATCATCGAATTGGGAGAGATTCAAAGCACAGGTACCAATGGCTTTAATAACAGTAGGAGATCTATAGCTGGCCACAGCCACCAAAGCACCTCTGGTAGCCGAAGTTGGCAATGGCGGAATGCACCCCGGCAACATCAAGTTGGCATTGCCAATGATACGGTCCACAACGTGGTCATTGGTCAAAATGATGGGCAACAAGTACGCTGCTCTCCATAATGTATATATGGTGGGGTACAACTGAGAATCACGCACACGGAACCAGATGGGCTGCTCATCTGGGGTGAAGTAGATGACTCCCTTGTGGTCTTGAATGCTATGGTATGTGGCCTGTTTGGTGGTGGCGGGAGCTAACAGCAACTCTTGTTCCTTAGAGAGAGCCTCTTTCTCAATGCCATACTGTTTGCAGATTTCGCTGAGTAAGTGCCGTCTCTCTGAAGATTTGATGTTGGACGCCGACTTGACCTGTGGAGTTTTTTTAAACATCAATGGGTATGGATATTGTGGAGTGGCCTGTGGTGCACGTATGGAGTTACTTAATGGTGTGTTCGCGCAGACTATCGATGCATGATGACGAAAGTATCTTGACCAGTCAAGCCAGCCAAGCCAATTCGAAGAAGCAACAATCGGATAATTTTGGGTTGTTAATTTATTATTGATTCATTTCTGAATAATTGTCACTTGTCTTATTTGAGCAATTAAGTGATGTCCAGGAATTAATAGTGTCTTGTTGAACCCTCACCTTATGCAAGATGTGTGAGTGAGATCTGTTAGTATGAGCAGTGAATACCATTCTCTAGGAAGATTCTAATGTCAATGATACTTTAGCTCGTGGATTTTATATACGATTCTTTTTTCATGGTATCAAAATTAGCAGCTTCTTTGTGACCTTAATTGAATTCTTTTAAAACGAAATCCTTTTTTTCTACTTGTAAAGATGTTTTTGTTCTCTTGTGCTTAGACTGTGGTCAACTGCGAAATGAGGTGCCAGTTTCTCTCTCAGTCTCAGTTTTAGTCTCGGTTTCAGTCTCAGTATCAGTCTCAGTTTCCATTGAATGCTCAATACAAGGACTACCCAATGCTGTTCATAGAAGTTTCTACAAAACTCATCTAAAGTCTTCTATGAAGTTTCATATAAAGTGCCCTATAAAACTTACATCCGAACCTTAAAATAAATTCACATACAAATTATTCTTTTAATGTGGAGTTCATATTTGGTCACTCTGATTCTATCGTGTGTATAGTGTCCACGTACAACAGGTATCGCGCAGGTTCGATCGCGACATTCTACACCAAGAGCTACCGCACAATCTACTAATATCTCCAAGATGGCCCCGCCAGTCGAGCTTCCCCGTTCGAAGCGAACAAGAGACTTTATTGTTTTTGCTGTGTCGTTCTTTATTATTGTCTTTGGTTTCCCCTTATTTCTTTACACAACCAGCATTCACAAGGCTGACCTTCCGATTCCCTTGGTACAGCAGAAGTTGGACAGGTTTCAAGACTCGGTCAGATTTGAAGTTCCCGTTTACTTCGAGAATGTTTCGCCTGAGATTATTGATAAAACTCAACACCTCGTGGACCAAGCCCTTGCTGAGAGACTTCATATGGGTGGCTTATGGAGTCTCTCATTGAAGCCCAAGGAACATGCTGACGCCTCCAAAAGCCTTGTGGTTTCCGTGCTTGATGTTGCTGGCCAAAAAAGTGATAGCAAAGATCCTTATTCCCATTCCATTGCTAGCAGTTCCAGAGAATTGACAATCTACTCCAAACTGGCCGATTCTGAATACTTGGAACACTACATAAGTCTGATTCTTCTTGAGCATGTCTTCAAGGAGGAGATTCTGATCATATCGGCTTTGCAGGCCGGAGACAGGAACTCCGACTCTGTGTTTCCCTACTCTTCTTCCTACAACGTGGTGTTTAATCTCTTTGTGGAGGACGGTAGACCCGTCACTTGGGATATCGAGAGGGCCCTAGAATCCATGAAGCCGATTTTTGCAGTGTTTGAAAACTACTGCTCGTTTAAAGTCAGCTCCCAGATACAATATTACTCCAAGCTTCACAACGAACCCGAGTTCAATAAAAGCTTGTCTGCAAATATCATTACCCAAAACGCATTATCCACGTTCGTCAACTACGGAGAGTGGAATTTAAACACCCATGATATTTCACCTTCGATTAATTTTATTGTTTACTTCTCAAAGGGAAACTATGAAAAGGTCCCCTTACTCGTGGAAAACTCCAAAACAAACTCGTTCTTGATTCCACAATGGGGTGGGGTGAGCATCTACAATCCAAAATTGCCTATTCTCAAAGGTTCCAATTTGAATATGGATGAACAAATCCTTCAACCTATCCTTGATGTCTTTGCCTCACAGCTCTTTGAATTATTAGGTGTACCCAAGAGTCCGAAGTCCACAACCTTGAGATTGGACTCTTTCCACAGAATAGCTGCTTTCAAGAACCTCAAGATCTCTTTAAACAACCTCTCTGCCTTGATGAAATTGGCAGGCTCTTTCAGCGGAATCTCTATTCCCGAGGCCACTAAAGTGAATGTTGAGGAATCCCTCTCATTTTTTGATCTTGCAGTCGAAGACTTGGTCAACCAAAACTTTGCCAGTTCGGCATCGCATGCTGCCCACAGTGTTACAAAATCCGATAAGGCCTTTTTCGAAAAGGAAATGGTTCAACAAGCCTACTTCCCTAATGAGCACAAACTTGCCGTGTTCCTGCCCTTGCTTGGACCAATCTGCTCCATTGTTTTCTTTGGACTTATAAAACTTCTTAAAGAACGCAGAAGTAGAAAGCAAGTGCCAGCGGAGAAGAAAGATATATAGCGAATGGTAATATATAATTATATACAAACTCGAGTTTCTACTCACGAATAGCTGAAGTCAGTGCCCGAAAAGATGGACTTGTTTTCTTCCAAAGACGTAATGTATTCTCTCCACAATGGGTCTGCACTTTTCAAGCAATGCATATCACCAATAAGAATCATTCCATACCGGGCTCTGGTGAGAGCAACATTCATTCTTCTGGCATCGCTCAAGAAACCAATCTTATTCTGTTTGTTGGATCTCACACACGACATGATCAAGAAGTCCTTTTCTCTTCCTTGGAAAGCATCAACCGAGGCTATCATGATATCTGCCACACTGTGAATAGTGACGGGCTTGGATTCGTTGAAGAAGTCTTCTCTATCAACTTCGATATGGACCTCATCTTTTTCGGGATTGACGAGTTCATCTTTGACCAACGTTGAAGAGAGAATATCACGCTGTCCTCTATAAGGCGTGATCACTCCGATAGTGGATCTGGGGATGTTCTTTTCGTAAATCAAGTAAGTAAGAACCTTCTGGACAAAATCCACCTCTCCCTTGTTACAGTAGGTGAGACCACTATCCTCTCTAAACCTCGAGAAAACTGTTCCTTCTTGAGCATTACCTTTGGTGTCCCAGAACAAAAGAGGATTACTTGGAATGCCCTCCTTGACACGGTCCTCGGCGGTGATACCATCCTTAAGCAACCCATCGTAAAACTTCATTCTCGAGAATTTACTGATAGCCGGATGCATACGGTATTGAGTATCAAGCATATGCGGAGTATTGTAAGTTCCATTCAGAAGGATTCTCTCAAACAACGATAACGAAAGGTTGGGCACCTGCGAGAAACTGCTCAATTGGCGTTGATCTCCAACAAATACGAACTTCTCGACTCCTTTCATGGACAATGGAATGAGTGTTGTTGGCTCAGAGGATTGGGTGGCTTCGTCCATGATAACCACCGGCATTTTCAGAATTGACTTGAGTTGATTTCCTCCTGCCAGGACGGTAGTGGTGAAGATAACTCTGCTCAGCGCTATGATTTTATCGGAGTAGCTGATTTGGGCCGTCATGAGTTTCTTGAATTGGTTTGGACTTATCGATGAGTTTGGCCTTCTCATTTCACGGAACAAGTCTTGGAGTTGAGCAGGTAAACCATCAAAAACTTTGTGATGCAAGCAAACTGACGCGAGTGGGTGCTCTCTATTGTATTCAGACTCTTTCTCCGCCAGGACAATTCTTAAAATCGAATTCGAGTGTTTGGGAAGCAATTTTTCAGCAATATTGTCGATGGCAATATTGGATGCGGCCACCACCAAAATTGGATATGTGTTGAGGTTATCCAAAAGTTGTAGAATGATTTCGTAGATCGTTGAGGTCTTACCGGTACCTGGAGGTCCCTGTAGAACAGTGATGGAATTGTTCAACACAGACTGCATTGCCACTTTCTGGGACTCATTGAAGGTGTCACGAGAGAACTTCAAATAATTCTTGAAGAAAATCTGCCGGATGGGTTTCTTACCCAAAATCATATCTATGAATCTGGGATTCAGAATCCGAGACATGGCGGTGAAGACTCGACCCACGGGAACAGACACAGGCAAAATCCGAAGCAAGCTGACATCACAAGTCATAGGTAAAGGCATGTTGTTCCAGACATAGAGCTCCACAATCAATTCGAGGAGTTGCGGCGAGCCATCTTTTCTTGGGCCTTTTCTGGCCTTAAAGTTTCCCTTTCTGCCCGGTTTTTTGCCCATACCTTCTATTTCGGCATATACAATATTTCCGTACCATGGGATGTCGTCACCTAACATCAAAATGACCGATTGCCCCTCGCTAAACGGCTTCCTTTTCAAGGTTTGCATTTTCTTTTGCTGAAACCGATCCAAAAACTCGGGACTTAATAAAATATTAAGCTTGTATTGCTTGTGCTTTCTATCTTGTTCAGCATACCACTCCAATTCAAAATCCTGCGAGGTGAGCAATGTTTTGGGGCTGGTATTGAGACTGATCTTCTCTTCAAGGAAAAGATTGTAGCACATCTCATTGAAGTATTCATTCATGGAGTCATAGAAGAGTTTAGGGGTTGGGGATGGCTCGTATTTGGAGATTCCGGGAGGATAGACAATTCGTGGGACTTTAGTTGGAGCTTCCTGAGTTTCGCCCTTTTCCCCACCACCGTTTGAATCTTTTTCAGGTTTTACTGACTTCTTTGGTTTCTCCGCAGCCTTGATTTTAGGAGGCTTAGCCTCCTGACTGCCCTTTTTGGCTTGAGGTTTTGGGGCCTTGTCGCCTTTTGGAGCATTTAGTGGCACTTTGGGTCCGTTTTGGCCACCTTTACCGGCACTTTTAGGCTCAGTCACTTTCTTAGTAGGAGCTGATTTTGACTCTTCTGGTTTAGAGCCTTTGGACTTCACAGGAGTGGGGTTCTTCTCCCCTGACTTGGGTCTGGTAGGCTCAGCTACCTTTTGAGACGGAGGGCTTTTCTTTGCTCTCACTTCCTTTAGAGATTTGGCTTTGAGGGTATTGGAGCCACTTTTTGACGAAGTGCTGATTTTAGTTTTGTCTTGTGGTACAGGGGTAGCAGATCTGGACGACAAACTTGGGCTTTGAGTCCCCGAACTAACGGCCTTGATGGTTTTCCCCGATTTCAATGCATTCTTGGTGGCCTTTGTGGTCTCATAATGAGCTTTCCGTTTTTCAGCCTCTGCATCAAGTATTTTGGGCTCGGTGCTCTTCCCTCCCTTTTTGCTTACCTTTTTGTTGGGGCCCTTGGACTTTGATTGGGGCTTCAGGTTGGATTCTTCCATGCCAAGCAAAGAATGGAGAAAGTTTTCCGATCCTTCACCAACAGATTTAAATGCGGCACCTTTCAAACCATCCTTGCAATCTTCACACACAACGTGATGCTTGCCATTGACCTTACGAAAGAACAATGTGTCGTCGTTGGCGCACTTCTCACACAGAAGGTCTCGGAGACAGTAGTACTGAGGCAATCTGGTCAAGAGGGTTCCATTGGAGAGGGTGTATTCGGCCGAAGCAGTGGAGTCCAGGTTCGGAGAGCATAGATTGCACAATAAACTCAAGGATGTGAGGTTGTACCTGAGGACCCGTAGGACGTGAATATTGGAATCACCACATGCCGTACACTCGACGGTCTCACCCAGCGGATCATAGGTGATCTTTTTGTGCCTTGTTTGTGAAAGATGCTTTCCAATATCATCGGAGACAATGGAGCAGGTTTGGCACGTGAAAGACGTCATGGCGTAGTGGTAGATCAGAGCGAGCCTAGAGATGACTTGTGAAGGTCACGTGCGTTGCGGTCCCCATGATACCCTTTAGAAGAGTATACCTTGGACCCATAGCAATGAAATCCCCTAGAAGTGGTTTTATTGGGCAAGACTACTATATCTGTAGGCATTCCTCGAAGAATAAGGAAATCACTTTCAAAGCGGACTTCAATTCCCGTCCAGATGTCAATTCCCCACTGGGTCCGGAATCTGTGCACAGGTTACGAAGTCTACGCATTGTTACCGTAAATTTACTATTTCAATCTGACCACGATCCTCTTGACAGTAATAAAAGAGATTTTCCCAAAGTCCATTTTAAACTCAAGAAAATTCTATACATTACCAAAAAAATCACCTTTTTGAATCCACTGTTCAATGAATACACCACACTCTTCACAGCCTCTCTAGTACTCTTTCACATGTCGCAGCATGGTATCCAACCAAGATCCACGCAGATGAGCTGTATCAAAGGAGAATTCGGACCTTTCATTATCTCCGCTTATAAACACCTTCTTAACAAGAATCACATAAAGCGAAAAACTCCCATAAGTGCATCACTCCATCATCAGTCTCTGTGTCTCTCCATTGCATAGCCTCTGCGCACACAAGCAAGCCATCTTCCACCGACGCGTTCCTGCAAAGCCGCACTGGTCTGACATAGTTCTTCACTTACATTCCCATTGGCGCCTTTGGCTTATCATACCATAACCACCAACATCAACACCTCCCAACCACCCAAACCACCCAAACCACCCAAACCACACGCATCTCAGAGGCGAGGCCACTTCCAGAACTAGCCACGACGCGATGCTGAATTCACAGAATCCCAAGTTCAGTGTGTCGTCTAGCTTGTATTCGCCAATTCAGGGGGAGTACAAATTCAGAGCCTCAGCCCAGCATCCCACCGTAGTCGACTATGAGTCAGACCATGAGGATCCGCAATACTATGCCCCGGACTACACTGACGAGGGCGACCATATCAAGCACGAGCCATCCAACCAGACCCTTGATTCCTACCAAAACGCATCTTTGCCTGGATCCACGCTGCTTAACCGAATTCCCAAAGACTTTTCCAACCAGACCATCGATTCCTACCAAACTGCAAATGCCAGTGCTCCCAGTCTTTCTTCCATCAACAAGTCTCTCTTGCGGAACAACTCATCCGAGTCTGACGATGCCAGTACATATGACCCAACACCGCTCATCACTCAGCTGCACGTCTTTGACGATGTGGATAAAACCCCTATCATCGGAGCCTGGCCTGATGACAACTCCAACAGCGCTCCCAACATAGCCGAAGTCGATAATAGCACACAGTTCGGCTCCTACAGATCGAATTTGAATGACCAAGCATCATATGGCAACTTTAATTCGGGCTACAAAGAGCCCAGTGAAAAAAGCGGCAGTCCTGCTCTTACCGAGGCAGTCCATAAGTTTACTCGGCTCTCGGAGACTCTTTTGAGAGGCAGTCTGAATGTGTCTCGGGAATCTCAACAATTCCAGATGAACTTCTCCCTGAATGTATACCAAGCGAATACTCGGCAATCCAAAACAAGTTCCAGGGTAAGCAGCTACTATGATAGAATCCACATCAAGCCGAAAGAGTCCCCTGCTTCCAAACAAACCTCAAATCACGACCCTTATGCGCATACTGAGCCACCGCAATTAAGAAAATTCGATGGTATGAGCATTAATGATGACGTCAACTCCCTGGTGATTCACTCGAACCACGACGTTACCACTATTTCTAATGGATCTGTTGTCTCAGAGTCAGCAATCCATGATATGGATATGTCAGTTCTTTTTATCAGGGCTCTTCATTCTTTTGACTCTACAGAATCTCAGCTAGAGTCGAGTAACTCTGTTTGTCTTTCTTTTGAGAAGGGAGATTTAGCATTTACGCATACTATTGACGAGTCCGGATGGGGTGAGGTGACCCTCTTGGAAAGCCTTGACCGAGGCTGGATTCCAATGAACTTCTTCTCTGTGGCAGTCAATGACGAGGTTCAACCGGATACCGAGGACGAAATAAAAGCTATTCAGTACGCCCGCTACATGAGAATGCTTTTAGACTCATGTGGAAAATACCTCATGAATCCAATCTCTCATACCTCCAGGTCAGGTAACAAGACATTCTCCATTAAAATTGTCAACGGCATACGAGATGGAGTCCGTCTTCTTTTGCAAGAGACGGACTGCTTGTCTCGGTCGAACGAGATTGTCATTAAGAAGCCAGTTGTGAGGAAATGTCGCAAATCATTACTTTCTGATTGGTATACCTTGATGTTGAAAGCATCAGAATATAAAGGGACTGTGGATTATGAGAAAATTGAAGTTTTGACCTTATTGGTACTTCAAGTTGTCCGCAGAGCAACCACGTTTTTTGATGTCTGGTCCAAGGAGAATGATGAAATCGTGAAGAAGCGGGCGGAAAGCGCTCTTAATGACAATGTAGCGAAGTATCCAACATTGGCCAGTCCTCCTTATGCAAAGCATAGAATCCTCGATATCAACGGAGTCTTATTCTCATACTTGGCTTTGATTTATGGAAGACTAGATCTTGTTGAGCACAACCCCGAGGGTTGCGAGGTATTGGAGACTGTGGTTCACCATGTTATATTGCTCTTAAGAGAGTTACTCTATATTTCGAAGACGGGCTCGGAATACCTTTCCGAAAAACCGCCAGAGTTAGACAACTCCTTGGACTCCCTTCTTTCTCTCGTCAGTGAAATAGTGGGTGTGGTGAAGAGTTTGGTGGCTATTACATTGAGTGAAAACGATTCACACCGAAACATCATGCTTGAAGAGTCAAGCAATTTAGAGTATTCCTACACTCACGAGGGCAAACGATTGATGCTGATCGCTGCGAAAATGATCACCTCAGTGGGAGTGACAATCTCATCCATCAAGCGGATTTTCGAAAATGCCGGCGACTTTAGACTTGGCTTGGAAAGATCCTATCCCGATTTTTCGAAGTTGAAGATTGACCCCGATGAGTTTATTAGAAGCTGCTCGGTTGGTCTTGTTAAATCACTGTCTGTAAAAGTCCGTGATTTGAGAACGTTGAAACAAAATGCCCCTCCAAACACCAATAGATATTCCACCTTCCGCTCTGGAAAATTGGGAGAACTTGGCATCACTGCCAATGGAGTCGATACTCTTCATCATGTTATGCTCGTTGACACAGAGGGCACTGGTTCTTTCAGCTCACAATTCAAGGATTTCATGTCCGAAGACGGTAACTCTGATGATCCAGTCACTTTCTCAATCAAGGATGAATTACTCGTCGACGCTGACAAGAATTTGCTTGGTGCCTCATTTAAAGGCTTGATTTACACGCTTACCAATGAAACATCAGCACCAGAGTACTTTTTCGTGTCGACGTTTTTCATTTGTTTCAGAAACTTTGCCAGTGGTCGAGACTTGGCAGAGCTTTTAATTGGCCGTTTTGAATGCAGAGGACAGAATGAGGTCAGGCAGGATGCCATGTATGAAGTCAATCTCAAGCAAAGACGGAAGCTCGTGTGCAAAATGTTCCAAATCTGGCTCGAATCTTATTGGGACCAAGATGCTGACTCTCCATATTTAAGTACTTTCATGAATTTCTTCAATGAAGGTGTGTTCAGATTCTTACCCCAAGAAGCCATGAAGTTGATAGAGCTCACGGCTAAAATAGTGGACAAGCCCGAAAACTTTGTTGACCAGTTCGTGACTCGAAGCATTTCATTAGCTAAATTGAAACGCAAGAACTCATTCACGCACGTTGCAAGCTCGGAGACTTCACTCAACTCTCGCTATTCGATGGTAGATGGCTACGAACTCTCCAAGATCAATACCAACAGCTCAGTGTCGAGCTCGTTGAAATCGATGACTCTACCATTGCCTTTGGGCGTGAGTGGTACCACAACTGCAACTAGTTCACTTCTCACCAAGGGTCAATTAGGTGCAATTGAGAGTCTTGTTACGACATATAGGAAGATTTTGGGAGAACACTGGTGTCCTCCATCATACTTGACATCTTTTGATTTCATTGTCATCCCCACTCATCGACTCTTGCCCAAGTGGTATGAGATCAATGAACAGAACTGGGTCTTGTCCAACTACCGGCCCAACTTGCTCGACTTCAATGGATTAGAGATTGCCAAGCAATTCACTCTCATAGAGTCTGAAATTTTCCGTGCCATCCAGCCCATTGAGCTAATCAACGGAAACTATACAACTAAGAAATCACACCTCAAATTGGCCACTAACGTGCGGAAATCATTATTGTTCACCAACAGTTTGTCGGCATACGTTATTGAGACCGTCTTGCAACCGCAAGTCAATCATAAAGTCAGGGTCAATGTGGTCAAGACATGGCTAAAAATCGCTATCTCATGCTTATACTTGAGAAACTTCAATTCATTGGCTGCTATCATCACATCTTTGCAGTCGCATTTAATCACGAGATTGGTGAGAATCTGGGATGAGCTCTCCGAGAAGTACACCGACTTGTACGAATATCTCTGTGGTATCATCCATCCCGAAAAAAACTATAGCGTCTACAGAAACAAGCTCCGGAGTTTTCTTCTCTCGAATGATTACAACATTCCGGTTGTTCCATACTTTTCGCTTTTCCTCCAGGATTTGACCTTCGTCAATGATGGTAATCCTAACTACAGAAAAGCTAATACCTTCTTGAACCAAAAGTTGATCAACATTGACAAATACCTCAAGATCACCCGGGTGATTGCAGACATCGAAAGTCTCCAAATTCCTTATAACAAAGAAGATGATACCAATGTGAAGAGGAGTGGTACGCTCTACTCTTTGTCGCACTCGAAGAAGTCAACATCGCAATTGGAAGAAATCGAAGATTATTTCATTGCAAGTGTGCCTGCTTTAAAGGAATTAATTTTGCTTGAGCTCTGGAAAATCACTCAAATCAACAAGAAGGAGGAAGACCGTGCTTGGAAACTTAGTTGTTCTGTACAGCCTAGAGATGTCAGTGCGAGGGACTAGAGCAGTTGCAACACAGCCAAATAGATCGCAGCCTCAAGCCATCACATGCATTCTCACCAGCTGTAGATTACTAGACATACATAATTAAATTATATAGACGTAAATTTGGTTTTCTACAGATCTATTGTAAAGTTACTATTGGATATCTTTAATATAGAAAATAAGTTTGTTCCTATGGACCAATGTAGAGACTAGGTCACGTGACGCGGAGCGGTTCAGGCGTACGAGCGCGGCGTATCTCTATGACTCACTGCCGATGGCTTTCCGCATGCGCGTCTTATCAGCAGGACTATAAGCGGCATTGATAGGTATACCATTGGCCAGGCGCCTGCACACCCCACTGAAAATTCTACCCGACTCCACAGTCTATTCCATCTTTACTACATATAGCTGTTTCTCCAGAGAAGATGTTGGCTTCCAGATCATACGCTCGGGTATCCCTGCGCACCATAGCCAGAACCTTGGCCACGCTGAATGACCTCGCTGCTCAATTCAATGTGCCGCCTGAATATCAGGCCCGTTGTCCTCCCTATGCCAAGCTCGTGGCAAATCTTGAAACGGTTAACCGAGTTACAGGAAACAAGCCGTTGACCTTGGCAGAGAAAATCTTATACTCGCATTTGGTCAATCCAGAAGAGACCTTGAGTGGAGTGGGAGGTGACCCTTCTCAGCTTAGAGGCTTGCAGTACTTGAAGTTGCTGCCGGACCGGGTTGCTATGCAAGATGCTTCTGCCCAGACGGCTCTTTTACAGTTCATGACCACGGGGATGTCTCGTACCATGGTGCCTGCTTCTATCCACTGTGATCATTTGATTGTGGGGAAAGAAGGTGCCGAGTCCGACTTGACCAACTCCATTGCTACGAACAAGGAGGTGTTTGATTTTTTGCAGAGTTGTGGAGAGAAGTACGGAATCCAATTCTGGGGCCCTGGTTCCGGTATCATCCACCAGATTGTCTTGGAGAATTTCTCTGTGCCAGGCTTGATGATGCTTGGAACTGACTCCCACACTCCCAATGCAGGAGGCTTGGGTGCAATTGCCATTGGTGTTGGAGGTGCAGATGCCGTGGACGGCTTGACTGGAACGCCGTGGGAATTGAAGGCTCCCAAAGTCCTTGGTGTCAAGCTCACCGGAAAGTTGAACGGCTGGTCCTCTCCAAAAGATGTCATCACATACTTGGCGGGTCTCCTCACGGTCCGTGGTGGTACTGGGTACATTGTGGAATATTTTGGTGATGGTGTTGAGACCTTGTCGTGCACGGGAATGGCCACCATCTGTAACATGGGAGCAGAGATCGGTGCCACCACCTCCACGTTCCCTTACCAAGAGGCACACCGCCGCTACTTGAAACAAACAAATAGAGCTCCTATTGCCGATGCTGCTGATGTTGCTTTGGGCAAGTACAACTTCTTGAAGGCAGACTCAGGTGCTCAGTATGACAAGGTGATTGAGATTGACCTCAGCAGCTTGGAGCCACATGTCAATGGACCTTTCACTCCAGATTTGTCTACGCCAATCTCCGCCTTTGGTGAAACTGCCAAGGCTGAAGGGTGGCCTTCCTCTGTGAGTGCAGGTTTGATTGGCTCATGCACCAACTCGTCTTACCAAGACATGTCCCGAGCCGTGTCGATCATCAGACAAGCAGAAAAGGCAGGAATCAAGCCCAAGATTCCATTCTTCGTCACTCCCGGCTCTGAGCAAATCCGTGCCACAATTGAAAGAGATGGTTTGATTGACGTCTTCGAGAGAAACGGTGCCATTGTCTTGGCCAACGCATGTGGTCCTTGCATTGGACAATGGGACAGAACTGACGTTTCCAAGACGTCCACGGACTCCAACGCTATCTTTACTTCTTTCAACAGAAACTTCCGTGCCAGAAATGATGGTAACAGAAACACCATGAACTTCCTCACGTCGCCTGACATTGTCACTGCCATGATCTACTCCGCCGACATGAACTTCAACCCAATCACAGACAGTATCAAGACCGAGAACGGAGACTTCAAGTTCGAGTTTCCAACCGGAGACGAGTTGCCTAGCTCCGGCTTCATTCCAGGCCGCAAGGTGTTTTACCCTGAACAAGACCCACAGCCCAAGTCAGACGTTCAAATAAACGTTTCGCCAGACTCAGATAGATTGCAGATCTTGGAGCCTTTTGCCCCATGGTCTGGTGAGGAATTGTCCACAACGGTGCTTTTAAAGGTCGAAGGTAAGTGTACCACTGACCATATTTCTGCAGCAGGATCATGGTTGAAATACAAGGGCCACTTGGAAAACATCTCCTACAATACATTGATTGGAGCTGTCAACAAGGAAACTGGAGAAGTCAACAAAGCTTATGATCTCAATGGCGATGCCTACTCCATTCCTGAATTGATGTTCAAGTGGAAAGAAGACAAGCGTCCATGGATCGTTGTGGCTGAACACAACTACGGAGAAGGTTCTGCTAGAGAACACGCCGCCATGTCTCCCAGATTCACCGGTGGATCGATCATTTTGGTCAAGTCCTTTGCCAGAATCCACGAAACAAACTTGAAGAAGCAAGGAATGTTGCCATTGACATTTGCTGATGAGGCCGACTACGACAAGATCTCTGCAGGAGACCAGCTCACCACGGTTGACTTGGTGGACATGGTTGCCAAGAACGGTGACAATGGAGGTTTTATTAAGATGAAGGCTGTCAAGAGAGATGGGTCTGAGTTTGAATTCTTGTGCAAGCACACCATGTCCAAGGACCAGATTGACTTCTTCAAGGCAGGCTCCGCCATCAATTACATTGGTAACTTGAAAAAGGCCCAAAAGCAAACGGCATGAAGCTGACTAGCATAATAGAGCATTGAAGTTTGATGAGAATGATCACTACATAACTTACACAAACTTTTTCTTTAAAATATACAAAAGTACCTACACTTCTTCAGTAGCTTAAGTGCTAATGTCATATTCGAGAAGTAAATAGCGAGACGCATGGGGCAGACAAGTCTGGTTTAGGCATCGATCAAATCGTGGGACTTGTCCTGGTCCAAGTCTTTGTCGTCGTCCTCGTCTTGTTCGCTCGATCTCTCGTAGAACTCGTCCAAGATCTTTGGACTGATTCTATTCAACATCTCCTTGGGGAAAATTCTCAACAAAGACCAGGCAAGATCCAATGAGTCAAAGATACTTCTGTCCTCGTAGGCACCTTGTGCAATGAAGTTCTTCTCGAACTTCTCCAAGAACTCCAACGACAACTTGTCCTCAGAAGACAAAGCCTCCTCTCCAACAACGGACTTCATGGCTGCTGCATCTCTTCCGATGGCGTACTTGGCGTATAATTGATTAGAAACGTCACCGTGGTCCTTTCTGGTCATACCTTCACCAATAGCCGACTTCATCAAACGCGACAAAGAAGGCAACACGTTGATTGGTGGGTAGATTCCTCTGTTGTCCAATTGACGGTCAATGAAAATTTGGCCCTCGGTAATGTAACCAGTCAAATCGGGAATAGGGTGGGTAATATCATCATTAGGCATGGTCAATATAGGCACCTGGGTGATGGATCCGTTTCTGCCCTCGACTCTTCCTGCTCTTTCGTAGATGGTCGACAAATCGGTGTACATGTAACCTGGGTAACCTCTTCTACCTGGCACCTCCTCTCTTGCAGCAGACACTTCTCTCAAGGCATCAGCATAAGAAGACATATCAGTAAGAATAGTCAACACGTGTCTCTCTGTTTGGTAGGCCAAGTACTCGGCAGTAGTCAAAGCCAATCTTGGAGTAATGATTCTTTCAATGGTTGGGTCATTGGCCAAGTTCAAGAATAAGGAGGTTCTGTCCAAGGATCCGTTTTCCTCGAAGTCTTGCTTGAAGAATCTCGAGGTCTCTAAGTTGACACCCATGGCAGCGAACACAATGGAGAAGTTCTCTTCGTGGCCATCGTGAACGTCTTTTGTTGGTCTGACCAAGCCAGCTTGTCTACAGATTTGAGCAGCAATTTCGTTGTGAGGCAAACCGGAGGCAGAAAAAATCGGGATCTTTTGTCCTCTAGCAATGGAGTTCATTGTATCGATGGCAGAGACACCAGTGGAGATCATTTCCTCTGGGTAAATACGGGCAAATGGGTTGATGGGCGACCCGTTAATGTCCAAGTAGTCCTCAGCAAAAATCTTGGGGCCCTTGTCGATAGGACGACCGGAACCGTCAAAAACACGGCCCAACATATCTTCGGAAACAGCAATCTTCAAGTTCTCTCCAGTGAATTCCACCTTGGTCTTTTTGATGTCGATACCCGAAGTACCTTCGAAAACCTGGACAATGGCCTTGGATCCTCTAACCTCCAAGACTTGTCCGGCTCTGATGGTACCATCCGGCAAGGTCAAGTTGACGATCTCATTGAAACGAGGGAACTTGACGTTATCCAAAATGACCAAAGGACCATTGACACCTCCAACGGTATTATAGTTGATTCTAGGCTTAATTTTGAAGCCTTCGGTGACGGCTTTTTTGTTCAAGTCGTACAATTCCTTATCAGACAACATTTCACAGACGAATATAGGTGATGAAGACTTTAGTGGTGGATGTGTGCCCGGATATAGGAATGCGTAGGTGAGGAGTGTTATCGGGAGAGTCGTCGATAAATTACGATTGGGTCGAGAGGCTGGGTGCGGCTAATTACGCTCGCGGTTCCAGATATACGCCCACGGGTGTGGATCACAACTTATGGGTCACAACTTATGGTTCTGACCCTTTAAGAAGAAAAGAAAAAGCCCCACAATAAAAAAAATCATTCATTCTTTGATTTTGTTAGTACATCCGGCTGACCATATCCCAGTCCTCCAAATGGACCTTGGACCGTTCCATCATAGACATGGCTATCTCGAAGTCCTGCGAGTGCGCACCACGACTAAAAGCTCGGTGTCCTCCGCCTCCACCTCCGGAGGAGATGATTCCATGGACCGTGCTCACAATATCTTTCAAGTTGAAACTGGCTTTGCCCACTTGTACTTGTAGACCCTTGTGTGGTTTAGGTTTGGGGCTTAGGGGTCGTTCCTCGAACTTAGCCTCGCTCACAAGCCCATATATGATACCATCCATCTTGGAGCCTGCTCCCAGGTGCTTGCTTTGGGTCTGGCGAACTGGTTGTTTGCGTCCTCGTAAGTACTTGTTGTAGATTTTCTGTAGCGCACCGTCCTGTGCGACTCTCAAAGAAGCCTTGCTGTTGGATGTGGTTTCGGTGGGTGATTCGTTGTCGACGGTGGCAGTGGAGGATTGAAGACTATCACTGTATGCTCGCAGCGAGTACAGCTTCTCTTTTGGCATGGAGTCAGCTTCAATACCAGCAGCTCGGAGCAACTCCTGTAGTTTCGATATCTCCTCGAAAATATCTTTGAAGTTATACGAGAACTTGTTGCTTGATACTTTCAGCGATGATGTTCCTGGGGATCGTCCGTAGAAGTCCCATACTCCGCATATGAGGCAGTTGAAATTCACAAGGATCTTGACCACCACCAGCACAAACTTGAGGTACTCGTTTGGCTCTAACTTGGCAAACGGCTTCTTGAGCAACTTATGAGGAACAATGACTATGCGTTTTGCTTTTCCCGATCCTTCCGCTGGTTCAGTTTTCGGATCATTTGTCTTGCGTTCACTCGAACTCGACTTGAGAGAAATTTCATCCTTACTAAATTTGGAAGCTGCCTCTGATACTTCACTTGGTTTCACCGAAGAGCGACGCTGCAAATTCATCGTACGTGACGACCTCGGCACTTGTAAAACATTATTATTGATGGTGATCTTGTCAACATGTTCAGTCAAAGAATTAACCTCTTTCAGATGAGTTTCCTCCTCCGGTTCCGTTTCTTCCGTATTGTCATCACACATCAAGGTATTTATTTTGCTCTGCACAGAGTCGTAAAAGCGTGAATCCGGTAGTAGCTTTTGTAGGTAGTTGAGGTATGGAAGATGTAGTTGGGAGTCCTTGATTGAAAAGAGATCCAAGAGAATAACTTGGAGTTGGATGCAGTCCTCCAAGAACGTGTTCACTGTATTGAGTTGGTAGTTTTCAGCAGCAAAATCCTGCAATTGTATTATCCGCCCATAGCGGAGGCGAGGAGTATTTGCCAGGGAGCTCAAGAGCCATGTTTCCTGGATGACCCGGAAATGTGAAAGTTGGATGGATGAAGATTGACGGTTGATGTAACAATCGGTTTTGAGCTGGATCGCAGCTAGCTCTTTATCCAAAGCCGAAAGCTTAGTATTGGCCATACCCACCATGTGGGTCATAGTAGTCTGCAAGCCCAGCCTTAGTTCTATATTTTGTAATTTCTGGCGGTCGATCTCGGCCTTGAGGGAACTAGTCTTCCGCAGTAGGGACTCCAGAGTTTTTTGGATACCAAGTTGTTTCAACCGGATATTCTTCAAGTCGAGCTTTTTAATACTCAATTGAAGCTTCTGCATGGCTGCAGGAGTGGCAATGGGGATTCCCAAGTGCTCATAAGAGGGTCTCATTTCAGATAATTGGGTTCCTCCATAAACAGCAGTGAAGATGGCATTGATTTCCAGCCTCATCAAGTCGTTCTTTTTCTCATTTTCAATCACGGAATTCCGGATGGCTTCAAGCCGGCCACTGGAGCAAGAGCCACAAATGATGGAGTTCTGCTTCGCCAAGGAACATATGGGGCATACGAATTTCTGGACGTCTGAGCCATCATGTGACATGAAACTTCAGGGCGGTATACGAGGGAATGTATATAAGATTCCCGTATATCAGGAACGGTATGTTAGCGGTAGATTAGGAATTGATGAAGATATGAGCAATTGAGGATGAGTGAGGTACGTGGTTAGCGTGAGTGTGAATGCACTCCATATATGGCTGAGGTGTGTTCCTGCACCCCGCGATTAGATAGACTGCAATAGTCCAGACGCTTATTGATATTTCATGAATTTATATGAATTTATATGAAATTTTGAAGTGGTTAATTATTGAGTTCATATAGAGGTTGGATCTATAAATTTCAAGTCCATGGCTATTTACGTGTGATGCATGATCTCTATCGACCTTTCCTCTGCTTCTGTAGAGACTTTCTCTCGGAAACCTCTCTGATCATCAACGACATCATCATGTCCACATCTTCGTTGACGTCAAGAGCAACAAATCCACATCTCCATTTGCGTGCTAGTTCTTTGCCTTCATCCACTAATTTGGGTGATGCTAAGGGCAGGTTCTTGTGGGTGCAAATAATCCATATGGGTGGAGGACACAGCGGATTGGCCGGATCTAGCGAGGTATCCAAAAGTTGACCAATGGGGATATCTTGCTTGAGCTGGCCTGTGCGATCAAACATATTCAGCAACGCTGACTTCAACGAGAACATGTCCTTCTCCTTTCCCTGCTCCCACCGCGCCTTGTAGGTGTAGTATTCGCTCCAGGCTTCCTCCAAGCCTGCCTTCATGATAGGAAGAAACGAGAGCGAGGTGCTAGTATTTGAATTTTGCTCCGTTACTGCTTCCCCGTAGTTTGGAGGCTGTGCAGATGGAACTGCACTATAAAAGAAGAAGTACCCATCAACAGCACCATTCAACTCTCCAGCCCCACTGGCCACTAGAAGAGGCTCGGTATTGACGGGCTGCCGCGGCTCATCGGCTAAGTTTTTAAGAACATCCTTGCTCAATTTGGCATAGAGCGATGCCTCTAGAAAAGGCACAAACTGGCTGGCGTTGAACGCAGGTGTATCGATGAGCTCACACAAGATGGGCGTCACTTTGGACTCCAAGGTCTCGGCATCTTGATACGACGCATAGTACTTGTTTGCAATCAATGCTAGGCCTTTCTCGGTAGATGCATTGGGCAAGGGTTTCTTGACTGAGGCCCTCACTAGAGAGTCTGAAATCACGGGACTTAACAACAAGTCGTTATGGGACAACGACGCCTGTAGAGACTCTTTGGGGTCAACTTCACTGAGAAACACTTGCAGGTAAAAGTCCATGGCAGTGTAGGTGAAGAGAATGGGAATGGTCTTGCGCAGAGGGTAATAGGTATCTCTGAAGGTGCCCTCAGCGAGCTTCAGGATGAAGGCCGTTTTGCCGGTTCGAGGGCCTCCAAGACATGCAATACGGACGGGCTCTGTACCGTTGATTGGATTTCCATCGAGCTTAATTCGGGCCGAAACCATATTGATCTTGGCCTGGTGATAAGTGTTGTGGTGATAAGTGCTGTGGTGGGTGCAGTGGTGGGTGCAGTGGAATGGGTGACGAGTAGATGAACTTATAGACCACAACTTAGCTAAGCAGTCTGTTGGCAGTAGATTAGGACTTGGTCTAATAATATGCAAACCTGCAGAGTACACGTGCAATGGATGTTGCTTTTTTGCAATTCAATTGGGTGTAGTTAGTGAGGGATCTTGTGAGGGATTTAGTGAGGTATGGGTATGGGTGGAGTACCGCGATGGCATCGTAAGTGCCGTCACTCCGCACGCGATCGCTAGAGATAAAATAGATACTCGGTGCACACTACACTTGGTGGTCTACTGAGAATTTCCACTTGACCCTTTATTTGTTCACTTATGTGACATGAGAATATACTATAAGCATGGATGGCTGCCATTTGAGTTTCTGCTATAAAGTCTTTAAGCATTCTTTTTTGTCAGCCTCTTTTAGAAGTACCAATGCACGTACTCATTCGTAGCAAGTCCCATGGACCAGTACCACTTCACTCGTGAAATACTTCTTGGGTAAGTGGAAGAACAAAAATTCCTTTTGACAAGAACCATTTCTCGAAAGTACAATTCCTCTCAAACATGGATTCTTTTCAAACATGGATTCTTTTCAAGTGTGGATTCTTTTCAAGTGTGGATTCTTTTCAAATGTGGATTCTTGTCAAGTGTGGATTCTTGTCAAGCGTGTACAATCCTAGGGATCGCATGTGGCCACGCCCAACTCAGAGTCTCCTTGTCCATAGTAAACAAACCACTTGCCCTTAAACTGCACCACGCCTTCTGTAAACACCACCTCATTGACTTGGCCCTTTCTTTCATTGGGTGCATCTGGCACCAAGCTGGGCTGTTCCAACCGGGCCAAAGGCCCGTCTTCAAGGTTATCGTAATCAATAAGCATTTGCGAAATGGTGTATGTTGCAGGAGCGCACTTGGTGCCTCCAATGGTGGACGAATTGTAAAACAAAATGTAGTAGTTCTTCTTTTTGTCACCAGTGTCCATTTTAATTGGTGCAGGCCCTGGCTCAATCAAACGGTTTTGCCAAGGAAATTTCCCTTTGGTGAATAATCGAGTGTCAATATCCCAGTGAACCATATCCGGACTTCTGGCCAATTGAAACCCGGATTCACCCCAGATCATATAATAGTTCCCATCCTTATGTCTGTCAACAAAAATGGCCCCTGACTTCAGCCAGCTGTGGCGGATGAACTGAGAGCCGTCAAGACTGTTGCATATTTCCTGCCACTTGCAGTCCTCGATCAAGGGAGGGTACTTCTTCCATGTGAAAAGGTCAAACGAAGTAGCCAAACACAACCGAGCATACGAGCCGTCATATGCCGTATAAGTCATGATGAACTGCTTGGTAGTTGGGTCTCTCACTATACGTGGGTCCTCGCAACCTCCATTCTGTTCCCACACTTCAGTAGGAAACAATATGGGCCTATGGTACCGTTGGAAATTGAAGCCATCTTCCAGCCACGCCAAACCTACCGACAGAGTGCGTTCTTTGTCTTGAGCTCTGTACAAGAGAAACACCTTATTGTCAAGCACTATTGCAGCTGCATTGTAGATGTAAGCCTCCTCGAATTTGTGATCTGGATCTGGTTTGAGAATTGGATTTTTTTCGTATTTTTTGAACTTGGGGCCAATTGGAAACGATTTGGGTGCCTTGTAGTTAGGGTCCCCATCAGGGGTTTCAGGAGAGATCAGGGGTATTTTCATTTTATGAAATACAATACCAATATTTTTGCTTAGTCCACAAAATTAGCACTATTAGCTTTGAAAAGGTAATTGGGTTGTAATTGGGGGATTAATCGGATATTAGGGGTGTAGGAATGAAAAGGAGGGCAGCGTCAGGTACTCTTATAGGACTCGCATATAGCTGTGGTCCTCTACACAGAAGTGTGTCTCCTGAAGGAACCCCACAATCTCTGGGTGCAGGTATTATGCGACTAGCCATTGGGTAGTATAATGCATGCACTCCCCGATATGCCAAACGTCACCACAATTGCCAGTCTGGGATCAGGAAATGTCCCGTAGAGTAAAAAATTACAATGATGAGTACTTTTTTAAAGTTGCCAAATTTGAGGCGTGTCCTGCACCCAGGACTCAGAGATGGATTATGGATTTTGAGGTTATGGTTGATGACCTTTTTCTTCTGTCACAACATTAGAATGGTGATGTCACCCTCAATAAAAATACACTAGATGACATAGTAATACTGCATAAACAAAAAAAAAAACCATTGTATCAAACCAAGATTTTGGACCCAAAGAAGATCCGTCATCACACTGAACTGGTCAGATTTTAAATGTCCTTTCTTACGTATTGTATCTCGGTGGGAAGGTGGCTAAAGCCGCAACAGCGCACGCTAATCGCGCGAAAATCCCCAAATTTATCACTTAACATTGCCTCACATTTGACGGACCTGGCCCGCGACACCCTTCCTTTTATAGCACCTACATCTCACGATCAACACCCGTGTATCCTTTCTAGTCACGCACTTTCCCGCTTTTGCCGTCTCCTTGCACTTTATTAAAGATTGCTGGATCCCCTTCCCCCTTCTGGCTGATTTGAAACCTTTGCTCTTTTTTGGATTCTCAGCTTCTCCATTCCCATTGCATTAGATCCCATCCACCTCCATCATGGGTCAATTGTTGTCCCACCCGATCGAGGAGAAGACTATAGACCATGGCAATTTCGATACTCTTTCATACAGTGTGGGCTCCATGCAGGGCTACCGAATGTCTATGGAAGATGCCCATGATATTAAGGTTTCTGAAAACGAGTCCCTAGCCGTATTTGGTGTTTTCGACGGTCATGGTGGCAAAGAGATCGCTCAGATACTACAGGATAAGCTCGTATCCAAGATATTCAAGGAATTGAAACAATACGACCACAATGCCGAGCTTTCCGATTTCACTCGCAAGATCAAGGACATATTTTTTGAGGTGGACTCGCAATTGCCTGAAGAAGAAGCCAGCAACTGCGGCTCCACTGCTACGGTGGTGATTATCGTGGCCAATCGCTTTATCATTGCCGCCAACACTGGAGACTCGCGGTCTATTTTGTCCTTGCCTGGAGGATATGCAAAAACACTAACGTTTGACCACAAACCTTCGAACATGGGCGAGCGGGTCCGAATCGAAAACAGTGGCGGCTACGTTCTCAACTCCCGGGTCAATGAGATCTTGGCCTTGTCGCGAGCCTTTGGCGACCTCAAGTTCAAGCTCCCGTGGCTCCAGCTTGGTGCTCCGGGTAAAAACAACACGTACTTGGAAAAGAACAGGCGATTTGCAAGTGGCAACTTGGTGGCCATACCGCCCGAGATGTTCCAGGTGAGTGCCGAACCCGATATCATGATCTATGACTTGCAGGCTTTGCAGACCCCCGAATATCTCGTTCTAGCCTGTGACGGAATTTGGGACTGTTACACCAACGATGCTTTGCTAAAGTTGATACGAAGCAAGCTTACTGAGGGCTGGAATTTGCAGCACATTGTTGAATACGTTCTCAACGACTGTATAAGTATGGCATCGCGAATCACAGGCATTGGTTTCGATAACATGACTCTTATCATTGTGGCACTTCACCCTCGCAATTCATTAGAAGAGTGGAAGAATTCCATGGAGAGCCAAAACTCGTGAACAACTTGGTGAATAATTTATCAATAGGGTTAATTCTATACTCAATGGAGTGTTTTAATTATTGCAGAATAAGTGAGGTTAGGATGTACTATTTTGTCAGGATTAATAAATATGCATCAGCGATGAGGCTGTATCCAATCGTCTCTCAGAGATCTCAAATGAGTCTATTTAATAGGTCTTTTTCTGATTGGCTATCTGGTGGCTAATCGCTATATCATAGGTTTTCGTATATATATTTTTTTAAATGGTCTATCGCTAAATCTGTCGTCTTCTTTCTGTGGTCTTGATTTTCTTGTCTTGATTTTCTGGTCTACTTTTGTCCAGTCTCATACTGGTGGTGAGTCTCATATATTTGGTGTGAGTGAGGAAACTACACGTAGCATACAATGTAGCATTCGTAAAAGGGTGAGATTTTGCATCCCGCAGCCACTAATCAGAATCCCATATCATGACCAACACATGGACTGAATAGTACCAATTCTAAGAAATGAATTCGTTTTTGTACTCATGAGAAAAGTATATAAATTCACCGTATCCTCCCTCCCCCCACAAATCAACAACCCATATTTTAGCTTGTACCATATGCCTAGATTCCTAGTCACCTGATTTCCTTTCCCAGTGCGGATCAACAAAAACACACCTTTTTTATCCATACTAGCATAACATTAACCAGGCACACCGGACAATCAGATACATATCTGCATATATTCATTTCAATCTTAACATTGCTATCAAAGGCACACGCTGCCACATTTTCCATTCTCTGGATTGGCTCCTTTTTATACCCCACTGAGGTCACAATTATACGCATACAAACACAAGCTTAGCATGATGTCCTACTCTGCCAATGGTCAATACCTAGACAACATCCTTGCTCTTGCACGAGACCCAGACTTGAATAAGGAAAAGTCCAAGTCGTCGCAAATCATCGAGCTCATTGGAAACTTCCCTTTGACAGAGAAGAAGGTCACTCGTCTATGTAATTTGTGCTTGAACATCCTCAAAACTTTGGAGAAGATCGGTCTTAATCTCAAGAACTGGGCCTTCCTATCGCTAGACATCAACTCGGCCAACCATTTTGACAATACCAATCCCAGCAACATCAAGACTTTCAACAATAATGTCAGCGTGCGGGTGATCGACTCGTGTCAAGAGCTTACCGTGAAGCTCAACAAGATCAGCTCGGATATTGACTTCATAACAAACGCCCTGAGGTCTCTTTCTCCTCGTGAATACGTCAGTGACAGCGGTACTCTTTTAACGTCATTGCTCTTGAGGAGCATCAAGCTCAAGGATGATCTACGTGAGAAAATCACCATTGCATACCTGAAAGCAAAGCTCATCACCATAGGAACAAACCTCGAGTGGATGTTGGAGGGTGGTACACCGGAGCAAATTGAGACCGTGACCTCGTACCAAGATTTCGTGATCAGTCTTCTAAATCAGCTAAATACTGCTGTTGAAAATCACGACGAAGAGGACAAGAACGAGTGCTTGGCAGTCATCGCCGATATGGAACAAATGTTCGAAGTCTACAAACTCGAGTATGCTCAAACCCTCAATGAAGCCTCGGCTCTTGCCTATGATCAACCAGAAATGTATGAGCCATCCAAAGAAGGTGACTATACATACGCAGAGTCGGTGCCGGATTCCTCATCCGTGGGCATGTCTTCGTTGTCACCTACTTACTCCAATCCAATGGTTCATTCCATTACTGCAACCCCCACAGAAGTTGCAAGCCCCAGATCAGCAAGAAGAAACTCCAACAGCTCGCTATACACGTCCAATAGCCTCTTGCAGGGTTCCACACTTACCGAAGAGCTTCCATATCTTATGTCCGCATTTAACCTGGCCAAGACATTGGAAAAGGACGTTTCACATTACAAGGAAGAAATCGAACCCCAACAAGTCGAAAAGACAGAACCTATTCAGAATAACACTAGCTCTCAGAAGCTAAAAACCCCTCCGGCAAAGAAGATGCACACGCCAAAAAACAATCTACCGGAGTCATCGCTCTACTCCAATGGACAATTTCTCTCCAACATGCCCCAAGCAAACCCAAACTCATACATATATGCAAACAATTCACTTCTTTCAAAGCTTGGAATCAAACCCCAAGTCATCTCCACCCCAGCTACGAACCAGCTCAGTCAAAGCTTCATGCCAAACAAGTCGTTCAACGGACCCCTTACCAAAGCGATCAATTTCAAAACTGATCTCAAGGCCGTTGAGGACAAGAAAGAGGACAAGGAAAACGACCTCTATGTCTCACCATTGACTGCAGCCAACCTTGAAACCCATAACTTAAGTGCATTAACAACCATCAAATTGGACCAGGATATCGACTAAGTCGAGTAATTTGCTAGAGCAAATAAGCTAGAATCGAAGAATCATTATGGTATTTATATATTTATTTTCCCTCTAATTTTGAAAGCTCTTTAACAAAGTTCTCTCCCCAGAACGCAGACGTGTACCTAGAAATGTACTTGAACAACTTCTCGAAGTTGATTGCCTTCTTCTCCTCTGGCAAGGTTAAACTCTCCTTGATGGATTCAGACAACTCGTCAATGTTCCAAGGGTTCACTATAAATGCTCCATTGAGAGACTGGGCAGCACCTGCAAACTCGGACAAAATCAATGAGCCTTTGTTATCTTCTTGACATGCAATGTATTCGTAACTTACCAAGTTCATACCATCTCTTGTGGAACTGACCAAACACACATCCGAGATGTAGTACAAACTGATGAGCTCTTCAAAAGGCACGGACCTATGCAAGTAGTGAATCGGTACAAACTCCACCGTACCAAACTTTCCGTTGATTCTTCCCACCAATTCATTCACAGTTGCTCTTAAGCTCTGGTACTCTTCCACATCTCCTCTGGAGGGAACAGCAACTTGAACTAAAACAACCTTTCCAATCCACTCGGGGTTCTCGGTCAAGAAGACTTCGAACGCATGTAGTTTCTGAGGGACACCTTTGATGTAGTCTAATCTGTCCACGCCAACAATCACCTGTGTGTTGCCAAACTTCTTCTTCAATTGCTCGATTCGAGAAACAACATTGGGTTGTTTAACACCTTCGGTAAACTTATCCACGTCAATACCAATTGGGAATGCTCCCACACTGATGGAAAGTCCATCGTACTCTATACCATTAGGAACGGTCTTGACATCTGTAACAATCCTAGAAACTGATGACAAGAAGTGTCTGGCATAGTCATAGGTATGAAAGCCAATCAAGTTGCAGCTCAAGACTCCAAGTAAGATTTCTTTTCTGACCGGCAAAATCCTGTATATCTCGGACGAAGGGAAAGGCGTATGAAGGAAGAAGCCGATTCGGACGTTCTTCTTATTCTTAGTCAACTCCCGCAACATCTGGGGCAACAACATCAAGTGGTAATCATGTACCCAGACCAAATCGTTATCGTTAACTTGTGACGCAATACAAGAAGCAAACTGCTTGTTGGCCTCGATATATGCCGCCCATGCGGTTTCATCAAAGTTCATTTCTCCCGGATGGTAGTGGAACAACGGCCACAATATACTGTTGGAGAAGCCATTGTAGTGTAAGTCGGCGATGGTGTCGCTCAAGAAAATGGCGGTACAGTTAAACTTGTTCATAAGATCCTCATTGACTTTTTCCTGTTCATCCTGGGGAATTTCCAATCCAGGCCAGCCTAGCCATTGGAACTCGGTGGATTTCTTTAATCCTTGTAACGCAGTCACCAAGCCTCCCGATGACATGGAGTAGGTATACAGCCCGCCCTCTTCACGGGTAATGGTTACCGGCAAGCGATTGGATACAACAAGCACTTTGCTTTCGGGCATTTTGCTTGTGGGTAGAGTGGGAGTTTTGCTAGCGAGATTCCTTTGGTCGTGAATCATGCGCAACTGCAGGTATGCGCTCTGGCGTTGCACGCGACCACCTTAGCTTGCGTGATGGAAAGACATAAGGCCAATAGCAAGCGCAAAGTGGGGTTTATATAGAATTTTGATTTCTCTTAATATTTTGATTATTTAGAGGAAGACCAAGTATTTATATGGGCTAGGGGGATTTTGTACTCTTAAGCATAGCCCGTGGCATCATTGCTCAAGACGGGTGCGCGCACGACCCATGGCAGACCACCATGTATGCCACCGAATCAGAACCAACCACCCACCGTACCTCTCCTCTTAGCCACGCAAAACCACCAAACCCCAAGAGTTTCGACTTCAGATCATGTACAATCCCTACGCTTCTGCTTCTGACACAGCAAATTCCGAGGAGGTTCGGAACTTGCAGCATCCTCGGCCTCAGCACGTTCAAAACCGACATTCCCAAACCCAATACGCTCCGCCGGCTGGCCAGCAATACCTGGCAAACGCCAATAACTATCAAGGATATACTCAACCGCAATATGGTCAACCACTGCTGTTTCAAGGGTACCTGAATTCCCCTCAACAACAGTACCAGCAACAATACAACCAGCAGTTTGACCCCCAGCAGCAATATAACAATATGAACGCTCAGGTGCCGCCAGGTGCTCAAAACAAGTCTCAAGATCAAGGCACGTCATATGGTGACTTCTTTTCGGACCCAGCTGCATCAATGGCCGCCCAATTTGCCAAGAGCAGTTTTGGCCAGTCCAACAATTACATCCAGCAAAACTTCGGCTCGTACATACCGGTGGCAGGAGAGTTGAAATATTACTTTAAAGTGAGCAACTCGTATGTGTGGAGGAAGATTGCTCTAATACTCTTCCCGTATCGTCATAGAGACTGGTCTCGGATCATTGCGGTTGAAAACGGAAACGGGAATTCAGGAGGTATCAACTACGCCCCGGCCTCCGAGGATATCAATGCTCCCGACTTGTACATTCCGTTGATGTCTTATGTGACGTACATTTTGCTTTGGGCCCTGTTCCAGGGCTTGAAAGGTGATTTCCATCCGCAAGTATTCGGCTACTTGGCCTCGCAAACCTTGGCATGCTCTTTCTTGGACATGGTAATCTTCAAGGTGGGGCTCTACCTTCTCAACTGCTCGTCGCAAAGTTCTATCTGGGACTTGATCAGTTTCAGTGGGTACAAGTACGTGACTATCATCTGCTTGTTATGCTGGAAGCAGATTTTCGGCAACTCGTGGATGTTCTTCTACGGTTTCTTCCTTGCAGTTGTCGGAAGCTTGTCATTGTTCTTGATGAGATCTTTGAAGTTTCTTGTGTTGCCTATTGGCAGTGGAGAAGGAGCCAATGTGTCGATCTCCAATAGCCAAAGAAGGCTCCGCGTGCAGTTCCTCTTCCTCTACTCTGTGGCAGTACAATTTTTGATTGTTTTATTTATGTCAAGATAGACCGTGAAAAATGGGAAGTCTGTTTAGGTCAGGCTTTGGGAGGTCCCATGACGCGTATAGAGCGAGTGAGGCCCTGCGAAATAGCCAAAACGCAGTGGAAAATCCAGGCTAATCTTCATCCGTCGCGCGTGTCATACGCGTACTGTAGCACCCCATCTCTACTTCTGCGAATACACTATACTACCCACATCCGTGACGCCAGCCATCTAATATACCCCTTGGCTCGCTGTTATTTATCAAGCATATGACCGTCCAAACATCCACGCGATTTCAGGGCTCGTCTTCCGCCCGCTTTGTCAAGAACAAGCGGGGAAAAGTCACCACAGAGTTCAAGCTAGCCAAAAATGAGGAGAACCCGGCCGAAAACAACCCCATGCTCAGCAACTCCGCCACGAGAAAAGACTTGGTGGAGCGTATCGACAATCTAGATGCCATTATGGGCTTCGAGCGGTTTGACCACGGCGAATACGATGGTACTAAGCCTAGAAAAGGCTGGTTGGTCAATATGCATGCCACCACGATCCCTTCGGAGGAATACTTGGCGGGGTACTCCGGTGTGGATTTCTATTTCATTGACGAGGAAGGTGGTACATTTAAATCCACGCTCCAATACGACCCATACTTCTTTCTTCTAGTCATTCCTGGACACGAGGCGGAAGTCGAGGAGACGCTCAAAAAGACCTTGGAGGAGGTGCACCTTAAGAATATCTCGCGAGAAATCAAGGACGATTTGGCTCTACCCAATCATTTGGTGGGTTTGAAGAGAACCCTTATCAAATTACTGTTCCATAATGTCTCCGATCTCTTAGGAGCAAGGCGATTACTCCAGCCTATTGTGAAGGAGAATCAGTCCAAAAGAGATACCCGGGACGTTTTCCAGATCATGAACTTTGGCAATTCCAATGGTATGCATCTGGGACTGCATAGCTCTCAGGCTACCAATGAGTCCAAGGCAAGAGCTAACGAGCCACTTAATGACCCCAAGACTTTCATCGATGATATTCGAGAGTACGATGTGCCATTTCACGTTCGTGTTTCCATTGACAAAAACGTACGTGTGGGAAAGTGGTATGACGTGTATGCGAAGCATGGCGAGGTTCTGTTTGAAGAAAACACAGACAAAATTGCATTTGCCGATCCCGTGGTGTTGGCATTCGATATAGAGACCACAAAGGCTCCGCTCAAATTTCCCGACTCGAAGGTCGACCAGATCATGATGATATCGTATATGATTGATGGAGAAGGCTATCTCATCACGAACAGAGAGATCATCTCGGAAGATATTGAAGATTTCGAGTATACTCCAAAACCCGAGTACCCCGGTCTTTTTACCATCTTTAACGAGCCTGACGAGAAACATGTGCTCATGAGGTTCTTTGAGCATATCCGTGATGTGCGGCCCACCGTCATAGCCACCTTCAACGGAGACTTCTTCGATTGGCCATTTGTGGAGAACAGAACAAACTTCCATGAATTGGACATGTTCGAAGAGATTGGTTTTGCCAAAGACAATGAGGGCGAGTACAAGTCCAAGTATTGTGTGCATATGGACTGTTTCAGATGGGTCAAGAGAGACTCCTACTTACCCCAAGGATCGCAGGGCTTGAAAGCAGTGACCACTGCAAAGCTCGGCTACAACCCGATTGAGTTAGATCCCGAGCTCATGACCCCTTATGCCTATGAAAAGCCCCATGTTTTATCGGAATATTCCGTGTCCGATGCAGTTGCAACCTACTACTTGTACTTCAAGTACGTGCACCCGTTTATCTTTTCGTTGTGCACGATCATTCCATTGAACCCCGATGAAGTTCTACGCAAAGGTACTGGTACCTTGTGTGAGATGTTGTTGATGGTGCAAGCATACGAAAAGGGCATTCTCCTTCCCAACAAATACACTGATCCGATTGAGAGATTCTATGAAGGCCACCTCCTTGAGTCCGAAACTTATGTTGGTGGGCACGTGGAGTCTTTGGAGTCGGGAGTATTCCGGAGTGATATTCCAAGTGACTTCAAAGTTCAACCTGCTGCCATCAGTGAACTCTTAGGCAACCTTAGAAAGTCCATTGAGTTTTGTATCGAGGTCGAAAACGGCAAGAAAATCAGTGACATTGAGAACTTGGACGAGGTTTACAATGAAGTTCGTGAAAAGCTTGAAAATCTTCGTGATAACCCCGTTAGAACTGAAGACCCTTTGATATACCATGTCGATGTGGCTTCTATGTACCCAAATATCATGACGTCCAACAGATTACAGCCTGATTCCATGAAATCGGAAGAAGACTGTGCAGTCTGTGACTTCAACCGGCCAGGCAAAAACTGTGACAGAAGACTAGAATGGTCTTGGAGAGGAGAGTTCACTCCAGCCAAGGCTAGTGACTATGGTTTGGTCAAGCGAACCTTACAAAATGAATCATTTCCTCCATTGAAACCCTGGCTTGGCAGCAGAACCTTTGATGAGCTTCCTTATACTGAGCAAGCTCTGTTGATCAAGCAAAGATTGGGAGACTACTCTCAGAAGAACTACAGCAAGAAGAAAGTCACACAAACCAAGACCAGAGAAGCTATTGTGTGTCAAAGAGAGAACCCTTTCTACGTCAACACGGTCAGAAACTTCAGAGACCGTCGTTATGAGTTCAAGGGCCTTGCCAAAGAATGGAAGGGTAATGCTTCGAAGTGCAAGGATGCTATATCCAAGGATGAGGCCAACAAAATGGTGGTGTTGTACGACTCCTTGCAACTAGCCCATAAAGTCATTCTTAACTCCTTTTACGGGTACGTCATGAGAAAAGGTTCACGGTGGTACTCGATGGAAATGGCGGGTATTACTTGTCTTACCGGCTCCAAAATCATTCAAATGGCACGTTCCTTGGTTGAAAGAATTGGGCGCCCGTTGGAGTTGGATACCGATGGTATTTGGTGTATCTTACCCAAGTCATTTCCAGAGAACTTCTCGTTGAAATGCAAAAATGGCAAGTCCATTCTCTTGGAGTACCCGTGCTCGATGTTGAATTACTTGGTTCATCAGGAATTCACTAACCATCAATACCTGGATTTGATTGACCAAAATACCTTCAAGTATAAAGTCAAGTCAGAAAACTCGATTTTCTTCGAGGTCGATGGTCCCTATAAGGCAATGGTCTTGCCTACTTCCAAAGAGGAAGGCAAGGGTTTAAAGAAGAGATATGCTGTTTTTAACCACGATGGTTCTTTGGCCGAATTGAAGGGATTTGAGTTGAAAAGAAGAGGAGAGTTGAATCTCATCAAAAACTTCCAATCCGATATCTTCAAGCTTTTTCTTGAGGGAGAGACTCTCGAAAGTTGTTACAAAGCAGTTGCTACAGTTGCCAACAATTGGCTTGATGTCTTGGACACCAAAGGAGGAATGCTTGAGGATGAAGATCTCATAGAACTCATTTGTGAGAACAAGATGATGAGTAAAGCATTGACCGAATATGAAGGTCAGAAGTCCACATCTATCACTACTGCAAAGCGACTCGGAGAGTTTCTCGGAGAAGAAATGGTGAAAGATGCTGGCTTGGCATGTAAGTACATTATAAGTGCCAAGCCCTTGGGAAGCCCGGTCACAGAAAGAGCAGTTCCTGTGGCAGTTTTCTCTTCTGAGAGAAAAGAATATTTCTTGAAGAAGTGGCTCAAAGACCAATCCTTAACGGAGTTTGATCCCCGGTCGGTCTTGGACTGGGGTTACTACTACGAGCGTCTAGCATCGGTTGTGCAAAAGATCATCACGATCCCAGCCGCTTACCAAAATGTCAAGAACCCTGTGCCTAGAGTTCCACACCCGGAATGGTTAAGAAAGAGAATTAATATCCAGGAAGACAAGTACAAGCAGTCTTCGATCTCTACTTTCTTCAATGCAACCAATAAGGCAGAGCACAAGGTCAAGCTTGTTAAGGATATTGAGGATTTTGGCGAGATCGATGAGAATGGTCTTGAAAGACCCAAGCTAGGAAAGGTCACAGTCAAGAAAAGAAAGCTTCGAGAGGCACAGAAAATGAGACTTGAGGAGGAGGAGCGAAACGCCATGATCCTTGTGGGAGAGTGTCCCTCAATGACAGAGGATTACGTTGGGTTTTTGGAGTATCAAAAGGCCAAGTGGCAACTTCAATCCAAAAATAGAGACAGGCGCAAGAAGCTCTTTGGTGACAGTGCAGAGTCTTCCCACAGACAGTCAGTTGGTAACATGATCAGAAAGCAAGCAGAAAGCATTGCAGGGTCTGAATGGGAAATCCTCGAGTATAAGATAGACCCAACCAACATTGGAGCCATCAAGGTGTACGTTCTGTCCCGTCAAAAGATCCATTCGTTCTTGTTCCACATTCCCAAACAAATCTACGCCACATACAAGACGGACCTTTCCCAGAAAAAGACCATTCCAAACTGTGAAATCGAAAAATCAAAAGCCATTCTTCCCAACGGCCACGATTCATCTAACCTTTACAAAATGACAATGTCTGAGGCCACCTTTAATGAAGAAATCAGTAAGGTGGACAGTTTATTGCATGACTCTAAAATCCTTGGCTTATACGAGACAGAGATCAATTCAATCGATCGGGCAATTATCAACTTGGGAAATACAGTTCGTTTCGATGATACTAGAGTTGGAGCTTTAGGTAAATGCTTGAAGTCAGGCTTTACTACTAAAGACCTCGTGACGGTGGACTCCCAGCAATACTTAAAACGATTCAGCATGGATATCTTTTATTTGCTCCATATCATGACCAATGGCTATGAGTTCTTTGCCCTTTTCAATACATGGGGCAATACCGTGACCTTGCTCATTTTGAAGCCTTCCAGTGGGGCTCAAGAGCTCCCTTCCAACCTTGATAAGATTTACAAGGACATCTACGAGGCAAAGAAGAGCAAATTCGCCATGTTGTACAATATTTTGGACTACCAAGAGGAAATGACTTTCGACACCAGTTACTACAGCACCGCCAACTCGCTCTATAAGAAGTTGAACTCCAAGGTAAGGAAGATCCACGAAGGCAGAAGCAGCAAGGCTTTGTTTACTATTCAATCACCATACTGTGACAAGGTTCTTCAACTAATTGAAGCGTCTTCCGATTTCCCTACCATCAAGATGAGTGTTGGGGAGGTACAAATGCCTGCTCTAGGATGGCAAAGTCTTATCTCCAAGCGCATAGTGAAGCACTATTTCCAGTTGGCATCCTGGATCAAGAATTTGATTGACTTGTCCAACTACTCCAACATTCCCCTTTGCAACTTGCAAACTGAAAACATGGGATACTTGATAGACGTCCAATATGCCCGGAAATTGACCGAGAACAACATTGTTTTATGGTGGTCTTCGAACCCATACCCCGACCATGGAGGTTATGAAGCAGACCGGTTCGAGGATGTGGAGAATTTGGACTTCATCACCATCAACAATCCCGAGATCTACGAAACCGCATGTTTGGAAGTGGAGATTGGAACTCTTACCATTAACACCATTCTCACCTCCTCTCTCATCAACGAGGCGGAGGGTACAGACTTGGCTGACGATCCATTAGAGGGTGGTGAAGGAAATGGAGCATCTACACTTGCAATTGATTCATTTTCCCCAGCAGCTCTTCTACAGTTACGATCCATGGTCAAATCTTGGTGGGATGACGCTTGCAAGAACAATGCACATGCTGATTCCATGATGAGCCATTTGGTGGCTTGGATCCAAAGAAAGGACTCATACTTGTTTGACTTCACTCTCCAAAAACACGTGCACAACTTGACTTGCAAAGCACTTTTACAGCTTGTGGGAGAGTTCAAGAGACTGAATGCTAATGTGGTGTTTGCAAACAGGCAAAAGATCATTATTCAAACAAGCAAGATCTCGGTGGAAAACTCGTACGCCTTTGGAAACTACGTTGTCAGTGCCACGAGGTCCAAGCCGTTGTTCAACTTCTTAGACTTGAATGTGGTGAGATATTGGGATTTGTTGATTTGGATGGACGAGTTCAACTACACCGGAAGATGTTGCAGTGAAATCACCAACAACGAGGTGCAGAACTTGACTCCCGTCAGCAAGTGGCATATCAAGAAGTTCTTGCCGGTAATGTTCCAGGAAGAATTCGAAGATTGGGTTTTGATCTTTTTGAATGCACTTTCAGACCACAAGAGTGAGACCTTATTGGGAGGAACGCAGACGGGTACCCAGAGAATCACGCAATTGGCCCATATATTGAGAGGTCAGAAGAACCAAGAAGAGAACAACAATAACGAAGACGATACAGAAGTGGTCAGCGAGGTGATGAACAATTTCAGAAAGCCGCTATATCAACGAATCAAGAAGCTTTACCGCAGACAAAACGAGTCCATTCTCAACCCGGACTTGAAGCAAGACTACGCATTCCCCGTGTTGGCAGGATCCCACCTCCACATGAGAAACCCAGTGTTGGAATTGGTCAAGTTCCTATGTGGCATTTTTGCCTTATCCAAGCAAAGAAGCATCGAAGTCCGCATGCTCAGGAAAGACTTGTTGGCAGAATTGGATATCAAGGAATTCAGTCCCGATTCCATATTCCACAACCCCAGTGCGTCGTTGACCGTGGGTTCGTTTATCTGTGACTATTGCAGCCACATCCGGGATATTGACTTTTGCAGGGACGACATCAAAGATATCAAGGCGTGTCCCGTATGTCACAAGGCATACAATGTTGCAGTCATGGAGGAAGCGGTGATTGCGCAGTTCTTCCAGGTTCTCTCCAAGTATATGTCTCAGGACTACCAGTGCTCCAGATGTCACCAGATTAAGGCCGACAACATGAGTGAATTCTGCAAATGTTCGGGTACTTGGACGGAGACCGTTCACTTTGCAGATGTTCAGAAAAAGATGGAGATTTTTAGAAACGTGGCTACTGCCATGGGCATGACCATGCTCTTCAACGTTCTTGAAGAATACGTCTAGGTAAACAATTATAATACTGCATTCTATTTCACATCTCTACACTGTACCATATCTTAAAATATAAACTTATAGTAAATTTTTCTGTCTATTTAATTTTCCTGTCTATTTAATTTAACTGTCTAAAAATTTAAGTGTCTATTTAATCTGACTGTCTATTTTTGTCAGGTGACCTTCTTAGTGCTACTTCCTGCTTTTTTGCAAGCAATGCACCTGGCCGCGAAAATGCTTAAAGACGCGTTCTATCCCATCACAATGCACAGTAATGAAGCCATGTGCCGTGTCAGGTACAGGGAACAGGAGCTGGAGCTTCTAGGGTCATACATAACAGGCGAAAGTCTTACTCTGGCTCCTAATGTCATTGTGCTGGGCTACCGGTCCGTCGGAAAGACCCACACAGTGCAGAAACATCTAGAGCTGTTGGGCATCAACAACACCATCATCAATTGTGATGAGTTCATCACGCAGAAAATCATGCTCCAGAGCTGCTTGCATGGTATCCGAAGCGATAGCGGTATTGATTTGTCCACCTACAACCAAAAGTTCATGTACAAGGGCCTCGAGGCCGCCCGGATCTCTCTGTTGTGTGAGACATTTGCCCATTTCTTGATGGCACTCGAACAGTTTGTACAAGAAACCGGCTACAAAGAGCCCCACGTGCTTGTGCTCGACCGGTTCGACCAGTGCATCGACTCGACGGAAGAGCTCTTTGGCTCGTTTCTCCGCTATAGAGAATACTCCACCATCCGAAACATCTCGGTGGTATACATTGTGTCTCATACGGATCCCATGGACACCACCACCATTTCGGCTCCTCATGTATACTTTCCTCCTTATTCCTCGGCGCAGGCAACGCAGCTCTTGATTGAGAGCCCATTTATGGAGGTCCTTGATGGCTCCGTTAGCATTCCCATGTGGGCGAACTTTGCCAAACTCGTGGTGGATATCTTCTTCGGCTACACAGGGTCGGATATGTCTCACCTCAAAGACAAGTGCCACAAGATATGGCCGTTATTCATGTCTGAAATCCGCCTGAACAAGTACCTGGACAAAGACTTCTTGAAGATCTACAGAAAACTAAAGGACGAGATCTTGAGAGATGATGTTTTGACCAACAGTACGGTTCTAGGGTACCCTTCTGGAGTGATCGAGCCGGAAAAGCCCGTCTCGTTCTTCAGCGATTTGACATACCATTCCAAATTCATCTTGATCGCTGCATACCTTGCATCGCACGGCGACCAGAAATTAGACCCACAGCTCTTCTCCAAGGTGAAAGCATTCAAGAAAAGGCCCAAATCTACTGGTGACTCCATCAACAAAAACGACATAGACACCCGGCTCTTGTCGGCCAACTACTTCGATTTGGAGCGGTTGAAGGCCATTCTTTCCGTCATATACAGGAATGAGTCTGCAACCTTGAACAAAGATAACAAAGAGTATTTTGATCTCTACCATGAATCATCCGAAAGAGAGCTCGCCAAAAAAGAAACCGAGTTTAACACTTTTACATTGAATAAAAACGTGGATATCAACTCGCAGATCTCCACCCTTGTGTCTCTAGACTTATTGAACCTGACTTATACCAGAGACACCTTGAGCAACAAGACTCGCTGGAAGTGCAATGTTGGCTGGGATGTCATCGAGGGCATGTGTCGGGAGATCTTCTTTCCCATCCAGAACTACGCCGTGGATAAATAATTAATCATTAATGTACATTTTGTAGAACAAACATCAAACATCAACTCAAACAATGATTCAAACAGTCAATCCTCGAAATGTACGTTTTGCACATGAACAAAGTGATCGGATCCTTTCCGTCGGACCTCGACTTTATTTTCAAAGTAGTTGTCCACCCAGTACTTCATCTCGTACGAAGAATAAGGTCCATTGATGTCTGTCTCACCAATCCACCGGAACTCCCAGATTGCATCGCCGTACTCGGGGCTCTTTTCAGGTGAATCCAAGGCATCAGCCTTTCTTTTCTGGCCTTGAGTCTGTATATCTTGTCCCGTTTCCCGTTTATACATGCGCATCAACTCCTCTCTGCTCATATCATAGACATTGCGAACACCCTTCAGGTTGATAAGCTGCTCACAGCATTCGGTGAGTTCGAAAACCGTCTTCTTTCTTTCTTTCTCTTGCTCGTTATTTCTTACCCCCTTTTTGTCCTTGTTTTTCTTGGCCGGCCGTAGCCTTGAAAGTGCCTCTAAGCTGGTCTCAGCAGGCACCAAGATCTCTACAATCGATTGCAAAAGATCACTGGTGTCTCTTACTTCAATCGACTTTTTCAAAGCCGTCAGTAGATTTAATTGAGCTTTTCTGGCCTTTTCAATATCCTCGGACTTCACTCCACTCATCCAAGCATCCTCTGCAGTTTCCTCATCGCTATTGACACCTCGCGTATAATTCATGTCTTTATCGAAGGTCCCATGCTCTGCCTCCTCCTGTAGATTGAAGGCCTCCAATTGAACCTCTGGTAAAGATTTCTTGTTTCTAGTAGACCCATGTTCAATGTTGGCATAATAATCCTGAAGCTGTTCCACCTCCGATGTTCCATACACTTTGGTCTCAGTCTCTGGAGCTTCTTCTAGGCCTTGTTCCTCTACAAACTGCTTCATATCTAGAAGACGGGGGTCCTTTGGCTCGGTTGTTTCTTCATCTTCGGATGCAAACATATCGTCATCTTCGTTCTTGTCCTCTTTCTTGTCCTTTTCCTTCTCTTCTTGTGGGTTATCTGAATCTCCAGAGTCATCTTCCGAGTCTGACTGGTACCCAAGCCCAAGCGACTTTTTTGCCACTGACTCCTTTTTATTTCCAGGAAGGTCTTCCCTAAAGGGGTCAAGTTCCTCCATTCTATAGAATGTCGTTCTTGTTGGTGTAGAGTTGGTGTAGAGTGTTGTTACTGGTGCTATGCGTATTGTGGGGTCTTCGATGCGCGCAGACCTTGCGTCATCATCGCTACAACTCATCTTAGACCATCATGGCAGATATCACACTCGATGATGTTCTAGATCTAGAACAGGAGTTTTACGCCTCGGGCTTTAAGGATGGCCACGACCAATCCTCTAGGGAGCAATATCTTGAGGGCAAAATCTATGGCCTACAGACGGGCTTCCAGAGGTTCTTGGTGGTTGGCTACATCAAAGGGCTTGTGTCAGAGTGGCGCCAGTTTGACAACAAGTCTGTTCAATTACATTTGGACCAGCTAGATAAGATATTGGGGGAATTATCGCCCAGCAACGATGATGCGGCCGTGGCTAAATACGAAAAGGCCATTGTTAGTGCTCGCAATAAGGTCCGTCTCATTGCAACACTAACGAAAACGAACGCTAAAATCAAAGACCTAGATACTTTGGTCAAGGAGGTTGGAGGGTCTCTCCAAGTATCTGAAAATGTGGATGACATGTGGTGACCTCGGGGCCCTGGCTATGTTATTGGTTCTCAGATCTGTCTGAGTGAGCCTTAGGTACACCAAGCTGTGAACAGCTTAAACGTCATTTGGGTATAAATGTAAGGTATCGAATGTAAGGAAAAGTCTTGCATGTAAATCAAAATGGTGGTTGAAGAAATCGCCTTAGAATGTAAAGTCAAACGGTAGTGGCTTGTCTGGAGCATCCAAATGATAGCTTAGAATTCCCCCTAGAGGGCAGTCGTTCACACCAATAATAAGGTTTTCATCCCGACCGTTTCCAGTGGGGCCAAGGTTCAACCCAATGCATTTGCCAATAAAGTCTATCGACTGTACCCTTGGAGTTAGGCTTTCCGACAGCTTCTTCAAGTCGCTGACGGGAACGATTCCCACATGGTCCAAGCTCTCGGCCCACACGATATGTTCTCCGTAATGGCCAAACTTGCAGTTTCGAACCGGCCCTCCTAAGACCCCACCATCTATGTCAAATGCGTGAGATCCAAGCGCACTATTCCATACAAGCACACTCTCGTTTGTTCTCCTTCGGTCCCACAACCTTACAGTTCCATCTTGGTTTCCCGAAACCAAGAGATTTTCATCGGCAGGCGACCAGTCACAGCTGAACCCGTAATCCTTGTGGCCACTGAACCTTGCAGATGTGGTAAAATGATTGTCTTTAAGACATCTTCGATCAAGAATGAAATTATCCGTGGAGTCAGCAGCGATGAAGTATTCGTTAGGGTTGTGGGGGTTCACACTGAGACAGTTTATAGCGAAAGGTAGATGTACCGATCTTGTTTGCATGGACTTATCAATGTCTAGTTGTCGTAGTTTGAAGTCGTTCGAAGCTACTAAGACCGTTGAATCGTTCTTCTCAATGGTAATGTGATTGGTGATCCCATCCGTGGATTTGGATATCAGGAACTCGCCAAGAAATGTGGGATGGAGAGCATCTTCTATGGAATGCAAGGTCATGCCTCCCTCGAATGTCCCCGTAGCTAGCAATTTGTCGGAACAAGCCAACGAGGAAACCCTACTGTTTGCGTTTCGCTGTAGTTGGCTGGAGTCTAGAATGCAGTCGAGCTTCTTGGAGTTGGTGCACGTTGTTTCATCCGGCATCATTCGTATGATCTTGAAGAATGTATGGTAGTCTGCCGGGTCTAGCTCGATCATATCTGGCACCACGGACTGCAAGTTATCATCGTGGCTATATGCGGAAGGGTAGAATATTCCATTGGCCTGGTTCTCGCCGCAGACCACCAATGAGCGGAGCTGGAAGTGGGTGATGTGGTTCTTTAGTCTGCCGTAGAAATTCTTCCGGGTGAAAAAGTCTGTTTTGACTTCGTACGACAAGATACTCAAATCCTTGGGGTGGTTAGTATATGTATGGACAAGGAAAACTTAGAATAACATACTTTTAGAGCCTCAGCTCGAGAATTCGGCACGTTGGTGAACCACGAGCCACTGCCGATTCTTAATCTTTCTTGGTAGAACTTACGGCGAATGCTGTGGCCCCAGGGCACACCCTGGACATTGGCCGATACGTCCGGTTGGGGATTGGAAAACATTAACGTGGACTCTCTCTCCTTTATATAGTTCAAAATGTTCAAAATGTCTGTGTTAGTCAAACTAGACTTATCGTCATAGAGTAGGTTGTGGAGGAACGATAACGTCTCGGACTGCTTTAGTTCGTATGCATGGGGCAAGTCGGAAGATTCATCCGACGCCTGGAGAAGCCCAGAGAAGTCTGAGTGAGCCAGCTGGGTGGATTCCTCGGTCACCTGCTCCCGAGACAACTGGACTGCCATTTTAAAGGTGAAGCGTTCGTCCCGTGGATATGGATGCTCTAGGCTGATGAGATGGGGAGGTTGGTAGTATAGCGAGTCAGTCGGTCAGGAGAAGACCTTGGGCTTGGGGTATGTGCAGGGAGACCTGAAACGAATCTATGGAGTGGATAAAGGGGTTGTTTCTGAGAAGGCGTGAATGGGTATGGGAGGTAGGATGTATCTTGAGCTTTAATTTCGCAGCTGTGTAGCGCATCACGAGCAGTGATTGAGGCCTACAGATAACCACTGCCAGAACCCAAAAAAAAAAGAACATGTGGAGTAAAATGTGGTAGTTATATAATGTTTTTAGTATTAGGTACTTTGTTTAGATATCTTTAGTTCAATGTCAATATCTTATAAATGTCTAGTCATAGTCTATATGGGTCAAGTGTCGAGGTCCCTCGTGGTCTCAGTCAGTCTCAAGGTGGTCATGTAGTAGTGTGGAGTCAGTTTTGGAACAACACTCTCAAATCAGTTTCAAATGGTTTTTCAACCCCACTTTCAGGCTCACATAAATCTAGAGAAACTTCTTCTTCTCCAACGAAGCCACGTTATAGGCCCAGGTGGAGTCTATATTGCTCTGGTCACGTGCCATGTCCGATGGCTGTGCCTTTACTCCACCAGTCACAAAGTACGACCCGCTATCGGACAGAGACAAAGAAGGATCGAGAGCAGCTCTAAGTGTAGCCAAGCTGCCTTCCTCACAAGAAATTCCAGCCATCCATCCGGCCACATTCTTGAACACCTTTACCATAGGGCCAAGGTACGGCACATTGGTCCAGTAGTTATACAACTCGGTGCCTGTTATAACACCCGGATGCACAGAAAATGCAAGAAGCTCTGGGTGTTCTTGTGCAAGCTTGGACGTGATTTCAATGGACCCTCTTTTGGCATTGGCATACCGCATCCATGAGTAAAAGAGGTTGGGCTTTTTGTTGATGGTGTCACCAGGTTCATAGTATGGCTTACAGAGAGTATGGCCCACAGACGTCAAGTTGACCACTCGGGGAACGCCATCTGTTTTTGAACTGTCCAAGCTGTCGAGCAACTTCATGGTGAAGAGGAAGGGTGCTACCAAGTTAACCTGGTACTGGATCTCATAACCATCTGTAGTTATTTCATGCGGCACCGCCATCACGCCTGCATTGTTAATCAAGATATTCAACTTGGTTTCCTGGGCCTTGAATGCTTCTGCACATTGCACCACGGATTGTAGGTCACAACAGTCCAAGTGGAGTGACCTGATCTCACCCAAGGGACGCAGTTCCTTCTGCTGATCGGTATATTTATCCACACGAGATTGGGCCTCCATTTTTATATCACCAACAGCTTTTGCCACCTTGTCCTTATTTCTACCAGCGAGATACACACGGTAGCCATGGAGATAGAGATGGAGCACAGTGTACCAGCCAATGCCGGAGTTTCCTCCGGTCACAATGGCGGTCCGCAAGTCCACATTTGGGTCGAAATATCTTGCCTCTGAGGGATCGTAGAATTCAGACATGAAGAATAGTTGATATGGGGAGGTAGTAGAATTCCTCATTTGAATCTTATAATGAGATTTGATGGTGTTCCTGCATGCAGCCGTGGGCTTGCAGAATCATTCCCTTACTATAGACCGTCACTGTTGAACGTGAGTATGCAGTACATCTCTGATGTACTGCATACTCACGTGTCTGCATATAAGCAGGAGCAGATGAAACAAATCGTGATCTTTTACATGCAGGCGGTGGCGACGCCTCCGGGCGTCGGCGGTCCCGAAGGGACACGCCGCGACTACTTAAGAGAGGAGGACTGACGGACAGGACTTCAAGGGATCGAATCAGCTCAGTTAAGGAGAGGAAATAGCGATTTCCTAGTGTTAGTTTAGAGATTGGTCTGAATACAAATAACTGAAGTGGCAGCTAAAGTGCCACGCTGACTAGAGTACAAGAGAACAATTACGTAAGAGTTCCAGCTTATGAACTAGCTAAGGTATAAAGTTTAACAGTCACTGCCCATTGATGAAAAAAAAAAATACTTGTATTTATTTATATGTTCGGTCGTAATATCTTCTCTAAAATGCAGTCAAATGTCAAGTGTTTGTAGGTGTCAAGCCTTTTAAGCGTCAAGCTTAGTGTCTCTTTGAGAATCAAGAGCTGAGGTCAAGTCATCCAAGATGTCTTTCGTTTCCCTGGGATTAGCTATCCACACCGTGCATGCGCTTAGCCGGGCCTTGTAGTCGTTTGCACCCACCGAAGCAAACTGGTCGCCAATATGAAGGCTCGAGCTCTTGGGGATCCGTGTGTAGTCGCCATGCTCTTGTTCATACAAGTAGTATTGTAGAGCCTCCACACCCAACGATTTATCTCCAATGTCAACCCACACATCAGCACCCCCATTAAAGGCACACACACGGATATCGGATTCGGCTGCTGACATGGCATGCACGGATGCAGGGTGACAATCCGAGTTCATATCGACACAGAAGCTCTTACGGGTGTTGGAATTGGCCAAAAACTCGTTGAGCTTTTGCAGCACTGATAACACCATCTCCTCCAAGGTCTCACGTTGGATCTTGTAGCCATTGACAGGAATGATTCCTAAGGACCGCTCCTTGCGGATGATTTTGGTCATGTTGTCGTTATCTAAGCGCATGCGCTGCTGTAAGTGGATGATATGGTCGTGGGCAATATCCATGACCTGGGTAACTCGCTTCTGGCTCCATTGGTTCATCAAAGGCAAATACCAGTCCTCGCCATTGATGAACTTCAAGTGGCCAGACGTACTGTCGAAGCGGAAAAGATAGTTGGACTCTCCGCCCATGACCAAGAAGTTGTTCTTCTGTGAGTCCAGAAGCTTGCTTGTAGTCTGAAGCGTTGTTATGAGCCCTTTCAACCGTCCCTCGTAGGACTCGGCCCCCTGTTGTCCCGGGTACCCTGCCGCAGTCACCACAGCCACGTATACATTGTGAGCAAGCAATTTGACCAAAAGCTCAACCAAAGGAGAGTCGGCCTCGAGCGATTTCCCATCCTCATATAATGTCACATCTCCATCGAATGTGATCAACCGAAGCCGACTCTCTAGTCCGGCCAGACCCGTAAGAGCCAACACCTGCGCCGTGTTCAAGATTATACGGATATCATTGAACGAAGGACTCACCAAGGTTCTTCTGGAAATCAGTCTTTTCTGGTCCTCAATTAAAAACGCCTGTTTCAACGGAAGCCGGGTGAAAAATCGACCCACGCTAGGCACCAATTGGCGGAGCCTGGTGTTGGCCACATCCAGTATGGTGTTCCGAGCATCCAAATCAATAGTATTATTGATCAATTTCTCCACGTCATCAAAAACCTCGAGATAACGAGTTTGGAGCGTTTTTTCAATGCGTTTCTCAAACGTCTCAATGAGAGCTTCATTGGGGGAATCGTCCACCGTTAAGTACGACTCGTATGCATCTATGTTTCCATGGAGAACAAAGGGCACAGCCAAGAGCCCCTTGATCCACTCAATGAGCTCATCTCTTTTGTGGCTTTTGAGAGCATACTCCACTCTATATCTAGAGGTCATTTTAGGGGTTAAATAGAGGGTAGTAGAATTAAAGTGTTGTATGGGAAGTGGGTGGATCTTGACGTGTATATATATATATGTATATATTCGCACTAGGAACGTGTGTACTATATACAGTCTCTATCAGGTTGCAGCAATAGACGTAATAATATTTCGCTCATCTATTAATACATATTTTAGTTATACAACTGGTCAGACACTTAGGCTTGCTCTTCTCTTCTCTTGTCACGCTCCTCGGTGATGGTCAACTTAATACCCTTACCCTTTGGCAACGAGATGTATGGCTTACCTTGCTCGGTACCAATGACAAACACGTTAGATTGTCTGGTGACGAAGGTGTTGTCCAAAGCATCCTTGATGTGGACCAAGTCAAAGCCACCCTCGTGCTTCTCTCTGTGGACAATCACACCGGCACGTCCCATGTTCTTACCACCGGTGACCATGACCAACTTTCCGGTCTCGAACTTGATGTACTCGGTGATCTTACCAGTAGCCAAGTCGATCTTGACGGTGTCGTTGGCTTTGATCATTGGGTCTGGGAATCTGATGGTTCTACCGTCGTGGGTGACGGCATATGGGATACCTCTCTTACCCAAGGCAACCTTCTTGACCTTACCCAACTTGTAGCTGGCCTCCTCGGAGGTGATTCTGTGGACGGTGAATCTACCCTTGACGTCGTACACCAATCTGAAGTTCTCGTTGGTGGCCTCCAAGGTGATGACATCCATGAAACCGGCTGGGAAGGTGGAGTCGGTTCTGACCTTACCGTCAACCTTGACATGCTCTTGCATCAAGATAGCCTTGACTTCTCTACCGTTCAAAGCGTACTTCAATCTGTTTCTCAAGAAAACGACCAAAGGCAAACACTCTCTCAACTTGTGAGGACCAGCAGATGGTCTTGGGGCGTAGGTGCCGGACAATTTGTCCAACATCCAGTGGGATGGGGCTGCCAATCTCTTAAGGTGCTTCTTTCTGGAAGGGTTAGTATATGTTGGGGGCTACGAAGTCGACTCTAATTGGGCGAATGTGCCTTGAATGAATGCGAAATGGAACGCCACATTTCTGATGCTTCTAACATATAGAAAGAATGCACCTGAAAGAATTCACCACGGATCGTCATAACAGTACGCAACTATTCCCAGAACAGTCACATGCAGTTTCCCGAACGACATGTCCCAGGACAATCACGCAACATTGGTGGATTCCAATTCCTTCATTCAACACGCATTACACCCAATTATCAAGACAAGGCTCCCATCCGCGCCAATCCGAAGATATGGCTGGAGACTGGCTGACATCCCCGGGGGGAAAGCAGTATTATCAGTGAGTTCACTTCGTGACGAGGTGATCACTATTAGTTGCCTTAACGAGTCTGTCTTCTTTTCAGAAAGCAGATTAGACATACGGGCCTCTTGCCATTTTGATAACTAGTTAAGTGTAAGGAAAAAAGTAGTGTGAAAAATTTTCAGCACTTATATAGTGCGCGCTGCGCGCGCTCCTGCACGCACGTCTGCTCACGTGATATTGCCCTAGGGCTTCTTACCTCTACTGCTAATTACTCTTGACATAAGCATTCAATAATAAATCACTACATAAATGGTATCGTAGTGCCTGCACTAAGATCGTCTTGAGCCACCTAGACTTTTCTGATTGAAAGTCTTTGGCATGGGCAATAGGTACGAACGTTGCATCAAGAGGTGCAGGTTCACCGTTTCAGTATCCCTTTCCACTAATCCATCTTGATTTACACATGCTTAGAAGACTGTAGCCTTTGGGTCCTCGTAGTTGTTCGTATTGAGGGCAGACCCGCCCTTCCCACTTGGCATGTTGGTCTCCATGTCATTCAGATCGTGGTTTTTGGCATTCTCAAGCGCAAGTCTTTCCAGCCTGGACTTAGTGGTGACCTTTTCAACTTCGGCACCCGTCATGACCTTGATCCAATCCACTTTTAAGCTAAAAGGACCATACTGTTTGTCCAAAAGGCCAACTCCAACAGTCTTCACCTCCGACTTGTTGAGCTCACTTCCGTCCTGGATGACTCCCCAATTGGTCATAACAAAATCATTTAAAGGAATCACCACGGTCTCCCATTCTCCTGGGTGATGTAAGAATAATCTGTGTTGGAACAAGTCGGTGACGAGTGGGGTGTTGGCCTGAATATTCACCAAGTACTTGCGGCGGTCGCCCTTAACTCTGAGCACCAACAGACTATACTCGGACCAGTCCCAGAAGGAGTCGCCCGAAAACCAAGACTCCTTCTGGTCCTTAGTTCTAAACATGGCGTATCCGGATCTGGTAATTTCCGGGTTATTCTTAGGAAGATCCAAGTTCAAGTTCCCCAAAAAGTGGCCAGCCTTGGAGTCAGGGTCAATGACGAAATTTGCCTCGGAAAAGCCGCCCATCTCCTTGTCACTACGGACCATTATTCTGGATAACGATTCGTCGGGATGTTTCTGGAAATTGACCACAGTCAGAAGAGCCGTGCTTGGCTGAGCGGACTTGGAAAAAATCCGGCTCAAAGTTGAGTTCAATCCAAGTGTTCTTAAAGACATTGTTGGGATAAGAAGAAAAGAACCAGTGGCGTTGGTGCGCAGCAGCGTATGGGAAGATCCTTAAGTAGTGCGCACGCTTATACTTGCGAAGGCAGGCTGAATAGCGTGAGTTTGGCAACGACGAGACAAATTGCAGAGTATAGTCGCACTCAATTATTCAAGTATTAAATCGATTCACAGCTGGAGTAAACGATTCAGGAATATATCAATGACAAAAAAAAACGTAGCTTTTGTGTTCGAATATTTGACTGTTTGAAGTTGCCAATTGACTGAATATTTTTTGTAATCAATGATAGATGTTGGAGTAATGCTGTGGCTCGTCAATGACTTGCCTGTATTCGATTTACTTACTCAAGACAAGTGTAGTCAATATTGAATATTTGATTTGTGGTTGATTTGTGGTTGACTCGTAGTTAATTTGGAGTTAATTAGGAGTTAATTTGGAGTTAATTTGGAGTTAATTTGAAGTGGTTTGGAGTTAATTTGAGGTGTTTTGGAGTTGGTTTGGAGTTTATCTTTGTGGTTGCTAAAAGAAGAAAAAATCCTTCTGCAATTTAAGGGGGGGAACCCCTTTATTTATATTGCTCGGAGGAGGTGAAATACTCCGGGTGCATAGATCTAAGTGAGGCATGCGGCCAGTAGACATGAGGAAAGTCTAGGGGCCGGAGACTAGATTCGCACGCTGTGCAGGGAGGGTTAAAGAGGAGTCTAGTAGGTGCAGTCTGCAGGCGTGCCAAAGGTGCCCGGAGTTGCTCCACACTATGACGCATGCGTCGGCTCCCCACAACTGAGGCTTTTCTGTAGAGGTACCCTTTTTAGTCCGGGTTCCATGGGTTTCCATTCTGAATCCTTGGGTGTTTAAAGTGTTGGAATAGAAGATTTTGGGCAAGTGTTCCTTATTGCGACTTTCTCAGTTGCACTTATTTGACGGCAGAACAAAGAATGATGGGTACAGATTTCATGACATTTTCATGTTTCATGGAAGTTTCATGGTATGCTTGGTTGATGTAATCTTTGTTTGTTTGTTTTGTTTCTGTTGTGTTTCATATGTTTCTTCTTTATGTTTAGTGACACGTTCCTGCACTTTTCTGTCGGACCCGAACTCCGAGAATAGGGTGATTCTTCGCTTTCGCACAAGCTTTCCCCACAAAATAAAGTGGAGCTTCTTATCAGTGCGTTATCGGTATCTTCTCCGACTCCGCATGATAATTTACATTCCAATGCAAGTCCATGTTCCGTGACTTTATTTCTACGCATAAGCCATTCTCAAGCTACTCTGAAGTTAAGTCTCTAATCACACTCACTTATCGGACTGCTAAAGATAACTACCACAAGATAAATTCACAGACACCCTCCAGGGAGCCTCCGGTTTACTGGATTGGCCAGTAGCCTGGGAACAAAAAGTGCATCTTTTCCAACAACTCCTTCTTGACACCATGAGTACTGGTGCTCACGGAAAACTTCATGGAGCCGTCCAAGTCAGAGCCAAGACCCAGCGAACCCTCGGCAATCTCCTTCGACACCACCTGCACTAGCTTGGCAGCCACCTTACATGCATTGGCCGAGTTAGCCTTCAAATTGCCCACAATGGTCTCCACGGTCACAGGCTCCTCGGATTCGTTCCACGAGTCGTAGTCCGTAGACATACAGATCATTTGGTACGAGATCTCAGCCTCACGAGCCAACTTGGCCTCAGGCAACACCGACATGTTGATTACCGATCCGCCCCAGGTTCTGTAGAGCTTGGACTCGGCACGCGTACTGAACTGAGGGCCCTCCATACAGATAATGGTCAAGTCCTCACCGTTGTTGGTGAGGTCCTTGGTGTGCAACGTGGGTTGCTTGTTGTGCTCAGCACCCTCCAAAAAGCCGGAAGAGGGAATAGTATCCGCAATGAGCTTGTTAAGCTTCAAGTCAAATGGCTCACCGAAAGTAGCATGTGCAACGAAACCGTGCTCAAAGAATGTGGAAGGTCTGATACCTTTGGTACGGTCAATGATCTGAGTAGGGAGCACAAAGTCACGAGGCTTGATCTCGGGCTGCAAAGATCCCACGGCAGAGAAGGAGATGATGGCCTTGACGCCAAGCTTCTTCAAAGCGGCAATGTTAGCTCTCAGAGGCACATCCGATGGCAAGAGGTCGTGGTGAACGCCATGTCTGGCCAAGAAAGCAATTGCATGGCCAGCTTCAGTGACCGACACAGTGATTGGACTGGAAGGGAACCCCCATGGCGTGGAGATGGTGAGTTTGGCCACCGGCTTGAGGTTAGGCAAGTCGTAAAGACCCGTGCCTCCAATGACGGCAAGCGCAATTGGCTTATCATACGAATGCGGTAAGTTGTGAGAGGTGGTTTCTTCTCTGTGCAAGGACATTTTGGGGATGAGTTTGAATCGGTGGTGGTGGTGGGTGGAGAAGAAGCGCCTGGGGACCTTGGTCAACATTACTGGCAAAGTGCGTTCCTGTACGTAGTCGCGGGTCCTGGGTATATATCTCAGCGCACGTTTCTAGATCCACACTCAGTCATCCTGACCTTCTTTCTTTCGCATCTACCCTATACTCTCCTGTGTATTCGCACCACCACAAGACAGATATTTCTATCCATACTATTTGACTATAATAATAATTTTTTCTTTTTTTTACAGGCTTAATTCTTTCTTGACTAAAACAACAGGCTCTTAATTTTGTATGATTTTAATTTTCTATGATCTTAATTTTCTATGATCTTAATTCTTTTCATTCTTAATTTTGTCTTGACCTTGACTCATTACACTGGTAGTACATTGAGACCTTAGCTGACTAGACTATGACAGATACACCATTTTCATCGGAAAAAAAGGTGGTATTATCGAAATTGATTAAGTAATCAATCTGCCAGGTTTATGACCCTCTATCTCTTTTAAAAAGGGGTACTTTTTGTGGGCAACATTTATGAGCAGTATTAAGCACTTTAGGGTGGGTAAGAAAAACCCCATTGTGTTCTCACTTTTTACCTCTTTTCACTCAAGTAACACCAAAGTATGAATATGTAAAAACACACCAAAATTAAAGAAGACGGTAAAAAGCTCCAAATATATAGGAAATCACATCAAATCAACGAAAAGAACACGTCACTCATAAAATTTCCCCATACACCCCTAAAAAAATGGAGTGTCGTCTGAAACCCGGCCTCGCACGTGACTCGCCTATCCCGGAAAAAGAAAATCGTGCACGCTCCGCCGCCTAATCTAGATAACCTCCTTGCCACTTCTTTGCACTCCTTCCATAAACAATACCCCCATAATGCTTTCAGCACTCCGTACTCATCTGATCGGATCCTACGCTTTATCCAACTCGGCCTGGCTAGCGGTTTCCCGTACGGCCGTCAGATTCCTGTCCAAGAAATCAGGCGATTCACATTCTTTGGCTTCCAACAAAGTGAAGGAGACCAAGGAGAAAAGCATAACGCCACTTGAAAGTACAAAGACGGTATCCACTCAAGAAGCCTCCATAAAGTACTTGTCTTTTGACCAACTTCCCAAACCTTCGAAGGAAACACAAGAAATCACTTTGGAGCAGTTTAATGCTCTGATGAGGATGGAGGATATCAAGGCTGTGCCGCTCCAGGCAATCGAAGACCTTATGAGTGACTTTAGATATGACTTTAAACTCCCCTCCGATCACCTTATCCCAAAGAACAAGGCATTGCTGCATAAGCTCAAAGTCAATAGCAGACACATCAACCCCAACCTCACATTTCTCAACCTTCACATTGACACAGATTCCTTAACTAGTGGATTGGAAGATTACCCACTCAAGGAATCCTTAACCGGCGCATGTATGCTCAACCCATTACTTCATGAAGTCAAAAACAAGTCTCTTTGGGAAATCTTTTCTGAGGAAAGGGCGTATGGAACTCCACCTTTTGGCGACAACTTCCACTTCAACTGCCTCAAAGACTGGGAAGCATCCAAGAAAGAGAAGTTTAAGGAGGCCGAAGTACAAAAGTTGGCGATCGAAAAAGAGTTCCAGAAGTTCTGCAACAGCTTGAAGAAGTCCAAGTCTTTTGTGAGGAAAACCCCCCTTGCATCTCGGCCAAAAACAGTCCAGACCGCATCTGGAAAGTCGCAAGTGGTCGAAACCAGCGGCAGGAAGAAGCTCGACCGCTCATTGATTAAACAATACCGTAAGTTCAGAAAAGAGCAGCACCTGAAAGGGCTTCCGAACAATACAGAGAATGAGTGATATGCAGGTGCAGCGGAGAATAAATAAGTAAGTAAGGTGTTTGGCAAAAGAATTCAGCTAAAGAGAAGTTCAGTTTAAGAGAAGTCCAGTTTAAGAGAAGTTACGGTTACGAGGAATGAATAGTAGGGTTATTAATAATAGACCAAATCTTTGATAGCAAGCTGTAATAGGGAATATGTATATAGAGTCAATGAAAGTTCACACAACATCGAAAGAAAGATCTCGGCTATTCGATGATCTTCAACTCCACCTCGCCGTAGCCGTACTTGTGCTTGTTGTGCTCATACAAGCGCTTCAACTCTTCCATATATAGTCCATGGTAGTGGTCGAGTAATTCCTGGGGAATCTGCTTCTTTGTTTTTGCCGCCAGCAGCTTTTTGGTCAAACTCAACAAGTTAGTGAGCGAAGACAGCCGTCTCTCCCTCTTGACAGGAACATCCACAGCATCCACTAAAAGATTGGCCGGTACGTGTATAGGCTTGCCCGTCACGATGTTGATGGGGGTTCGGAACGGTAAGAACCCGAAATCATAGATAAACACCCCTCTGGCACTGAAGAAGGGTAGGGTGAAGTGAAAGTTCTTTTTCATCCACTGCTGAAACGAGTGTCCCCAAGATCCAGGTCTAGGCGTAGTGATGTTATATATGTCCGCTTCGCCGAATGCAAAAACAGGCACCAACGACACATTGCCAAGCTCGATGGCTAGCTTGACGAAACCTTTGCGCTTGTTCAAAACCAACCTGATTTGTTTCTTATCAGCATGTTCCATATCAGTATTGGCCTCAGAGTTCTCCTTGTCATATCCGATCCCCACACGATGATCACTGCCCACCACGTCATTCAAGAGCGACTCTTGGGCTCCGCCAACCACAATGCATACGGAATTATCACCGTTGCTGATCAAAGATTTGATATTTTTGGCGCTAGCACTGGTCAAGCCCAAACTCAATAAATAGTCTCTGAAGAATGGAAGAGAGAACTGCTCACTCAAGGTAAGTGGAAAGATAAAGCCAAGACCCGGGAAAAGCCGTTTATCGTCGGATATCTTGTGAAAAAGACCACTCAAGAATTTGAACGGAGGCTCAAAAGGCTCGTTTCTCAAGATGTTGGTGCCAAAGAGTCCCATGACACCCATGGAAATGACTCCGTGTGGATGGTAGCCGAAAATATAACGGGGCCCCGACGTGACTTTCTTATACTTGAACTTCTTCTTATCGTTCTCACCGTCGCTGAGATGCGGAGGAGGATCCACTTCGTTGAGTCTTTTCCGGAGCCCCACGAGCTTGAAGAGCTGGTCTATACGCGTCCGAGAGGTCTCAGACACCAAATCTTCCTCGTCATCGGTAGAAGAGCAATCCTCGTACTTCTGGGTGGTGAATGTAGGCTGCAAACTGCACGTTTTGTGCACACGGATGGGGAAGTAGTCCACAAACCATTCCCAGAGAAGGAGGTTTCTCATCCAGTCTTTGATGCGGTACATGGACTTGCCATTGGTGGGAGTGTGTAAGTCAAAGCCATAGAACCAGATGAAGTAAGGAATGATGATAGTGACCCAGGCCACGGAGCCAAGGTAGAGAACGAAAAGAAACAAGCAAAGGAAAAATGGAATGGACACTGTATGCCATGCAACGCTAAAGGTCTGTAAGCGGCGGTCGAGAGTTGTATCCAAAGGAGCCACATTGAGCAAACTGGATTTTCTCCGCATTGGTCTCCGTTTTTCATTTGGGTTCTTCTCCAGCGTCAGGTCCAATGAATGGAGGGACGTGGCCGACGAAGCGGAACTCCCAGTATAATTGGAAGCAGCATCACTAATCCGATTCAGTAGATCAGGCCGTCTCAATTTGGAAGGCAAGGACTCGTGCTGGGAAGAGAAACCAGTGGACATGGCGAGCAAATGTAAGTGGCAGCAGGTGATTGGTGGGTGGAGAGCCAAGAGCAAAAAATCGGCCAAGCAGGAATAACTTGCAATTAGCAAAGCACGGAAAAAGCCAGGAAGGAAATGTGGGAGTAGCAAGACAACAAGAAGATCAAGGGACCAATACTAAGAACAAACTCTCCTGGCAGGAGAAGCGCAGGGAGGGGAAGAGGACTTGTAGAGCAGTCCAACTAACACCCGCAACCTAGCCGCAGACGTCAAGAGCCCAGTTAAGATGAAGCTTCTGAATGGAGTAAGAGGCCTGCAGAGTAAGGCGGATCCGTGCAGGAGGCCATGATCTGTTAGCTCGGGCTGCAGCAACATCCATGCACTGAGTTTCACTGGCGGGGCAACAGAGGGGGAAAAAAGGAAATAATTTGGTGAAGATGATGGGATGATTGGTTGACAGGAAAAAATGACAAATCACTAGATGTTTTGTTCTGCACCTTCATGTATATTTTAATGATGGGCAAGTATATGCGCGCGGTTAAATGTATAAGCGTGCTTTTCTAGATCCACGTAAGATCAAGCATTCGCTCGAACTTGCCTGAAGAAAAAAGGGTTCCAGAGTTTGAAGGTCGGATATACGCGATTTACTAATTATAGCTCATATTACGCTGGCCACCAATATGCAGGCTGCCCATTTATAGTGCTTCTAATGCCTTTCTTAACTACGGACTCCGCAGTTGGATCAAGACCAAGTTCGCAGTTTAATCAACAATAGGCAATAGTGTCAACAATAGGCAAGAGTATCAACAATAGTAGCAAGTGGTCCACATGCATTAAAGATGTAAGATATGTCAGCATTAATAAGCAAAAGGGGAATTCAAGAATCAACTGATTTGACAAAATCCACTATACAGGAAATCCTTTTAAAATTACTGATTTAGTCAATATGATTTTTATCCATGAATTGGTGATGTGTGGTGATGTGTGGTGATGTGTGGTAAATTAAGTGGTAAATCGTGAGGTAATTGAGTGATGAATTGTCTGGCGATCGAGCTACGGCTGAAATGGCACGTGAGCGCGCTAGTCTTCACTAGGCGCATTCTCTCACTTACACTTTAACATTCACTCTCACCACACTAACACTTCTCATAACCAAAGCATGTACAAAGATAATGTGCTAGATCCCAATTCACAGAAAACTCATTATTCCATACAATTCCCTGTCCGAAAACGCAATGGTCATTCACTGCTAGCCAATGGCTCCAATACACCCAGGTCTAAGGCCAAAAGACACCAGTCAAAGCTGGTTTCTGCCTCTGAAATACTCCCACACCACCACCTTCCTTTTAGAAGTCTATCCAGTGAATCCCATGAGCATGTAGCCCACCGTTACCATCTCTATGAGAAGGTGTGGGGCTGCCAAAAACAGGCCACCGAGACCATCTTGAACTCTGCCAATAAAGAGCTCTTTGCAGATATGCTACATTTCATCAAGGACCCTAATTCCGACAAACTTGACACTGCATTCATAGGCTTGGGCTCCAATACTGCTAATAACCTTCGGATTCTAGATGAGTTCACTGCTTCTGTTGCTGAAGATCCCAATGCGTCATACATTCGCATAGTCAGGCTCAACTCCAAAGTATGTTTCAATATCAAAAATACCATTAAGGAGGTGGTGAAGCAGATTGTTGAAGATGCTGCCCGGGTTGAACACGTGGCCCAAAACGAGGATCTCATTGATGGTTTCGACCAAGATTCCGATGACGAAAACAACGATACCGTCAACAATGCCAAGAAAAATGACCCCAACGACGACGATAGTGATCTTGAAGAGATCCTAGAGGCTGACGAAGACCAGCAGCAAGGTGAGGTCGATGGAGGCAGAATTGCTTATGACTTTGAGATTGTCCAAGAATGGGTCGAGGCCTTTAACAAGCGCACCAAGCAAAATGACCTCTTGCGGATAGTTGTCATTTTGGACGATAGTGATGGGTTCAGCAATGAAATAGTCAACCAGATCATTCAACTTTTCAGCGTCCACCGGGCCAGAAGTCCCATCAAGATGATCATGGGATTGAGTACCCGAAACGTGAGCGACTGGATCAGCTCCAACATCACCAGCAAACTCCGCACGTTGATCCATGGAGTGAAGCTAGAGGCCAAAGAGAATAAGGACATTGGGTTCCAGGTGATCAATGCCATTCTCTTGCAAAACGAGATCACCTCCAAGAACCCGCTTTTACTCGATGCTCAACTCTCGCTGATTATTTTGAGCAGGTTTGAAAACTCCAACAATTCCATCGACAGCTTGATCACCGAATTGAAGTTGGCTTATATGATCTACTTCTACCAGCTGCCACTTGCATCGTTGATTGACCCAGATTTCCAGCCCCAACTCTTTCATTTCAATGGCTTGAGAAAGCTCCCATCGTTCAAGACTCATGTGGAGTCGCTAGTGCATAAGTTCGAAGAAAAGAGCCAGCTTTTGAAAGAAGGCTCCAAAAATTCGGATAAGGAGTTAAACCTGCTCAAGGAGGAGATTGTCAATTTGCTCCTGGACAATAAGACTTTGTATGAGCTTTTCGGCGATGCTAGAGCTCGTTTCGAGAGGTTCCAAAACTCGGTGATGAATGTCGTCAACATCGTCCACTGGTTCAGCAAAGGAACGAAGGAGAAATTCCAGATCTACAAGCTCATTACCAACAACCAGTTGGTCAATTCAGCTTTTCTCAGTGATTTGCTCAAAAACATCAAGCTCTACAAAGAAGATGACGTAGCCCAATTCGAAGAGTTTGTTTTGGGCAACACCATCAAAACGCAAGTGGGAGGTTTCGCTGATGACGACATCATCAAATTCATGGACAAGATCCGCAGCCGAGATGGTGACCTTGTGGAGACAATCACACACTACCTTCACACAAATCGAAACGTCAACATGAAAATTAGTGATAATCTTTTCAACGAGGTGCTCACGATAAATGGTGGGATCAGCGAGATAGACGAGTTGAAGCCTAAAGTGTCAGTGGAGGAGAACTACGAGAATCTTATGATCAACTTGATCCGGCCTAACACAAGGGAGATCTTAGAGGTGGGCTTGGACGAGCCGCAGAAGTACTTGCGGAACTGTGTTCTCTTGGACACTATCGACTCCAAGACAGACGAGTCACGCAGCTCCCGTCTTGCAGGTCCCTCACTCTGCAAGCTCTACCAGATATACAAAGATGCACCGGTGAATATCAACCTCTGGGACTTTTATACTGCATTCAAGCAATCGTTGTCCAAGCAAGAAATAGTTCGGGAGATCATTGTCTCGTTGAAGAGCTCTGACTTGGAGCAAAAGGTGCAGGAGATGTTTTCAGAGGGCGACATTTCCGGGGAAAAATGGGACCGCATGATCTATGCCTGGTTTATCCAAGGGTGCTATGAGTTGACGTCCATGGGATTCTTGAAGGAAAAGACTAAGGGTGACTATGTGGAGAAGTTGATTTGGAAGAACCTATAGACATTTCTCGACTTGAGTTATTCATCAAGTCATATTTATTCCACCAACATCAACATACACATACATTTGGTCGATTCGATTGAATATTCTCTCACGTTCTTTCAATCAAGTCTTTCTCCTATATCTACCTTCAACTTTATGGACAGCAAGAATACAGTGAGTATAACCCTACAATACTATGGCATATCTTAGCAACCACTTGTCCTGTTTCAATCACCACTCCACTATTATTAGAAGGCTACTAGATAGGATATACTTCCTTTCTGTACTTGAGCTGATGGGACTTTTAAGCTCTAATTGTAAGCTCTGAGAATCCAAATCTTTAGTCACTTAACTTTACCTTGCTTAGTCATTTTTAATATCCCCTTTTTTAATTCCCAATCGTGTTGCACTAGCCTCTAGGATTCTAGAAGCTTCATATCTTATTTCTGTTTCTAATAGCTGCTTCAAATAGCTGCTTCTAATAGTTGTAGTGTATAGATAGTAAAACTATACCAGACTAACGGTGTAGATGGAGATCAAACCAATCTATACCAAGAGAATTCGTTATATACAAGACTATATCATTAAATTACACAAAATTCTATTAGCTAGACTATATTATTGAGCCTATGGATTGCTGTAGACTCTGAAACCCAGACTAGAATCTACTGTGGGTATTAGTAATTACAAGAATGATATGAAATATTTTCCCTTCTTCCCAAATCACTTCTTTTCAAATCACTTCTTTTCAAATCACTTCTTTTCAAAAAATCACTACATCTCATAGAAAATCGGGATATAGTGGAAATGCTCTTCCCTTGAGAATATGGATAAATAGTCCCAGTTCCTAATGTTGTCTGGATCCGAGTTTTCTAGGAAATTGTGAATTCTGTTTTTAGCTGATTATTCGATGAGATTCCTTAATACCAATTGAATGGACTTTTGAGTTATTGGTTTTTTTTTTGTTGAATGCTCTAAAGGATGGACTTAGCTTCATTTGGGTGACCCACTTTAGGTGATGGTGTTATATGCAGGTCCGCTTGGGGTCGGTTTTCAGGGTTCTAGCAATGTCAGCATAATGAAACTTTGGAATTAAGGTCCAACTACTGTGGACATGAAATATGCCAAATTTCAGCCGAATCCATCATGTGTGTGGCCAGAAAAATACCGTTTCCTTGTGCACTAATGCATGCTCCGGTATATAGCCTACTGCTCCAGTATAATGTACTAGAATGACCATTCCCGTACCCACTCTACAATCTCTAGCCAGTTATGTTGGAATTTGTTTGATACACAAAGAGTACTATTTGATATTTGCAAAATTATTTATTGTTTGTTATTTTAAACATAAAATAATTACCTGATACTACTCTCCACTGATACTCACTCTACCACTATATTGTAGTAGTGAGTGATTCTCAGTTTAGGGACTAGACCCTAGCCACTCAATTAGATCTTATCATATAAGTCTAAGGGTTCAAGGGTTCAATGCAGTAGAGTTTTAAGGGAAGGTGTCACTTGTAGTGCATAGAGCGTGGATCATGGTGGTTTCCGTATAAAGCACACTAAGGCTCCAGAATTGCTGCGCACAAGTAATGTACCAACCACTTGGGTTCATGCCTTCACATTCCATTCCATTTCACAATCCACCAGTTCTCTCTGAGTATATGCCACGAACTCGGTTCGAACCCAGGACACAGAAAGTACCACTCAAATCATAAATCCATCACGTGTCATAAATTCAATCCGATACCATCCATATCCTTAATACCCTCAATATCATGAATATCCTTAATATCCTTAATATCCTCAATATCATGAATATCATGAATATCCTTAATATCCTTAATATCATGAATATCCTTAATATCATCAATATCCTTAATATCCTTAATATCATCAATATCCTCAATATCCTCAATATCATCAATATCACCAATACCCATGCCTGCTTCATTGTCCCTCCACAGCTTCAACATTTTCCACCGGAGTATCCGAGACTTCACTCAGAAGGTATGCCGCAGCATGCTCACGGTAATTGGAATCCAGCGACTCTAGCGAGTCTGAAGACATGAACTCATTGTAGGTTTTCAAGATCCGATTGGCCACGGCATCTTTGGCCACGTAACGATGGCCCATATAGGCCGAGATGCAGAGCAAAACTATTAACACGGAGCCAACGGCTATCATCATCTTACGCTGAGAGCGCATGAATTTGTTGGCTAACGCCTGTGAGTTCACCATACTCGCTGTAAAAAAGAAGTTACGCCAAAAAAACACGTGAGATTTTTGTTGTCTTCGCCCTTGGATGTTGTATGCGCACCATGCTAAAATCTTAAATTGCGTGGGCCATGCCTATCGCGCAATCGGCGTGCAGATTAGCCCTTCCAGTCTACCCACACTATATCACCTCCTCCATCTTCATCTCCATACCTCAATTCCTCCCGCTATCCATACATCTTCATCCATACATCTTCATCCATACATCCCCTTCACATCCATACACCTTGAGTATGACTCAGTACTTTAGTGACCACCCCAACCATCCTGCAAACCTCATCTGTGAATTGTGTAGGCTCTTCTATGACAATAATTGGGTCACTGGAACAGGCGGAGGGATCTCCATTCGGGACGTGGACGGCGAAAACCCCAATATCGTGTATATAGCGCCTTCGGGAATTCAGAAGGAGCGGCTCAACCCCAAGGAGATGTTTGTCGCTGAGCTTCCTGGCCATATTCTCCGCACTCCAAACGAAGATAACGACAAGCAGCCATTGTCAAAGGATTTGGCTGCTTCTTTCAAGTATAAGCCGCTGGCCTGCACGCCGCTTTTCTTGAGCTGCTACAACTTGCGTGATGCTGGTGCATGTATTCATACCCACTCGCAGAATGCAGTCATGGCCACTTTGATCTGGGAGGAAAAGGTGGAGTTCTCCATGAGCCACATTGAGCAGATCAAGGCACTCCCAAAACTCCAGCTCGATGAAGAATCGGGAAAAGTCTCTAAGGTTGGAAGTATGGAGTACTTCGATACCATGGTGCTACCAATCATTGAAAACACTCCCCATGAGGAAGACTTGACCGACTCGCTCCAGGAGGCCATCAAGAAGTACCCTGGCACCACTGCCGTTTTAGTCCGTCGCCATGGGATTTACGTGTGGGGTGAAAACGTCTGGAAAGCCAAGGTGTACAACGAGGCCATTGACTACTTACTTGAATTGGCTATCAAGATGCACCAGCACGGCCTTCCATTGGTGAAGACCCAATGATCGCAAGAGCAAAACTGAAGAAGAAAAAGTTAAATACATAAGCACACTGTATACACAGAGATACAGACCATGTCATAAACACATATTTTTTCTTGTATACATTATTATTTACTGCTGAGTCTGGTAAGACCTCTATGCCATGGTGAGACCAACCAGCACTAAGTACCAATAGAAATCTCGAAATTTGAAAGATTTGCAAACAATTGAGACCCAGAAAGTATCCATTCACTTGCTCTGTCCGCTTTTCATAGAGGATTCTTGGTATCCTTCAAGTAGTCTCCCTTGATGCTCATCCAATCAACGTCCTCCATCTCGTCCACTTCTCCCACACACACCACGGACCCGCCTCGAAGTAGGTACACACCCAACAGTAGCATCTGGTTTTCGTCGTCTGGGTAAATGATTCGCTCGATTGTCTCGGAGAGAATGATGTTTGTAGAAAAGTCAAAGCTGCTCAAGGTGCCTTCAAATAGACGAGCGTCACATGTTACAACACGGACTTTCTCTGCTTGTTAGTATACGGATAAATAAGGTGAAACAAGGATGAAACAAGGCACATACTTCCCAAATACTCTTTTAGGGCGGACATGGTGACTAGGTTTCTACGTTTCTCAAGTGTCGCTTACTAGGGGTGCACACCCGTACATCCCCACTTTTAAGCAGGCATTTTTACTCAACAATAAGGAACCGCTCGACTGGGAGCTGATGATGTTTTCCCCAATATGGGCTTTGAACCATTACGTTGGGGTCCGAAACTGGATGTAAACAATTGATGGTGTACGGATGTCGGGCTGTGTTCAAGGTATCCGTAAAAGGGAGGTGTGAGCGAGAAAATGTGTGGCAAATTATATCACGTGACTGCATCACGTGACCCGATATCACGTGTAGACAATTTAGCGAGCAGAGACGCCGTTCTATGCGTCACACAACTAGGCATCTGGTGCGAATGACTCAGAGATCTGAGGCCCGTTTCCTGCAGAAAGCGAGCTTGTGAGGCACATCGCAGCCTAGTCACATCTTTTCGAGGCATCACCTGCTCTATGCGAACTATTGTAGTGCCGAGTGCGGCTGACAACACATGACTTGGGAGTGCTAACTTTTCTTATTCCAACAACCATCTCTTTTTTCCTTCCATCCGTTTTTTCCGGTGAACATCTTTTTTTTTTTCATTAGATATCTTTCCCGGTCGACCTTCTTTTTATTAACAATTCTTTCCCCATATACCTTCTCATATAACATAGCCTCACTTGCATTCTCTAACCAACAATGATGTCAGCCAAAGAGTCAGAGTCCAGCTCAAAGGCTTATGAGAACAGTTCCCAGAATACAAACGATGCAAACTCCCAGACTGCATGGCAGAGTTTCAAAAATTCATTCAAGCCTGCCGAACAGGTGGTATTAAATTTGGATGATTTGGATACGGTTGAGAGGGCCAACTTACGGGCTGCCAACTCGCAGCTCTCCAAAAAATTAAAAAACCGTCATTTACAAATGATCGCTATTGGAGGATCCATCGGAACTGGTCTTTTCGTCGGGTCCGGGTCAGCCTTGGCTACGGGGGGTCCCGCAGGTATTGTCATTGCTTGGGCCTTGACCGCGTCTTTTGTCTTCACTACCATGCAGGGTCTTGGTGAGCTCAGTACCACGTTTCCCATCAGTGGAGGCTTTAATATTTATGCCACCCGATTTATTGAGCCTGCTTTTGGATTTGCTATTGGATGGAACTATTTCTTACAATTTTTCGTGCTTCTTCCGCTTGAGCTTGTGGCGGCGTCCATCTCCATTAAGTACTGGAACACCACACTCAACCCCGATATATTCGTGGCAGTATTTTGGGCAACGGTATTTTTCATCACCATGATGGGGGTAAAATGGTACGGAGAAGCGGAGTTTGTGTTTTGTTCGATTAAGGTCATCACCGTGATTGGATTTACCATTTTGGGTGTGGTACTTATTTGTGGTGGAGGCCCAAGTGGAGAGTTCATTGGAGGAAGGTACTGGCGTGAGCCGGGTCCATTTGCAAATGGATTCAAGGGGGTGGCATCTGTTTTCATTACCGCTGCATTTTCATTTGGAGGAACTGAAATGATTGGCTTAGGTGCTGCCGAATCAGAAAACCCTGCCAAGGCTCTTCCTAAGGCCATCAAACAGGTATTTGTGCGTATCACGGTGTTCTATTTGGGCACCATCACTGTGATCTCATGTCTTGTGCCTTGGAATGATGAACATTTGCTTAACGGAGCTTCTTCCGTGGACGCCACCGCGTCTCCTTTTGTGCTTGCAATTGTCAATGGAGGTGTGAAGGGTTTACCGAGTGTCATCAATGCGGTGATTCTCATTGCTGTGTTGTCGGTGGGTAATGCGTCAGTATATGCATGTTCTCGCTCGCTTAACTCACTCGCAGAACAGGGTATGGCCCCAAAATGGACTGGCTACGTCGATAGATCTGGCCGTCCCCTTTTCGCCATCATCATCACCAATGCTTTCGGATTATTTGCATTTATTGCTGCTTCTGATAAGCAGAAGGATGCATTCAACTGGCTTCTTGCCCTTTCGGGACTTTCATCCATCTTTACTTGGATGTCGATTAATTTCGCACACATCCGGTTCAGAATGGCCATGAAGGCCCAGGGCAGATCCTTAGACGATTTGATTTTCCGTGCTTCCTCGGGCGTTATTGGCTCGTGGTACGGGTTTGTCATGAACTTCTTGGTCCTTGTGGCCACGTTCTGGCTTGCCGTGTTCCCCATTGGAGCCGAGCCCAGTGCCTCTGCTTTCTTCCAAAGCTACTTGGGTCTTCCGACTGTGCTTGTGTGCTGGGTGGGTTATAAGATTTACTCCAAGAACTGGAGACTCTTGATTCCTTCCACCGAAGTGGATCTTGATTCCGGAAGACTCATTCCCGACATGGACTTGATCCACCAAGTGAACGCAGAGATGGAGGCCGAACTTGCAGACAAACCATGGTGGAAGAGGGCCTTGGCAGTGATTTTTTGATATCATCGCTTAGCATTATACATTTGCATACTGTGAACTCATAGAACTATTAATACATTATCGATTAACAACGAGCCTGTAGCTATGATCTATATTATGGTGATCATTACCCACACCTTTAGATACTAACTAACATTCTTAATACCACATGATAGACCTGCCTAGGTTGTGTGCATACCCATAACGTCATTGAAAGCTATTCGGTGGGTAACTCCGAACCTTAGCCATAGCCTTGGCTGAGACCTTTCGCCTGCAAGCGTTGACCAATTCATTCACAATACATATATCGGCAATTTGAGCTTATTTAAACATTTGATGAGCCATTAAAAATAATAATTTCAGGAACTGGAGCAAATATAGTAAATACAATAGTTTTCATGCAGGTACTGCACCTAGACCTAGCCTTCATCAACTATACCACTCTAACTCCGTAATTATACATGACTACAAAATGACTTTACTGATAAATAATAGACAATTCCTAAAGACAATACTATGTACGGATATAAGTTTATACCGTTCCATCCCAGATAACTATAACCTGGAGTAACTGAGAACTGTACATGTCCAATCAGCCCATAAGCACATGGAGATATAACTACCGTCTAGACTTTAACTGGAACTGCACAACTTCTTAAAGCTAGTAGTAGTGCATTTTTTAATATCATGTACATTTTTTAATAACAAGTACATTTTCTAATATCAAGTACATTTTCTAATAACAAGTACATTTGCTAATATCAAGTGCTTTTTTCAATATTCAAGTAGTCCCTTTTTTGGAGGAATCTTAGATAATTACCTTAGCTTTTTATATTCATTAAAAACTATTAACTTACATTAAAAAATAAATTCTACTATAGTCAACAGACCGTAAACTAGTAAAGTGGAGTATTATCATATACGGAATTTAGTTGGTGACGTGTGTTTATATATGCATAGAAGCCCATGATTCTGAGGCAGAATAGACTTTCGCAGTCCGGCTAAAGTGGATTATTTCAAAAAAGGGAAATTGGTTATTTTTAGACGCTTATGTGATTCCACGTGTTATGGCCCATTCTGTCAAGGTAAGAATAGTAGATTCTGGCAAGACCGGGAAGAATGGTAATTACTTGGTGTAGTATTTTCACTCTATCAAGCATTAACTTATTAAGATTCAAAATTCAGTACTTTATGATATTTATACAATTATTAAGTGGTTTAACACAAGGTGTGCCAGACTCTCTTGTAGATAGGCTTGCTGGCCAAGATAGCCTTTTGCTCGGCAAGCTCTTGCTTCAAAAGATCCAAGTCCAACTCTCTTCTACCAGTGTCGAGGTCGATGTCATTGGCTCTAATGTAGAAGTTCCAGTTCTTTCTCCAGATCTTGTGTCCAATGTAGAAGGCCATGATAATTGGAACAGACAAGTACAGCTGGAAGAAAGAGGAAGCATCTGGCGAACCTCCAATAGGCCACAAAGCAACCCAGAACTGGGCAATGATAACCAACACGTTCAAAATGACTCCGTACCACGAGCCAATAAGACCGGCTTGAGAAGTAAAGGCAAGCTCACTGGTGTCTCTGCCTTGCACGCTGAGAGCACGTCTGAATCTAATGTGACAGAAGCAAATGGATCCCCAAGTGAACACGGACGACAATCCCGACAAAGCCAACAACCAGTTGAACACCTCTTCTTGCTTGTTGGAAGCAGAGATAAAACAAAGCAAACCAAAGATCGACTGCAAGATGATACCAAACAATGGTCTTCCCTTCTTATCAATGTAGTTGAAGATTTTAGGTGCTTGGCCAGAAGCAGCCAAAGCAGCCAAGGTTCTGGAAGATCCGAACACAGACGAGTTACCCACAGACAACACAGCAATCATAATAACCACGTTCATGACAGATGGTAAACCCTTAATACCTGCATTGTTGATAGCAATGACGAAAGGAGAGTATTGGGCTGTACCGGAACCATCCAATCTAGGACTGTCGTAGGGCACAAGCAAGCCGACCAAGATCAAGGAAATGATGTAGAACAAGGTAATTCTCCAGAACACCTGCTTGATGGCCTTGGGCATGGACTTTCTGGGGTTGGCAGACTCAGCAGCAGCCAATCCCACCAACTCAGTACCGGCAAAGGCAAAGGCTGCTGTGACAAACACGGAACAAAGACCCTTAAAGCCATGATTGAATGGTCCTGGGTTCTGGTAGTATCTGCCACCGATGTAGCCTCCCTCAGGGCCACCTCCACACACCAACACTATACCCAAAATAATGAAACCAATGACTGCAACGACCTTGATGGAGGAGAAGATAAATTCAGCCTCACCATATCCTTTGACACCAAAGAAATTAATGACAATAATCAAAACATAGAAAATCACACAATACGCCGCCGGATTTGTCTTTTCGTCCCAATACTGCACTGTGATAGCAGCAGCAACCAATTCCAAAGGTAAAACAACCAACCATTGCATGGCGTAATTCCAAGCCATGGCAAAACCCCAGGAGGGGTCAATAAATCTGGTGTTGTAGGTAACAAAAGCACCGGAAACAGGAAACGTAATAGCCAACTCACCAAGAGCGTGCACAGTAGCAAAAATCATTCCACCAATCAAGGAGTAAGCAATCAAAACAGAAGCAGGACCTCCGTTTCTCAACACCTTACCCGAACCAATAAACAAACCCGTACCAATGGAACCTCCAATGGCAATCATCTGCAAGTGTCTACCTTTTAAAGATCTAGACAAAGGCGAATTTGCAGTCACAATAGCAGCCTTCTCCACTTCCGATAAGTTAGGGTCCAAGCCCAAATCCTCAGTATCAAACCTTCTGAAACCATCCTTGAACGATTCCCATCTACCCATAGGAGCTTTTGATTCTTGGGCATCAAAGGCATCAATGTATACACCTCCATTCTTCTCAGAGGAGGCCTGCTCCCTCGAGGTCACATAAGTCAATTCCTTTTCTGGCATTTTATGACAGCTTCGAAGAGTGAAGGAAATTCGAAAAAAAAAAAGCAAACGTTAGGAGGAGGGGCAACCACACGAACTTATAAACATTTTGCCGTCGTAGTTCCAGGGTGCCCAGCAATTGCTAGCCCCAAGTAGTCTCTTGATAAGTATGCGACCGCCTGCATGTGCGCCTGATAAGCACATGTCCTGTTATCTCAGGCGCACCTAGACGATAAATCGCCGTGTACCTCCACACCGTGTGCAGGCCAGGCCAGGTGGACTTACACATCCCCGCTAAACAGGCAGGCGTGGTTCAGAAGACGCTTGGAGACGCCAAGATATCGGACACTGGAATGTGTCATGTATAGCAAGGGTGCGAAGTGGGGTCCATGACCCTTTTCTTTTTTACGTTATTCAGCTTATGTCTACCATACATTGAACAATACATTAATCCCCTTTGTTTATGGCTGCAGCCTCATGGGATTGCGATAGCTTTTACCCTGGGACGGCGGTGCGCATTGAGCCTCGTAACCTGCAAGTGTGCGCTGAGCAGGTTCCAGGGCTTATCAGCTTATCGCCACAGTCCTATTACACAGGCATTTTCTCGAACGAATGCAGCAGCTGTGACAAGGAACCATTTAAAAAAGCAATGGATATTCCTGTACATTTAAGCGTAAATCATGCAAGTATACTTAATTTATTTAAACCGCCAAAATGCCGTGTTCCTCGCCGCCTCTACCTGGACAATGCCTTGGACTATTGTTTAGACCTAGCCTAATTGGATGGGCTTCTTCTCTTGCAGCTTTTGATAGCATTAAAACTTAAATTGTGCTTTAGTTTCGAACTGCGTATATTTGTTCTATCCATTGTTCAAATAATTAGAACTACCCCCACCTCTCTATATACCGGCTATGCACTGTAGAACCCTGAATTTAATACCATTAGAGTTATGGGTATACGAGATAATCCCTTCTACTAATGCTATCTATTTCCTGCGTAGGCCAACTGTCATCAACGGCGTTCGGATACAAGAAAAGATTAGCACTATATCGCCTGATCTATACAGGTGTACCTGGATAAGGACTTTTGTCTGACCTCAATATGACGTTTGCCGCACATCCTGGGACCTTGGGCTTTATCCTGATACAGGACTTTGTTTTATGTCCGAGAAGAATGCGCTTATTTTATAACTTCACACTATTTGTATTGCCATATTGGGTCATGGACATTACTCATTTTTGACGACTTCACCACCCACTTCTATATTTCAACTTCTCCACTTACCACTCCCTATTCCGTTCAATTGATGTTGCTGATGGTCCTACTCCTCTCTGCAGGCTTCCAGTATGACTTGGTATCACTTCTGTCTAGCATAACCAATGTTTAGCTTGGATACCAATTCCAACCATTGGGTATTACACTATGAAGGATGGTTTACTGCTTCAACAGTTACAACTACTCAAGATTCTGTTTGATTACAACCTTTTATGTTTTCAAGAACATTTACAATAATATATGATGCATTATATGGCGAGTCCGGCAATCTACTTCTTCTCCTTCTTTTCTTTCTTTTCTTTCTTCTCCTTCTTCTCCTTCTTCTCTTTCTTTTCCTTCTTTTCCTTCTTTTCTTTCTTTTCCTTCTTGTCCTTCTTGTCCTTCTTTTCCTTCTTCAGTTTCTTGGACTTCTTTTCTTCATCGTCATCGTCTCTCTTTCTCTTCTTTGGAGCCTCCTCTTCCTCATCGGATTCATCGTCAGAGTCCTCGTCAGCTGCAAGCGAAGGTGTGGCATCTGCATCGACGTTGTAAGCTCTGGCCTCGGTGATCTCGATCTTCTTGGCTTCTCTAACAACCTTGGTGGTGGTTCTCATGTCTCTGCCCTCCAAAGCACTCAATCTAGATTCGACCTTGGCTCTGACCTCCATACCGAAGTCACCAGAGTCGTCTCTCTCTTCAGCCAACGAGTCGTATCTCAATGCAACTGCAGCCTTGGCAGCAAGAACACGAGCAATCTTACCCTTGTTCTTACCGGAGGCTTGGCCCACCAAAGAGGCGTGGTATAACAAACCATATTTGGGTGTGTCGTGCTTAGTCTTCAAGGCTCTGAACAAAGCCTTCTCGGCACCCAAGATCTGGATGGTGGAAGCTGGGGCTTTGGCCAACGAAGTCAAGGATCCTGCATGAGCAATCAATCTGGCGCCAACCAACTCACCAACCAAAGAAGTCAAGTTTGGTGCAATGGCCTTCATACGCGAGCTCAAGTAGTTGGACAATTGCTCTCTGTAGGCAGCAAAGTCCACAATCTGCTCAGCCAAAGACTTGATGTTGTCCAAATCACTCTCGGTGATCTCAGTACCCATGGACACCTCAGCAGCGTTCTTAACCTGCTCCTCCATTTCCTCTGGTAATATCTCCGACAAGTCTGTCTCAGCAGCCTTGGATCTGATACCCATGGTCAAGATGATTCTGGCGTAGGCCACGGAGTCGACTATAAGCTTGGCCAACTCCGGGAAGTGCCAGCCGTACCACTCCTTACATCTCATGGCGTATGTGTTGAGTTCTTTGTCCAAGTCGTCCAATAAAGCAATGGCTTGCACAATCATGGTGTCCACCTTGTCGGCACTGAACTTCAACTTGTGTCTTCCAATGGAGTGGGCCAAACCAAGCGACATCTGCTTCAATACCGAATCATCCAAACCTGGTAAAAGCTCGGGCAAAAACTCCCGGATGGCTCTGTGCAAGTCCAAGGATGCAGCATCGGAAACCACAGAGTAGTTCAAGCCCAACTTGTTGATGGCATTACCCAACTTGGCCTCGGAAACAATCAACGTGGCCTTCTTTTCAAGTTTCACCTCTTCCAAGAGCTTCTTCAAGTTCTCGGAAACCTTTCCCTCAATCACAGAGTTGGCTTCAGCCAAAGCGCTGGCGGCGGATTGGAACTTCTCGAACCGGTGAATCTTGAACTGCTCGGCCACCTTGTCTGCGGAGTTCAAGTCCTCGATCAAGGTGGAGGACTTGTAGATTTTTTTATCAGCAGCCTTCAAGAGGGCGTAGCCTGCGGCGGTTTCTGTCAACACGTAAGCCATTGTAGTTGAGGATTTGAAGACTGGGGTTGCTTGGCTCTGCGAGAAATTTTTGGAACGATGAGGTGAGGAAAAAATCAATCAAAGTGTGCATATACGCCGGGTGCACGGGTCTGCGTCAATGCCGCTCTTCTCTGACTACCTAGCGACTGGAACTGAGAATGATAGATTCGGGTGCAAATAATTATTCCATACTGAAATTTTTTACACTTTAATTTTTTACACTTTTACACTTTTTACATTTTACACATTTTTCTCTTTTTACATTTTACACATTTTTCTCTTTTTACATTTTACATTTTACTCTTTACTCTTTACTCTTTACTCTTTACTCTTTACTCTTCTCTACTATCGGAATAATCATGACCCATGCTATAAAATGAGTTGGTCAACACTCCGAATTCAGCACCAAAAAATAGAGCAATATAGTCTATTTTTATTTTTTTAAAAATCTTATTTTGCGTGCTGTTTTGGTTTCAAGTCTTCTCATTATTTAATAATCATATAATGAATCTTGAGATATACAAGACTATACTACTATATTATGTGTATAGTTATAGTCTTTAGAAGCAGTGGATTGGAGAAATGGACTGGTGATAGGGAATCCCGTAGTAGTGCAGGACTTAATATGGAATATACTAATCACTGAAAAAAAAAGGAAATGCCGTGCATATTTGAAACTGGTTTATCAACAGTCTTTGTCTTCCAATTATCTCTGTTTGAACCTCTAGCATAAGTAACATGGATCTTGAGACTACTAGTACAAATACTACTCTACTATAAGTTACTCTATTTTGGACTGGACTGGATCTATGACTAACTAGTGTGCAGTGATGGTGTAGTAGTGTAGCAGACTAGCTTAGGATATTTTGCTAACTTGGTGAAGATCACACTAAGCAGTTGGTGTAGCCATTGGTCAAGTGGAAATTACAAGCAGTCAAATGTTCAACTACTACTATTATATACTCCACTACTATAGTACTACTGTACTACTATTATATACTACTACTATTCTATACTACTACTATTATATACTACTACTATTATATACTACTCTATACTACTATACTACTCTAGTACTCTAGTACTATACTATACTACTATACTATAATACTACTCTAGTACTATACTATACTACTCTATGTTATACTACTACTCGAGTGCTATACTACTCGAGTACTATACTACTCTATACTAGTATACTACTACACTATACTATACTACTCTATGTTATACAAGTACTCTAGTATACTACTACTCTAGTACTATGCTACTATATTATAATACTATACTCTACTACACTATACTACTACACTATACTACTACACTATACTACTACACTATACTATACTACCACTACTCTATACTATACTACTATAATACTACTCTAGTACTCTATGTTATACTACTACTCTATACTATACTACTACTCTATACTATACTACTACTCTATACTATACTACTACTCTAGTATACAAATGAAGTGCATATATCGCATTGTTATATATTCCCATTTCAGATCCTGTTCGGAATCAGCTCTAAAACAAGTAAACATGTAGAGATCTCTTTACAAAAATAGCGATCAAGAGAATATTTCATCTATTCCAAAATGACTCTAATTAAGCAGGTGTTCAAATATACTAATCCACTACTACTCTAGTCTACTGACCGTATATACTTGTTGAAATATACATTGTTTACTACTCCACTAGAATCCACTGTTAGTACTACTCTATAGTATAGTGTATTCAACTGTAATACACTATTGAGTATCTTTTGCCATAGTAGTAAAGTATGACTATACATGTATAGTCCAACAATTAGTATGAGTTCCTTATACGCTTCATAGAGCGCTAGAGTTTCTTAAAACAAAATAGGATTATTCGTGTCTAGAATAACTACTACTTTCGGAACTTAGCTGCTACTGGTTTATTTTGCTGACCATAAGTGAATGAGTGAAGTGTATACTTGGATAGTTATACCAAGCCATTGTTAGTGATATATCATTAGAACACCAGTCCATACAGACAATCCACGTCCGATTTCAAGTACTCTCTCACCACTACTCTTTTGTCTCTACTTTATTCCATACCTTTCTTTTTCATTATACTCTTTATACTCTTTCATTATACTGGTACTCTGAACCAAGCCTACATGGTAATAATCGTAATATAGGAATAATCCATAGTATGATCCATAGTAATAAACACTGTTTAGGATTCCATGGTATGGAGTTATTGCAGACAGTATTTTGAGAGCATATTGATTTCGGTAAAACCTTTTTGACCAACCATTCAATACTTATATCTATCCTCCAATCCTCTTCCTACCAGACTACATTCCTACACTATACTAATTATACACTAGAGCTCTTCTAGATCACTAGCCAATTCTTGGCCGGTGCATTCACTAATCCCAAACTACACTCCCCTACAGTATTGTCCAATTCTGGTAGTAGCGTAGAAGTAGTAGTAATCTGTGGAGTAGTAGTAGCAGTAGTAGTAGAAGTAGTAGTAGTGGTGGTTATCTATGGAGTAGTAGCAGTAGTAGTAGAAGTAGTAGTAGTAGTAGTAATAATCTGGGAGTAGTAATCTATGGAGTAGTAGTATTAGTATTAGTATTAGTATTAGTATTAGTATTAGTAATAGTGGTTATCTGTGGAGTAGTATTAGTAGTAATCTATGGAGTAGTAGTAGTAGTAGTAGCTATAGTAGTAGTAGTAGTGGTTATCTGTGGAGTAGCAATAGTAGTAGAAGTAGTATTAGTATTAGTATTAGTATTAGTAGTAGTAGTAGTAGTAGTAGTAGTAGTAGTAGTAGTTCTAGTATTAGTAGTAGTAGAAGTAGTAGTGTAGTATTAGTAGTGTTAGTAGTATTAGTAGTAGTAATAGTATTAGTAGTAGTAATAGTATTAGCAGTAGTAGTAGTAGTAATGGTGGTTATCTGTGGAGTAGTAGTAGTAATAATCTGTGGAGTAATAATCTGTGGAGTAGTAATCTGTGGAGTAGTATTAGTAATAGTAATAGTAGTAGTAGTAGTAGTAGTATTAGTAGTAATAGTATTAGTTCTAGTATTAGTTCTAGTATTAGTTCTAGTATTAGTTCTAGTATTAGTAGTAGTAGAAGTAGTGTAGTAGTAATCTATGAAGTAGTAATCTATGGAGTAGTAATAATTACCGTTAGTGACGATGGTTGGGAGCTCTAGTTTTCGCACTCACATGATTAAGTTTCTCATACTTTTTCAAATAATTTTTTCAACCTTTTTTCTGACTTCATTTCTGATTCTCATCTTGATTGAGTTTCTCATACTTCAAGAATATTCTACGCTTTACTTTCAACCCAAATTCTACAATTCACTGGAATTTCATAAACTCATCATATCCTTTTATTGCCTATGATATTAATTTAACATTACCTTTTAATTTTCGGGGATTGTATTTCGCCTTTTCTTCCAAACCACTTTTAATCTTTTGATTTCTTCTGATTTTTGGTGTCATGGATTTCCTGTGGAATGGTGTACATTTAAAGTGTGGTGAATTTTATGGATGTAGTAGTTGAAGAGTGCGCGCGGGCTCGTGGGCTTCGCGTGGATCATTTGGCTGCGCAACACTCTATACCACGTCTTTCTCTGGGATATGAAACTATGGAAAATGATCCACAAGCCAGTACCCGCCAATCGCCGGTGAAGAAGAAAACAAAGTTGACCAAGCCCCATAGAAACTACTTTTTTCAACCCCGCAACAACTTGGCTTATAATCCCATCCCGGTTCTGCCTAAACAAGACGCGGCCCATCCGAATACACCCCTAGACTTTCAAAATCAAGATAAAAGTGTTCAAAATCAAAATCAAAATCGAAATCAAAATCAAAATCAAAATCAAAATCAAAATCAAAATCAAAGTGTTCAAAATCAAAACCAAAGTGTCCAAAATGTCCGAGATCAACCCTCCAAAAATACCCCTAATCCAGATATTCTTCACTCCTTCTTGTCGTCCTCACAAGAACTCATGGACTCTCGCAAACCCGTGGACTCCGTGAAGGTCTACGACCGGTCCATGGACCAGCAGAGCTCCGATGATAGTTTCGAAGGCGTCCGTTGGAAACCCTCCACAAGCCCCCGCAAGCCCATGAAACCCATCTTGTCGTCGCCTCTAAAGCTTCCGGATGTTCATCCGGATGTTCAGCTCCGAGAGAAACTCGCATCTACTGTGGCCAATGAACTCACTGACTCTATGCTCTCCAAGTACGGCATGGGGTTGCCGGAGGCACAATCACAGACCCCACGATATTCCAGAACGGTTTCCGATGGAGCCCAGCTTCTTAGCTCCCCCTCTCCCATGTTGGCCCGGTCCAAATCGTTTGATCTGAGACCCAAGCAAAATTTGCTGCTACTGCAACAGAAGGTGGGCTCTAGACTAAATACTTGGATTTCCAAGTTTGCTCACGATACGCTGAGCTCAAGTAATATCCTGAACCTGGAGCCTGAACCGAATTCAGTCTCTTCTAATTCTGCCTCTTTGGATATTGATAATGCGAAGAAAAACCTGTCCATTAGCTCTACGTCGGTGTCCGAGAATTCTATCCTACAAGCTAACCTTGAGAGTGAAGATGAACTCTCTTCAGATGAAGACTCGTTCTTGGCCAGCTTACCTTTGAACTCGCTTCTGAGTATGAAGAAACCTTCTGTGCCTGCACCTGAGCCCTCCAAAGTCTCTGAAACTAAAGCTATGGCTGAAACCCACGATACAAGTGAAATGGACCCTTTTTCAGATGACCTAGATTTGGAAGCCTTGGGTGGCCTTGCTACTCAAACCTCTCCGGTTGAAAATACCCGCAATGCCAAGCCTACTCCTACTGAGGTGGAAATAGAGACTCCTTCTGTCTACAAATATGGGGCGAAGATCTCCTACACCAACCCAGACTTTAGAAGGTACCAGATCAAGCTTATTGCCGAATCCACTTTCAACGTCAAAAACTTCAAAAGAAAGCAACTAGTCCTCTCGGTCGTGGATCAAGACGAGTTCGAGACCAAACTTATAGTTCGAGGCGAAGCAGCAGAACTCAGTTTCCGCATTGGTGACATCGTCCATATTATACACACATCTCCTGAAAACAATCGTTTGGTGGACGACTCTCATAATCTCCTCATATGGAACCCAGATACCCTTGTTTCCTCCACTACGGTGGCCGACCAGTTATATTGTCCCCGCAAAACTGTTCTCAGCAGCCGCATCCAACTGCGTGGAGAGCATTCGATACCTCGCTTAGGCGGTAGTATTGTCCACGAAATCTTCCAGCTGTGTTTTGTTTCTGGTAAGTTTTCCATGGATTACCTCACTGAAGTTATGAACCTGGAGATCGATCGGAATTTGTTGGATATCTACAGTATGGGTGATGTGTTAGGGGAGCTCCGGGAAAAGCTCCAAGAGGAATTGCCCAATATTGCCAAATGGTTTCAAACCTTCTACAAAAAGGCACCCAAAGAAATCCCTACAAACATGCGCCAACAAAAAATCAGGTTTTCTGTGGCAGAAACCCTCGATATCGAGGAGTGCGTATGGTCGCCCATGTTCGGTATCAAAGGAATGGTTGACGTTACGCTCAAGGCCAACTTGGGGGGAGAACTGTCACAAGGACAATTTCTACTCCCGATGGAAATCAAAACTGGACAACCAGCTCTTTCACATGGGGCTCAGTCTGCACTCTACTCCCTTCTTTTCAAGGACCGCTACAATGTGGATATAACGTCTTTTCTTCTTGTTTATACCATGAAGCTAGAGTCGACTAAGAAGCATGACATCTCAGTTTCAGATTTGAAGTCGCTTGTCAACTTGCGCAATCGCATCTCTCGGTTCTTGCAGCCTGGAAACCAAGAACTTCCGGATCTTTTGAGGGAACTGAAATGTGATCGTTGTTATGAACAAGAGCCCTGCATGGCCATGAACTTCTTATTGGAAAATGGCGATGAGGAACATAGTGGCTTGATCGATGGAGCTTATGATAATATCATCTCGCACCTCAAGGCAAAGAAACCCGAGTACTCCAAGTTCCTTCGGTACTGGAACCTGCTCTTGACCAAAGAGGAGGAGTTTGTATCTCGTTTTGGCTTGGATCTCTGGATTTTGACGTCAAAAACCAGGGAGGAGGAGCAAGGAAAAGCACTCTCGAGCCTTGTGATCGTGGACCAGATGGACGTTGAAAAGGAGAACGGAGAGTTTACTTATGTGTTCCAGCGTGGAGGCACTGGGGAGTTTAGTGCCATGAACAAGACCCAGATTACCAAGTTCGATAGAGTGATAATCAGTGACGAGTCTGGCCACTTTGCCCTTGCTCAAGGTACTGTCCGCCACATCGACCTGGAGTGCATTATCATTGGCTCAAGACGCCGCATCATCCCCACCGAGTCCAAAACTGACCGGTTCCATAGAGCAGGGGTCTTGCATACTTCGCAGTCCAGTCCAAATGATATCAAGAACCGGATCTCTTTCCGCATCGATAAAGATGATATGTTGTATGGAATGGGAACGGCCAGACGGAACATCTTGAAGATGTTCTTGCCAGAGGGCGACCATAAACGAAGAGAATTGGTGGTGGATTCCCGGGCCCCGAAGTTTTCTGATACTCCTTTTTTTGATATCAGTGATGAAGTTGGTCATTTGAACCTGAACCAGGTGAATGTTCTTCGAAAGGTAAGTCTTTGCAAGGACTACAGTTTGATTTTGGGAATGCCCGGCACGGGAAAAACCACGGTTATAGTTCATTTGATCAAGGCCTTGGTCAAGTCAAAAAAGTCTGTTCTTTTGGCATCCTATACTAATTCGGCCGTGGATAATATCCTCATCAAGCTCATGGATCATAACATTGATTTTATCCGAATAGGCAATCAAGCAAGGGTTCACGAACGGGTGCAAGACTACATTCCAGGCTCAGAAAAGAAAAGCATAAAGACATATCTGGACTATCAGAATGTCCACACCAACCCATATGTGGTTGCATCCACGTGTCTAGGAGTGAATGATGTTTCCTTCAACCTCCGGAACCATTTTGATTACTGCATAGTGGATGAAGCCTCTCAGGTCTCCATGGCATTGAGCTTGGGCCCTCTTGCCATTTGTGATCGGTTTGTACTTGTTGGTGATCATTTCCAGCTCCCTCCTTTGGTGACCAATCCCGACCCAAGCGTGAGAGCAGGCTTATCGCAATCGTTGTTTCAAATGCTAGCCACAGCACACCCAAAAAGCGTGGTACAGCTCCAGAAACAGTACCGCATGTGTCAGAAAATCATGCTCATATCCAATGAGTTGGTGTATCAAGGAAGACTCGAGTGTGGATCAGACCAAGTGGCCAACCAAACACTCTCCATTCCCCAGATCGAAGCTTTGAACAACCATGTTTCCAGGCCCAACGACCGTGCTTGGCTAGCACACGCATTACAGGAAAACAACCAGGTGGTGTTCTTCAACCATGATGCCATACCGGGCCACGAAAGAATGGTGGGAGAAAACATTACCAATCCCACGGAAGTTGAACTCATTCGCCAGACGGTCGAAGGTTTATGTGCATGTGGAGTGGATCCGTCTCAAATCGGTGTCATGACCATCTACCGTGCCCAGCTCAAGCTCTTGATTGCAGCCTTGAAACACCATCCACAGGTGGAAATCCTCACTGCAGATCGGTTCCAAGGCCGGGACAAAGATTGCATTATCATCTCATTGGTCAGATCCAATGAAGAGCGGACCTCCGGCCAACTTCTTAAGGACTGGAGGAGAGTCAATGTGGCCGTGACGCGAGCCAGGGCCAAGTTGATAGTGTTTGGAGGTGAGAGTACGTTAAGTCAGGCCGATTCCATCAAGAACTTTGTGTCGTTGGCTCAGAAAGAGGACTGGATATATGACCTCCCAAAAGAGTGTTTATCAACATACGACTTCAAGGTCAACACCCAATCTTCGCCTCCACGATACCGTCATAAGGCCAGGATTAGCTTGGACACTGTCCGGAAACATGCCATAGTCAGCGAGATCCTAGCAGACATGGGGAACTAGAGTATTTAATTCCAAGAATGCCGATAATGATACGTTCAGCATAAAGCTGTGATATCGATAAAATAATGCTATGTAAATCAGTAATGCTTAGGTCAACCATGCTTAGGTCAGTAATGCTTAGGTCGATTAGATAATCCCCATTATATGGCAACCGCAGCTTCGATGTGAAACCTGCCGTTACCAATGTTAAACCGGGCCCTTCCCATCTCATTGTCAGCATTCACAACTTGATTGTTGTCTCGTCTCATCCATGCATACACGTTCTGAAAACACACATACGCAAATAGGGCAAAGGTGAAGAAAAGGACAATGTAATCAAATGTTTGATATGGTTCTTCTCGGTCAAGCGTGGTGCCCTCATAGTGAGCCTGGGCCTTTGCATCAGCAATGTCTTCCGACTCTTCTTCCTTCTTCGCCTTGGCTAGTTTCTTGAGAGTGCTGAACCACCCCGTCTCTTCGTTGGTATCAACCTTCTCACTTTTGGTGAACAACGTCTTCAACTTGAGCCTTAATAGGGCTATACCCACTGCATAAGTGTTGGCCCTGGGTTCTCCGTCTGGACGCCGCATAATATTATCCTGGTAATACTTCACACCGAGCTCGTAATACCGCTTGGCCATGTAGTAGTCCACGGTGTTGTTGGCCGTCCCAAGCCCGTATTCGTACATGTATCCCACCTTGTAGCATCCGTGAGCAGAAGCTGCCAGAGCTGCCTTTCCGTAATAGGCAAATGCCTTGGCATTATCGACCAGCACATTGGCTGCAGGAATGCCTTCCGAGTATAAGTCGCCAAGGAGTATAGTGGAGTCGATGTGCCCTTGAGCAGAAGCCAGCTCCAAATACTTCAAGGCACTATGCACCCGGTCCGGCATGAAATTTTTCCGCTTTCTCGTGAAGAGTGGTTGACGTTGGAATAGTAGGAAAGCAGCGGAGAGTTGTGCGTTCACCAATCCTTGTTCAGCTGCAATCATGTACCCCAACAAGGCGTTTTTGTAGTTGCCGTGGCTCAATTCGCCGAAAGCATATTCCAAATGGGGCAATAATATCTGGTCGGATCTTTCAACAAAACTTTTTAAGAACAGAACTGTTTCCTGGCACGTGAAGGTCAAGCCAGAAGACGCAGCAGCGCCCGACTCAATACCATCTGCTAAGTAGAACAAGGCTTCCCTGCGACCATTGAAAGCCGCACTTTTAATGGCATTGAAAGTCCTATCCGTGTAGACTGTTTGGAACGGATCTTTGGGTGCAATTAAATGCTTGGCGTACAAGTATAGTGCATGCACGCTGTCGTTTCCAACTGCAGCCTTCAAGTACTCTTTGTACTGCGGGCTCATGTCTCCATGCGAAGTTGGGTCAAGACTGTGGAGAAGTGCCAAGTCTAACTGGTTTTCCTTATCGGGGAAGATCAGAGATGCAGATTGGAGCCAGTGGTGGGCTCTGTTCAAGTCGCGGCCAACGCCCAATCCTCTGAGATACATTCTTCCAACAAGACTCTGGCATTTCCCGTAGATATACTTGTCGATATCAGGCATTGATCGAGTATCTTCAAATTGTTCCTTGATCATGTATGCGCAAGTGAGTGCTTTGACGTAGGCCTTGGTATAGTTCTGAACGAAGAAGTACCCACCGTGGTAGCTTTGGACTGCATCAAAAAAGTAATCAATCACCGAGCTATCGGGACCATCAATGTAGCTGTCGCGGATACTTTCTCTGACCGAGACGAAGTCATCCACCTTAGACACCACGGAGGAGTCAGACTCGCTGATCTTCTCGCCATAAGCTCCGCCGTTGAAGTCAGCCAAATAGATGTTTCGAGAAACCCGTTCGAAATCATTTTCAAATTCGGACTCCGATATCTGCTTCATGGCCTTCCTGGCTATGGTGGAGTAGTAGAATTGTGCAACGTCGCAATCGGCAGAGCATCCAATCCCATTCAAGTACCTGTACGCAAGCACCAAGAGGGCATTCAGATCACCATTTTTGGCGGCAAACTCATAGTAAAGCTTTGATTTCTGTAAATCCACGGGAGTTTCGCCAAACATGCCAGTGGAGTACATCAAGCCGAGCATGAAGTATGCATGAGCATTAGGTTCGGCCACAACCGACATTTGGTAGTATTCCAAAGCTTTTGGGTAATCCACAGGCACGGAAAAGTTGCCAAAAGTAAAGATATCTCCTAGAGCACAAGCAGCAGGCGAGGAACCCGCCTCTGCAGCTGTTCGTAGCATGGGAAGAATTTCCGAGAGAACCATTGGAAGAATTTCGGGCAGAAGCACACTAGTTTCGTAATCTTTGCTGTCAGAAATGTATTGGGGAACGTGGATGCCCTTATAAAGATTTGTGTGGTCGTAAATAGCATCCTGCCCCAAGTATTTGTCAGGAAGCATGGAGATCTGGAGCATGGCCAAGTCATACAAATGTAGAGGGTCTTGCGAGAGTGCCATAGCAAAAAGCGCAAGCAATAGGCCCCATAATGAAAGCCTCATTGGTAGCAGAAGTGGGGATGCAATTGGAGGTTGGGTTGTTAGTGTAGTAGACAACTGTCAGGAACCGGTCTTATTTGCAGGAGAAAAGAAAGGCAACGCCGCGAGTGAGGTGTTCCAGTAGTGAGAGACTTCCAGAGCGTACATTACAACAAGATGGACTGCATTGAATGAACAAGTTATAAATATAGAATTTTTCTGTGGTTCAATTTTGGCTTCAATGGCTTCAATGGCTTTAATGGCTTCAATGGCTTTAATGGATTCAATGGCTTCAATGGCTTCAATGGCTTCGATTTTGGCTCTCATATTTTGTTTGGTTACACTACTACGTTGAAATTCTCGGCCTGGGCTGGGCTAGTCGCACTCACTCAAAGTGTAGTCATTAGGGCCCAATCTGAGAGTTTAGTAGGTCCAAAAAGTTCCAAAAACATCCAAAAAAAAAATTAAAAAAGCTACTTAGAAGCTACTTAGAAGCTATTTAAAAGCTGGGTATCCTTAAATCGATATGTTTAAAAAAAAATACATAATGGAATTATTATACAGTAGAAAGGATCGGGGTTTATCTTAGGGGTGTACAGTTCTGAGACGTACAGTTCTGAGACGTTCCGTGCTTGGCAGTGCCCCCAGTCGACCCCACTCGTGCGTGTCCTTCGTATAACTGCGCGGTCGGAATCTACTCACTATTTCTCTGGCAACACCACGTACTACACTACTCCTAGTATATTGCATCTATAGAGGTGGCATTGACCAGAGCTAAAATAAGCAAACCCCTCTTTCTGTTCACGTGCCATTGCCTTGTCTGGTGCTTCTTTTTGCCACCAACTCCTTTGGCCCTAGAAGAGGCGCTACAGTGATCACCCTATCAACCACTGCACCAAACTACACTGACAAACCCCACACTGACAAACGAATACCTGACAAACGACTACCTGACAAACGACTACCTGACAATAATGCAACTCTGGAATTCTAGCATACCTGCTCCGCCGTCACAAGAGGCCATATTTAGATCGGCTCCCATGACGTTGGTTCAATTCTATGTGACTCTTGAGTTGGCCCGCGACGTGGTGTTTGCTCTCGGCCGATCCGGCAATGTGCATTTCAGAGACTTGAACTCATCATTGACGCCTTTCCAGAGAACTTTCGTGGATGAATTGCGCAATATTGATACCGTGGAGATCAACCTCGCATATTTGTTCGACGTCATGTCCAAGTACTCCACATTCAAAGGCGACCCTTTTGCCAATCTCACCGCCGATAGCGGCCCCTTGCAATCTCCTTCCGAGATCCATGATATAAAAGAACGGGTTGCGGTTGTCTACGAAAGAATTGAGCACCTTGACAAGTCCCACCTGAAGTTGGAAGCCAAGAAAATGTTCTTGCTAGAGAATCGCCATATACTAAACTTGGTTCAGAACTTCCACAACCCGGAAAACTTGGTTGCTGAAGACAATGAGTTCCGCCACTTTGAGATTGAAGACGAAGACGAGGAAGCCTTATTGGGAAATCAGCAGTCCCTTAGTTACCCTATTGAAGAAACAACTGTGAACTTTGACTCTAGCTCCAGCTCGGGAATGAACTCCATAGCAGGTGCCATTGCCAGAGATAAAATCCTCTTGTTGCGCAAGATCTTGTGGAGAACCTTGAGAGGTAATTTGTACTTCAATGATATTCCCATCAGTGAAAAATTACCTGCTTCCAAGGAGACTCCAAACCTCCTTGTGGACAAGAACGCGTTTATCATATACATCCACGGAGACTACTTGAAGGCCCGGGTGCGCAAAATTATCGAGTCGGTCAATGGTACCATCTACGATAATGTATCCGGCAGCTCGGAAAATAGAGCGCGTATCTTTCGTGATTTGAATGTGGAGCTCCAAGATTTAAGCAATGTTGTGGAATCCACCAGAAATCATCTAATCAACGAACTCATGGTTTTTCAAGATACCTACGCCGACTGGTATTTTGTTTTGAAGAGGGAGAGGATGATTTACGAGACATTGAACAAGTTCGATGAAGATAGCACCAGAAGATGTCTAGTTGGAGAAGGCTGGATCCCCAAGGCTGAATTTGACAATATTCGACGCTCTTTGAAATCCCTCGTGAGGTCCAAGATGCAAACTGATGGAGGTGCTATGCTAAGCGAGGACCAGTCCATCACTCTTTCTTCGGACACCCTCGCAGCTGGGGGGTATACTGAAAGTGCAACAGACACTACTGAAAACCCCTTCATGGAGAATGTCTTTACTACCGTTAGTGACGACGAAGATGATGTGGAGTATGACTTTGTTGCTGTCATGAATGAACTTTCTACGAATAGAGTTCCTCCCACTTACCACAAAACAAACAAATTCACCAGTGGATTCCAGTCCATTGTTGACACTTATGGAATAGCAACATACCAGGAGGTCAACCCGGGTCTAGCTACCATCATCACCTTCCCGTTCATGTTTGCTATTATGTTTGGTGATTTGGGCCACGGTTTTATCGTGTTGTTGGTGGCCATCTACTTCATCAAGAACGAGAAATACTACGATTCTATTCGTAACAAGGACGAGATCTTGGGAATGGCCTACAATGGTCGTTATATTGTTTTGTTGATGGGAGTTTTCTCCATGTACACTGGGTTGATGTACAACGATATATTCTCCAAGTCAATGACGCTTTTCCTGTCTGGATGGGAATGGAAATGGCCCGAGGGGTACGATTTTGATAAGGAAGGTACTATTGCATTGGTTGCTAGCAAAATCCCCAATAAAACGTACCCCTTTGGACTTGATTGGGTGTGGCACGGCTCCGAAAATGGCTTGTTGTTCACCAACTCTTATAAAATGAAGATGTCCATTTTGATGGGTTACTGCCACATGAACTACTCTTTGATGTTCAGCTTAGTCAACTTCAGATTCTTTAAGTCCACCGTGGATATTGTGGGCAATTTCATTCCAGGATTCCTATTCATGCAAAGTATCTTTGGGTATCTTGCACTTACCATTGTTTATAAGTGGTCCGTGGATTGGCTCGGGACGGGTCGTCAACCACCAGGTTTGCTTAACATGTTGATCAATATGTTTTTGGCTCCAGGAAGCATTGAGGATCCCTTATATCCTGGGCAGAAATATGTTCAGCTCTTACTTGTCTTGATTGCATTGTGCTGTGTTCCATGGTTGCTTATATATAAGCCCATGGTCCTCCGAAGAGAAAACAATAAAGCCATGGCTTTGGGCTACAGTGATGTAAACTCACGTCAAAACCATGCTCTTCACTTACAAGAAGAAGAGGAGGCTTTGGAGCGGCTTGTGGAAAGAGAATCGATTTCAAGTGAAATTGATGAAGTCGATATGCTCAGCGATACCTTCACTTTCCCCAACGACATTGAACCAATGAATAATACTGCCGGACATGGTGGCCATGAAGGAGGGTTCAATCTCATGGATGTGGTTATTCATCAAGTTATCCATACAATTGAATTCTGTCTCAACTGTGTGTCACATACAGCCTCTTATTTGAGACTATGGGCCTTATCGTTGGCACACGCACAGTTGTCGAGTGTTTTATGGAATATGACTCTTGCAAATGCTTTTGGTGCTACGGGGGCTTCCGGAGTAGCCATGACAGTTTGCTTGTTTGCAATGTGGTTCACCTTGACTGTGTGTATTTTGGTGATGATGGAGGGTACGTCTGCCATGTTGCACTCTTTGAGATTACATTGGGTGGAAGCCATGTCCAAGTTTTTCGAGGGAGAGGGCTATGCTTATGAGCCTTTCAGTTTCAAAAACATCGAGTTTTAAAGCTTGAGTTTTAATCGTGCTTTAAACATGTTTAGAACTCTTGTTTTAGAGCAGGGGCTACATGTTCATGGTTATAAAGTACTAATTAAGAAGGTGGCCGAACTATTTAAGAATGGCGCCGATGAATGATTAAGACATGTTGCGAAGGAAGGTTTGAATATGTCCTTATATGGGTCTGGGAGTATTATCAGACGAGAGATTTTGGGAATCCTGATGCTCCTCGTCCCGTCCAATGTTAATGGAGCCCATTTTCATTTCTAAGACGGAGATGGCCTGCAAGATATCCTCTATCATGTTTTCGAGTCTTTCGAGCCTTCTATTTATAGGCCCACGGATTTCTTGCATGCACTCCAGGATATTAGCGCAATGGGTGTATTTGACAATGTCTCGGCCCAAAGTCGGCTTTAAGTCAAACAACAGCGCCTGTTGCATGGATGCAGGAGGAGGGTTCTGGTTGATGGGCTCGGGCTCTTTGTTGATAATATGCTTGGGGAGCGCAGTAGGGCCAAGCTGGCGATGGTTGGCAGCAACCCAATAGCTTCTTTCTTTACTAGTGATGATGGGCGGAATGAAGATCTCTTTCCGCACAAGGCAAAAATACTCATAGAACGCTCTGGATTCAAACAATGGATGCGTCGAAATAAACTCCTTCGGATGGTTCGCTTTCATATCCACCATGTCTTGGATAAGCGAGACTCTAAGCACATGCAACACCTTGAGTAGAGGGTTGCGCATAGACGTAGCAAATTTGGGATCAACAAATGGGAAGATCTCCCTGACAATTTCTATAGGAGGTTCGATCTTGGCCCGGGCTAGGTGGTAAGAAGATGCGCTCTCGAAGCCCGCTTGCTGGCATAACAACTCCAAATCTCCATTTTTGATGGGCAAAGAAAGTGACCTTTGAAGGAACTTTCGGACCCCCACACATCCCAATGCAGGGTTATCGTTGTGCTTAGAGGCCACGATTCGGCTCAAGATACTGGGAGCAAAGTCCCCCATATCCTTCAGCACTTTGGACCACGCCTTATACTGTTGGGAATAAGATAAGGCCCGGAACTTCTGGCCTCCATTCATTAATTTAGCCTTGAGGAAATGGGGATCATTAAGGATTTCCGTAGACAAGTCAATCTTTCCCTCTTCATCAGGCACATGAAACCTTGTGAAAAGATAGAGAGCCAAGCTGAACTGTAAACACAACTCAGTTTTAAAGTGGCGAGTGAAGCCATAGACTTTATTGCTAAATGGCTTGACGTTGACCGAATCAAATACTATAATTTGGTGGGTATAATTTTTGTAATGGGCCTCGTGTACCGATAAGTTCTTCAACGAGAGGTCTCTTCTTTGGCTGCCCTTCATTTGGAGCAGGTGGGCAAGTGACAAGTCCAAGCATGTTCTAAGTAAAGAGTGCAACGTCAAGAAGTTGCCCAGTTTTCCAAGAAACATGGCCTGGATCAAGTTGAAGTATTGCTCGAGGTTATAGGTAGAAGCATGGGACTTGAACGAAGAATCATCATCAGTTTCGGGCTCAGGTCTAGCGTCCGAAGTATATTCAGGTTTTCCATATTCAGGTTTTCCATAGTCACTCTTTCCATAGTCACCTTTTCCATAGTCACCTTTCCCATAATCACCTTTTCCATAGTCAATTTTAGGAGCATAATCATTTTTGGGTCTGGCATCAGTAGTAACATTTGGTTGCAGGCCCGTCTGCGCAGGTGGGGGAGTGGAATTTCGGTGTATGAGCTGGGAAACATCAAACTGCTTGTAGGCTTCCTTCTCTCCCAGCATTGCAAAAACCAAAACCGAAAGCCTAAAAAAAAAACAAGGCAGGTTGGTCTTGTAGATGCGTTGGCCTGTGGCTAAAGACGACCCTCTAATTTAATACCAAAGACGTGGGATCAGACCTCAGATTCTTGACAGTGGTAGAAGATGCGTCGTACAGTGTAAAGGCTTCCAGAAACGGCCAGTGGTTGCAGCGAAGAGACAGGTGTTTTATATAGGACGGTGAGATGAAGCGCAATTCCCAATCCGGTGGTTCATCACACAGGAGGACCGAGACGTTGCCATGTGCTCATATTGTCCTGTGGCCGAAAATATCACCTGTGTCGGTACGAACAATGACAATGTTAACATTCGAGGCAGACGCACCGTTCCACAGTGTCGTGCTTGCTCTAACCAATACCAACGGCCGACTTTCTGCGTGTGGAGACTGGAGATAAGAAAATGATAAGATGTTACTTGATGCCGTGCATTTAAGCGGACCATATATATATTATTTTTTTTATTGCACAATATTTCTTTTCGGTGGTTATGCCTTTAATCATTTTTTTGGTAAGCTCTCATCCATATGCTCAAGCTGTGCGGAGTCCATCTGCCGAGATCCTTTGCGATAATACTTGAATAAGAACCAATCGAGAAAAAAGGAAACATGAGGGAATTAATGAAAAAAAAAATATAAGAGTATTCGAAACAACTTAAATGGTCAATCAAAACATACGAGAGAAGGTTTTGACCCTGAAGTTTAAAACATACGTTGGCCTGTTAAATGCACTGCCTTAAGCTTTGTTACGAGAACAAAGGATTTCGCGGTTTTACTTCGAGCTGACTCTTGCATGATTTCTGCGTGGGGGCATTGTTCGCTTGTGAGCGTGCATTAGAGTGAAGATCGCTACGGTGGGCTGTCGGGTTATGTGCAGGCCGTCCAAAGAAAAAAACAAAACGCTTGCAACTTTGAATGTGTTAGAATACGACAAAGGGTATATCTGTGCAAAGGTGGGGGGTTAATTAAAAGAGGGGATGTTTTCATTATGGCCATTATCATTTATTCATTGCGTGCTTCTTCATAGTTTGTTGAGGATTAGTGCTCGGTTCATGACAATCTCCGTGAGGTCCACGCGTAGAGCCTGCGACAAAATATGCCCACTCTTGTCCTTCTTTAACCACGTGCGCATCATCTTCAATAATACTTCCAATGCAAGCGACGTGGAAATGTCTAGTTTCACCAGGAACGCATCCGTGTCGGTATCGCCAACCTGCTCTAGGTCCGGAACAATGACTTGGGTCATTAGTTGCGCCAATGCTGTGAATGAGAGTAGCGACAATGGTCGCGCCTTGTCGAACTTCAAGTACTGTAACAACTGTAAAACCTCCTTCTCTTTTTGCTGTTGCAAGCACTGAACCGCTAGCGAAACAGTGATGGCAATAAATCTCTCTTCGTTCATGAGCTCCATGGACGAAACAAGCGACTTGTATTTCCGCATCACGTCGAAACTCGGTTTTTCCTCCACCTTTTCATCTTCCTCCACCTCTAAATCACTCATTTCGCCATCCGTCACATCACGGTCTTCGAAAAGCTGCGACACCGTAATGAGCTTCTTGGTGATTCCTTCACTGATCGTCTCTAGCACCTGCGGAGCCGTGCTTGGTGTGGCAATCATTTTGAGGCCGTAGAGGTAATTGTTCATTAAGCTGTTCTTCCCGAGCAACTTCTCAAGTTTGGCCAAATCTATGGTGAATTGCCCCAACTTCTCCTCCCGGCGCTCCTGTGGCGTAGCCAAAACGTCCAAGTATGCCAAGTTTAATTTGTGGATGATTGCCAATACTCTCCACCCAAAAACAACTGAGTAAAAGTTGTTCTTGTTCTTCAAGTACACGTCAACATAGGCCAGCGAATATTCAACAAGACGAACGTTGTAGTTGATCAACTTCTGGTCACTGACATTACACAATCTTGAAATCGTGTTATCGCAATGGAACAAGTTGAGCCCGTCCATCCCTTTGGTCAATTTGCTCAAGTTCTGGAGCCCTTCGTCTTTTTCATTGCAAGGCAATGTGTTGAGGTTCTTTACCTTGAGTTTGGCTGCAACTGAAAACAGCTTAGAGATGACCGGGGCCTTCTTTGTAAGGAGAGAGCTCACCAAAAGCAACAAAAAACAGTTTTCAAAGTTCTTCTCCTTGCTAATCAAAATCATGTGGCATCTGATCAAAGACCATACGCTGGCCTTTCTCTTACCCGAAACATGGTCAAGCACAAATTGTTTTTCCAAAGCAGAAAGTGATTGAAGTTTCAAGCACTGCAACGAGAACTGAGATGTGCCTTTTTCAAAAAACCGAGACAAGATGGGTACCACAAAGTTGTAGATAGCCACAGCCATGCTGAGGACTCCCATCATCAGCAAGAAATTCTTGGCCACTAACATGCTTTGAGCAGATGGAGAAATGGCCATTCCAGCGGGAAAAACGGGAAGCGAGGCCATGCCACGGAAATTGTCCTCCGACACAAAATTAGCACCCAAGAGAGTAGCAAAGCCTCCCATGAAGAGATTGCTATTGCTAATGCCACAGTTCTGAGTAGAAGCCGAAGGTTCAGAGTATTGGTTGGCGTACTTCACATTGACAGGAGTATTGCCGTAAAAACCCTGGCCTCTTTGAGCTGACAATCCAGAGCGTTGCAGAGACGACGACACATCTCCCAACACGTCTATCATTGGCATTTTGGTATCCATACTTCCAGTGGGTGATTGGCTAATCATGTTTTGGAGCGCAGCGATCTTATGGTCTAGACTCTCATGCTTGCTCTCCAAGTGCTTAATGTATTCAGTAGCTTTTGTAAGCACGGAGGCTTTGTTCAACTTAGAAGCAGGGGTCAAGCCTTCCAAATCCGCAACCAGCATGTTCTGGCTGCTGGCCTTGATCCTGAGACTAGGTACCACGTCTCGGAGCTCCAAGATCTTGGTGTTGATATTTGTTCTGTATTTCTTTTCAATGACATTGTGAGATAACTTGAGTTTCTTGGGAGCCTTGGAGACTTTTCGTTTGCACAAGACTCCTTTGGGTGTGAGTTTGGTTTCCTGGCTGCCCATACCGTTCTCCATTGAAAGACCATCACCTTGGAAGAGATCGTCGACTGGGCTCTTGGAGGCATTGACACTGGCAAGCAGAGAGCCGCCTCGTAATGTGTTGCTTTGAGGAGTGTTCATCAAGGGGTTCGACATGGAGCCGGAGTGTAACATGTTCTGCGGTTGGTTGTCATAAGTCAGACCCTTGGATGACAGGTGAGGGGTCAATGGAGAATGGGAATTGATAGATCTGTGTTCAGATTTGACACCGCTATGGATGCTGGAGAACTCAGTCAAGAAAGTGGCGTCGTCAGTCATCATGGAAACATTGGAATTGGGGCGGTCCTGGCCGTCTTGGGAGTTGTATGAAGGAGAAGAATCGTTGGCTACAAATAGATAATTGCTCGACTCACCAGGAGTGGTTGCATCGGGAGAACAATCCAAGTTCTCATTGAACAGCATCAATTGGGAGTCCAAGAAGGTGGAAGCATATTCATCTCTGGATTGCAAGGAGGGAACGGAATCTTGAAGCACGCTCAAGAAGTCGAGGGTGTCGTTAAAGTCAAAACCCACAGGATCGGACATTGCGGTGAAACGAGAAGTCCGGGAGATCGGGGAAGAAAACCGAATAGGAAGGAAACTTGTTAGCAAGCGGTATACAGGCCAGTAAGGATAAGCGGGACGATCCAGGACAGGGAGATACAGTTGGAACAAGAAGTCGGGGGGGTAGAAATTAGCACACTGATTGGAAGGGGAAAAGTGACGGGCGATCTTAGGGGAGTCAACAGAAATAGAAAGAAAGTTGTTGCACTAACCGGATTGTTTGCCGGTCTTTAGGGTCATAATTGGTACTAGTTCATGTATATAACAAAAAGTGGTGTGATCTTTTGAAGTGCGCGCAAGTGCGCCTAGCGAGTCAGATTTTTTAAAGTATACAATGGGACATACTGAGGTCAAACATGGAGCGAGGGCCATTTAGGCTTAATCATGAAAGGGACAAAATATTTTGCTTTGTTCTCTTTGGCCGGGAATGCTCGATGCTCTAGCTTTCCTAAATTTACTGCATGACCACTTAGGAGGAGTCAGTGTTGAAGGGTAGGGAAAGGAGGGCAGAGGGCAGAGGGCAGAGGGAAGAAGGTTAAGGCCGAAGCGTTAAGGCCGAAGCGTTAAAGGTGAATGATTAAGGTGAAGGTTTAGAGGTGAAGCGTTAAAGGTGAAGCGTTAAAGGTGAAGGTTTAGAGGTGAAGGCTTAGAGGTTAAAGGTATGAGGGAGGGAGCATTTATGTATTTAAGGCAGGCAATTGCATCTTTTGGTTATGGTAGATTTGGCCGATCCAAAGCAGAAAATGAAATAAAATAAAAAGGAAAAAAAGGAAATAAAAATAAAAAGGAAAAAAAATAAAAAGGAAAAAAAATAAAAAAGGAAAAATAAAAAAGGAAAAATAAAAAAGGCAAAAGGGAAAAGGCAAAAGGCAAAAGGCAAAAAGGCAAAAAAAGGAAGAAAAAAAAGATGAAGCCAGTGTTGCACGCGTCCTGCACACGTCCTGCACTTAAACACCAATACTGAAACGTTTTGAAGAGTTCGAAATTAGCAAAGGTGCATAGGATGTAAACAGTTATCATTGTATATGAAACAATGCGCCGCAATCAGCAGTCACGCGCAAGGTCGCGCGACATGCCAGAAACCTAGAATACGTCGCTTTTTTAGAACGTGGGAGGGGGATATGTGCGTCTAATAAATTTCTGAGGCTTGTGTGCCGGTGAGTCAGTTGAACAATAACCATTACAAGAAGTCAGATTGTGGCGGCTTCTAGAATTAGAAAGTATATTTCGAGTCGTGAAATACTCAAAAATGGCCTTGTTTCTTTTCATAGATGGCCTTGTTTCTTTACTTATCTACAAACCTCCGGAAATGCCCCTTTTCAACCTCCCCTAATCTCATGGCCCTATTTTTTCGGCGTGGCTTGAACGATTCTTCTCGCACTTCTCGGGGGTCTGAATGCATCGCATCATGTATATCGCTCTGTCACATATGTCGCCTGCACTCTTATCGAATTCTTCTAAGCTGCATTGAAGTTTACTTTATTAACGTACCACATTTTACTCCTGAATCCCCCTATTGTGTTTTTTTCTTCCAGGGTCTATTTTTTTTTTCCTTTGTCTGCAAAAGAACCCTTCTTAACAATTACTTATCGGTTCCGATCCTTCAATCGATCTATCCCCTCATTAGTCATTGGCGTCTTATTTGAGGTTTTTTCTACGGCCTGCTGTTGACCATGGCTTCCTCTCTTTTTTACAATGCCGTGCTTAAACGCAAGTACCCACTCTTAGCCATCCTCATATGTTTCTCCATTGTCAACTATTTCTTCTATCATGACTCCACCGTTTTGGATACCTCGGTCGTTATCAATTCCGAAAAGCTACTGAAGTTATTCGACCACTTCCACGGCCGACACCAAGATCTCCAAAAATACAAAACGCGCTCCCGCGCTTATGATGAGATCTTGGCCCAAGAAGATATGTACGATTTCTTGCGTCAGAACTCATTTCAGGAAAGATGTGATGCCTACTTCAATGTCCTCTCATTGGCTGATCCTGACTGGTCTATTGACCCAAATGCTGATGTGCGGTATGGTCAAGACTTCACTTTAAAGTCCTACAAAGAAAAGATCAACAAAGAAGACGACAAAAAAATCGAGGAAGCGAAGAAAAAAGGTGAGACTCCTCCAGAAAAACATACTGATGAGCAGATCCTGAAGAACTTTGAGGTCCTGAAGGCTCATGCTCTTGAATTGGAACAGAATTTGCACGATTATATTGCCCATGTCAGAGTCTTCGATAAATGTTATATGAGGAATGAGGCCAGTGATAAGACCTTTGTCACGAAACAAAGAGATTTTTTGAATAAAGAAGTCACGTATATCAGAAATGAAGAAACGGAAATGGGTCAGGCCAAGCTTTTGTTTGGACAAGTGAATGTTGAAAGTGCTGAAAAGAAGATTTTCCCATTTCTCACTCACAAGTACCCCATTTTCAAGCATTGGAGTGGTGAAACTGTCATCTATCCAGGAAAAGACTACACTTTTGACAAAGAGGGCAAAAGCTTTTTGAACGACTTCAAATCCCGTTTGAATGGAAAGGGCATTGTCATGACCTTATCCGACGAGTTTGTCCCTAGTGCATGTCGCTTGATTAGAACCTTGAGAGCCCACGGAAACCAGTACCCAATCCAGGTGGTATACCACTCTGGATTATCGGACAGTTCCCAGTACAATCTCATCAAAGTCGGAAGAACTGATTTCCATGGTTACCCAAAACAAGATATCTGGTTTGTCAATGCAGCCAGATCCATTGAGACGCAATACCTCTCGAAATTCAACGGATTCTCCAATAAAATCCTTGCAACTCTTTTCAATTCGTTCGAGGAGTTCATTTTAATGGATGCTGATGCCGTGCCTTTGAGGGATCCAGACTACTTCTTCAATCACAAGAAATACCGGAACACTGGAACTTATTTCTTCCGAGACCGCATGTTCATTCTCCACAAATCAGCAAGTGATAATGTTCTCCTTAAGAAATTACTTCCATCCCTTGAAGACTCTATCTTCTTTAATATCCCACAAACCTCCAACAAGACCTTGGGCAACGAGTTCATGCGTGGCCTCAACCATTATATGGAGAGTGGATTGGTTGTCATCAACAGGAAGAGACACTTCATGCAGCCGTTCATGATGTCCATTATGAATTTCTTCAGACCCATCGTGGTCTCATTCTACGGCGACAAAGAACATTTCTGGATGTCGCTTGTGTTGGGCGGAGACGAAAACTATGCATTCAACGGTAACCCGGCCGCTTCCATTGGAGAGTTGACTCCCGAAACCGAACGTCACAATGATGTGAATAAGATACAAAGCTTTCATTCCAAGGAAATCTGTTCGAACCATCCTGCGCATATTAGCGACGAAGACGACCACTTGTTATGGTTCAATTCAGGGTTTCAGTTCTGTGGAGAGATCGAGGAGATGAATCCGGAAGAGGAATTCAAAATCGGAACCAGATATACCCATCTTAAAACCTTGGAAGAGTTCAAGACGTTCTTCGCTACTCCATTGAAGATCAGACATGCCATCATTCCTCCTCGAATCAGTCCGTTTGAGAATTTAAAGGATAATGTTGAAAACGAGCCCAGGGTCCCTTGGACCTCCAAGAAGTACTGCCATAGCTACTGTTGGTGTGCGTATTCCCTGATTGGAGGTTACTACAAGGAAGGAGGGCTCACGAAGTCGAACCAACGAGAGGGTCGAATCATTGAGTTCTCGCAGGAGGAGATCGACCACTTCGAATTTTTTTCGAAGATTTGGAACGAGCCTTTGAGTGATTAGTATAGGCGTTGAACTAGCTGCAGCTGGTTAACGGAACATAGTAAGAAATCATGATATTACTGTTTCTTGTAGAACAGCACCTGTGCACATACACTCTGAGGAAGACACAACACCGGGTCGACTTTCTTCATAGTGTACTTTTCAGGGAACATCAATGCCAAGCCAGCGATGGCAAAACACGTGTGGTAGACATCCGTCTGGTTATCAGGCCGATCAGCAAACCCTCCAGCCTCTGGGTCCTGGCACAGTAAGATGAAGGACTCCAAAGCATCATAACTAATCCAATCAGCCTTACCAAGCACCGAAAGACTCAGAAGCACCCACCAACTGTAACACACATCCGGCAACTTCTCCGGGCGGCCATTGAAACCCCCCGAGCCAATCACCTGTCTCTCACTTAGCCAGGATGCAGTCTGAGCATCCACCGATTCTATGCTATCACATAAAGCCAATGCGCCAACACATGTGTACACCTGAGCAGCATGGGACTCTGCTCCCGGGAACATGCCAAAGCCACCGTCGAAGTTTTTGCAGCTGAGAATGAAGGATTCGGCATCCGTTGCGATTTCAGGGGACATCAGGTCCAACACCGTCAAGATAAAGAGGCACACGAAGACGAACCGAGTATCGATTTCGCCAAATTCATCGCCCGCAAACGAGCCGTCACTTTGGCGTAGCCCCTTGACGAAATCCACAATCCGGTCTCGTTTGGCCTGGTCCAACAGGTCCATATTCTCATAGATAAGTAGGATCTGGAGAGCAGAGAGGGTGGTTAAGACATGAGCATCATGGCCAGGAAATGCAGCAAAGGCGCCTTTTTCTTCATCAAAACACGAAAGAACATACAGAGTCACCTCGTCCTTGGGAAGCGTTGTTAACGAGCCCACGGTATCCAAGGCCATCACGGCCCAGTACAAGCCGCTCATGCGGAGGTGTTCCAGTAACCAATACTCATAGGACTGCAGGGCAAGTTTAGAGTCCAATTTCTTGATAAAGTCCACATGGAGATCTCTAAGGAACCCAGTCATATTGATAGAAATTGGGGTGTGAGTTAGGTAAGACTGCGCATCTATATATGTCGTGTGCACTTCTAAAGAGACAAGAACATGGCAAACATCAGTACCTCCAGCCAGAAATAAATGACCAAAATTTCTTATTATTATTATTATTATTATTATTGATTCTTGGAGATTTCAACTTGATGAAGAATCAATATGTTTTGGTACTTTAGTCCTAAAAAGAATGTCTTCTTAATTAGACTCCACGGGGTCACCTACAGAAACCTTGGGCCAATTTTTCTCCAAATCTGGAAATATGGATCTACAGTTATATATGACTATGGTGTAATTTGGTGTAATTTGATGTAAAATAGTGTAAATTGGTGTAAATTGGTGTAAAATAGTGTAAATTGGTGTGTGGAGTAGTCCGTAAACAGTGTAAAATAGTGTGCGTAAAATAGTGTATAAAATAGTGTATAAAATAGTGTATAAAATAGTGTATAAAATAGTGTATAAAATAATGAGTGTAAAATAATGAGTATAAAATAATGAGTATAAAATAATGAGTGTGAAATAATGAGTGTGAAACATAATAAGTGCAGTGAGCGTAAAAAAGAGTATAGTGTGTGAGTAGTCAGTGAGCGTAGAAAGAGTATAGACTTACTGAGGATGGAGTGCAGACTGAGTAGACTGAGTATACAGTATAGAGTAGAGTAGAGTATAGAATAGAGTATACAGTATTGAATATAGAATAGAGTATAGAGTATACAGTATAGAGAGTATAGAATAGAGTAGAGTATACAGTATAAAGTAGAGTATAGAGAGTATAGAGAGTAGAGTAGAGTATACAGTATAGAATATAGAATATAGAATGTAGAGTAGAGTATACAGTATAGAATAGAGTAGAGTATAGAGAGTAGAATAGAGTAGAGTATAGAGAGTAGAGTAGAGTAGAGTATACAGTATAGAGAGTAGAGTAGAGTATAGAGAGTATAGAATATAGAATATAGAGTAGAGTAGAGTAGAGTATGGAGTATAGAGTATAGAGTAGGGTATACAGTATAGAATAGAATAGAGTATAGAATATAGAATAGAGTAGAGTATACAGTATAGAGAGTAGAGTATAGAGTAGAGTAGAGAGTAGAGTATAGAGTAGAGTATAGAGTATAGAGTAGAGTATAGAATAGAGTGGGAGGACGGAGTTATCAATGTATGGAGTCCCAATTTCTTTACATTCCCGAAATTCTCCTCCACCCAACTTTCTCCAAGACAGGAACATACTCCTCATGAGAGATGCTTTGGTCACGTCCCACAGGCCGCTTGTATCGCAGGACCAACTTCTTTTTTTTGTAAAGCATGATGCACCGGAGTCCAGGTTTTTAGACCTACCCCCAGACCTGGTGACCATGTCTCCACCAATGGTGTGATATACAGGCTTGCCAATCAACAGACAAAAATTACATTAGTGCCGAATTCTTATACTGACTAGTAGTGATTACTACTACAGCTATAATTGCCTATTGATTACTACTAGTACAGACTAGTACTCTTTGAATCTACTACTTCTACTGGTACTTACTATTATTGATTACTGACTACTAGTATTGACTATAGAGAGTATAGAGAGTATAGAGAGTAGAGTATAGAGAGTAGAGTAGAGTAGAGTAGAGTATAGACTGATTATTCTTCTGGAATAGATAGTGAATGGTTAAATGTAATAATGACTGGATTTTGTACTGTTCGTCGTATGGATATAATCTTGGATTCTTAAACTCTAACTTTCGAGGTTTATGTTGAATAAACATGATACGCATAAATTGGGGCCATGATCACTTGGTGGAAATGTTGAAAAGCAAATCTCTGATTTCAATCTATATTACTATTAGCCTTTACAATGGGTATTGTATTACTACTAGGAAAGAGTAGAGTAGAATAAAATAGAATAGAGTAGAGTTAATAAATACTGTAGTGTATAGTATGGTGAATCTGGAGATGCCTATTTTGCATCCAAATGAACAATTGTACATGTTAATAGTCTAAACTAGGGAAGGAGTATTCTAGTCTATTTCCTTTTCAGAACGGATTTCACACTATTCTCTATCTAGTGCCTTTAGCACCAAATTAGAAATTCTTTTAGCACCAAATTAGAAATACTTTTTAGCACCGAAAAGAAATTATCTGATCTAGTCTTTAGTGGTCTTTAGTGGTCTTTAGTAGTCTTTAGTAGTCTTTAGTAGTCTTTAGTAGTCTTTAGTAGTCTTTAGTAGTCTTTAGTAGTCTTCAGTAGTACCTCTAAAAAGAGTAGGTATTAAAGAATCTACCATTCTAAAACAGAAGTATCTACCAAATGAGAGTTAGATCTACTCAATGCTAGCAGGTAGTCAAAGATTACACCATCTCTAATTAATGGCATTAGGAAAGACCAATTAAATAAATCGACTTAAATGGGAAGAGGAGGAAGAGTGTAGATGAACCAAGGGCTCTGACAGAAAGAGAGAAAAGAAGCGAAGGTCAAGAGATGAACATGAGATTAGGACGACAAGTGGGAAGAAGATAAAGAACACTGATAAAGAATAAGTGATTGAAATTGGGAGATCAAGAAGGTGGGGATTCCGAAGTTAAGTTTAAGATGGTCAAGTTCTGGAAGTTCAAATAGTTCAAGGTTACCCAGATTATACCTACACTAGACTATAAACTATAACCTACTCATCCATATATATTGAATCTATATCGTGAATTCATATCTACTGAATCTATATCCTGAATTCATATAATTCCAAGAGTATAGATTTAGGATCAAAATGCCACTAATCATTGCCTGGAAAATATAGATCCTATCCTGGTTCCTTAACTATACAGGACAACAATATATTGCTGTACTATCAGGCCACAGTGAAACATCTGCTTAGATTAATCTAGAATAATCGTCAGCCATTGGCTTCCTATTGGTAGCTCTGTAGTAATATAGTATGGTTGTGTAATAGTCCAGTAGAGTAGTAAGCCAGTGGATTAGTATGACGTTACTTTGCGCCAGTCTTAAATGTACAATAGTCATTCATGGAAAAACACGCTTGCATGACAATGTCGGAGTCACCTGTTGATTATTCAATGGACACGTGCATCTGTATGATTGGATTGTCCAAACTGCGATATTCTAACAATCCGCAGGGAATTGCGAGTCCGCATAAAGTTGCCTGGACCAAGATGACGTCATGGACTATTAAGTCCATTTTCTTTTTGCCTGTTTCGGAGTTATTCTTTTGGTATTTTGCTTTTTGGGATATTTCGGGGTTCTGGCTTTGTTCTTGTCGTGGACACTCAATTAGGTATCGCATTCATGTCCTATCCATTATGACGAGAATTGACAAGATAGACAAAATGTAGAGTTTCCAAATGACGACCATGGGGATATTATGCTATGATTAGAAATGCAACTTCTTATAAGTGTACTTTTTGTTGCAGGGCCGATACTCTGCATAGTTCAAGCTGCGGGAGTTCTGGTTGCCAATGAGGTTGCCCACGTTGCTGACCTTGCAGCCATTATAAGTGACCTCGAAGCTTTCGAATCGGGTATCGAAAAATGCTATGGTGGTGGGAAGCGGCTCGATGCGCATCACGCTCTGGTAGTTTGGGTTGATCACCCGCAAGTCCTTAGAGAATGGCTGCAAGTTGCCCTGGTCCAAGATGCTCTTGACCAATTTCCTCGACTGCTTGACCTTGGACAGTAGATGTACTCCGTCACCAACGAGGTTAGCCACTTCCTGGTCCTGGCCCTTTTGCTCGAGCTCCAATTGCATCTTTTCTAGGTCGAGGTCCGACTGGAACACAAGGTCGTTTCGTTTCAACTTGTTCATCATGTCATCTCGGAAAAGCACGATTTCCTGTGACACGTAGTTTATGCGCATAGGGTTCCATCCGAGAATAAGGCTGCCTTTTGGGAAGAGCCGGTCCAACCTCGTGACAAACACCTTGGGGATGGGGGTTTGGGGCAACACCGAGGAACTGGGTTTACCTAGCGATTGCGTCGATTGCCATGGATCATTGCACCCCGGGATCAAGAGCAACTTGCAGTTGTTGAGCACCAACGGGCACTTGGAGAGGATTTCGGCCAAGTTATCGAAATTGCTCTTGTATTCTTCGGAATTGGACACCAGCGTGTTTCTGCCCTTGGCAGACGTGAGTGGCTGCGATGTGAACGATCCCACCATCACAATCACAATGTGGATATCGAAACTGCCCGAGTCTTGTTCCTCCTGGATTTCGTCCTCTAGCTTGGTGAAGAACTTGCGTAAACCCAGTATGATCTTTGCGTCATCAAGGTAGACATTGGCACCAAGCATGACAACACGGTGTCCCTCCAACGTCTTCTCCAACGCCGTCAACTTCTTCTGCAACCGCCGGTCGATCTTGACCAAAGCTTTGCTTGCAGCCTTGGTGTCCACGTGCATTCCCATAAAGTCCAAGTGACCATAGGCATCTAGCGCAACGTCTCTCCGTTCGGCAGAAGGCTGTGCTATATTCGACACGTAGAAACACCCACTGATCAAATTGGCATCGTTTCCCATCGACCCGCCAGATGCAGAGTAAATCCCCTCCACTATCACGAACATACCCGTGCAGTAGAACAGGCCGTCCATTTTATTGGCCTTGGATACGTTTAGCTCGATGTAATCGGAACTGTCCTCTAAAGTAAGGTTGCCATTGGCATTCCGAGACAAGAGACCAAACAACGAGAACTTGCTTCCGTCTCGTCCCAAGACGTTTTTGATGAGGGTGATTTCAAACCCAGCCTTGCGTTCGTTCAAAGTATTGTTGATTGCTGCCATGCTGGAAAAAGACGTTTTCAGGAAATGCTCATCTCGGCTCAAGCGGTCCATCATAAGGTAATATCGCTGGTTGAAGTACTCAATGGCACTTTGAAGAGACAGACTCAACTTCTTGCCAGCCACATCTTTCTGAGAAAACTGTTTTCGGATCTTATCAAAAACAAAAGCAGGCTGAGTATCAGGAGTAACAAACCTCACAAAGTGGCGCCAGTTCATGGCCTCTTGCACCTCATCTGTGGGGTTATCAGCTATAGTATCCAGCCTAGATGCTGTGGACGGCTGGTTAGACTTATCGATCCTGGAGTCCTTAGACAACTCGTTAATCACCTGGGTGAGACCAGCACCATCAATAAATAAGCCCCTATCCTGGTGTTTCCATGTCTTGGCCACATCCTCCAAGAACTTTTGGCCCTTGGGGCCTCTCCACTCGGTACCGAACCTGGAGCCAAAGGCTTCAGTGAGCACCACCAACGCATCGGATTGGATATTGAGCCCGTGCTTTTTCGAAAGGATTCTATAGGCAATGGGCCGGATATTGGATGGCTGGATGCGGACGGGTAGTAGCGTTGGCGCCATGGTGGAGGAGTAAGCTGTGGTACGCGTACACGCGTAAATGCGCGTTGTATTTTCTCATACTAGCTCACAGTCTCAGTCTCACTCTCACTAGCTCACAGTCTCACTAGCTCTCAGTCTCATCCTCTGATCTTGACCAGCTCTATTCATACACTTTAATTATTTTGGACATGAATGGGAATTCCTTAATATAGTAGTATATAAAATATTTCCATAATCCCATATACCATATATACCATATATACCATATATACTACTATATACCATATATACTACTATATACCATATATACTGCTACATACCATATATACTGCTATATACCATATATACTGATATATACCATACCATACATATAATTAAACTAACATCTAATTAAAGATTGAATGATTAGATTCCCACCTAATTAATTGAAACTAATAAATTTCAAACTATAAATAATGATCTTTGGTGAATTCTGTATATAACAGATGAACATTAAACCAGAGCGAATTACTTAAATAACAATTGAGTGAGAAATGCGGGTGCAGTCACCATTTCAACGCCAGTGAAAAAGTGAAAAAGTGAAAAAAAAGAAATAGAAAAAATGGAAATGAAAAGAAAATAAAAGAAATAAAAGAAATAAAAGAAAAGAACTAGAAAATGGAAATAAAAAAAATGAAAAAATGAAAAGTCGTGGATCTAAATGCTTAGCTGAAGCAGAGAAATTGATTGGTTTTTACTAAGGTGGGTTTCTATAGATTCGCGGAAAAACATGTCTCAAGGAGTAATTAAGCTAACTCAGTGTAGTCAAATTGTCTAGCATTTATTTTCATACAATTGTCTCTTTGAATGAAATTGTCTCTATAGTTCCAGTCTATTTAGTAGTAATTTAATGTAGTAATTTAGTGTAGTGATTTAGTGTAGTAATTTAGTGTAATAGGTTATTGTAATAGGTTATTGTAATAGGTTATTGTAATAGGTATTGTAATAGGTTAGTGTAGTAATTTAGTGTAAGAGGTTAGTGCAGTATAGTGTAATTTAATGTAGTGTATTTGTTGCGCGCTCTAAAGTTTCGCACACTGGTCTTCATTGGTATCGAACGCTAATGCGCGTCAGACTCAGTACACATCAGTTGCTTTATTCTTGGCCTAGATTATGATACAAGATACAACTCAACGCATTAATGGTATAATACAATGTAGATATATTTGAATGATATATTTGAATGATATATTTGAATGATATATTTGAATGATATATTTGAATGATATATTTGAATGGTATGACTGTTTGGTATGACTGTACAATCTTATGAACCATTTTTATTCCACTATGTTTATGTTATATTTCTTTCTGTTATTATCCTCTTTTATTATCCTCTTTTTTATCTATTATCTCTAATTTGTAACATGGTTTCGTATAATACATTAGTAGGCTGGGTCTGTCGACTGCAAAAGCACTCGCACGTCCGAAATCTTCTGCAACATTTGCTCGAGACGAACTAGAAGGCCCATGTTTTGCTTGCACTGTACAAGAAGGCGGGTCCGGGCCTCTAAATCAGATGCCATTTTGTTGGCTTTTTTGACCGTCAAGTCCAACGACTTGTGGCCTTGGATCCGCTGGTCCAAGTGCCCCATGCGAGCCTTGCCCTGCCGCACCTTTCCTTTGGTCAAGGCCACCACATCCAGGAAATACTTCTCCATGCCATCAAGGCTTTGCTTCTGGTAGAGCTGGCGCAAATGCCGCGGGTCCTTCTCTTTGATGGCTCTGCAGCTGTCGAAATACTTTTCGTAATCGTCCAATTGGCTGGCCATCTGGTGCGGTTCCGCCTTGCTATCTAATGCTTTCAAGAGCTGCTCCACTCGTATGGAGAGGGTTCTGTTGCCCAACATATGTAGCCGTCCGTCTTCTTCCACGGTATTTGGCGACTTCTGTAATGCCTCGTAGAATTGTATGACTGCCATTTCATTTTCCTGTGCCTCTTTCTCAAGAAAGCTCTCTGTATGGAGGGAAGTCTTCTCTTTCTGTCCTTGACTTCCATCTCTAGCCTTTCCTCCATTTCTTTCACCTCTTCCCTTTTCACCTATTTCTTGCCTTTCATTTTTTTCTCCATTCAAAATAGACCGTATTAGTTCATTGTCCTGTGTATGTGCTTCGCTCGTGGTTCGACTCAACTCCTCCAACTTCTCCTTCATCATTTGCATCTCCTTCTCCTTCTCCTCAATGAGGCAGTTCAAATTGCGGATCTTTGTGGAGGCCTCGATCTGGTTCATGTACATGGCCTCCTTCTGCTCCATCAACTCCGCCGTACTCTGCGCTCGAAGAGCCCTGCTATGCTCTTCTGCTTCGCTCTTCATGGCCTCCATGCGCTCCTCGATGGAGAAGATCCGCGCCTCAAAGTCTGATTTGAGAAGGTACAACTTGCGCTCGTACTCAGCCTCGGCCTCTCGCTGTTTTGCTAGCTCGGTCTCGAGCTTCTGTTGCATCGCGTCCTTGAGTCTGTTGAGCTTGGCCTCCTGCTCCCGATCCCGGCGCTGCTCTATTGTGTGTGTGACTTCATCGATCTCCAATTGTCTCTTGGAGTCTCGGAGCTCAAAGATCTTATTGTAGTCCACAGTTTCGGGTGCCACCGACGGCGTGGGCACAGCACGGAAGAGTTCCTGCAGTGGCTCTGCCAACGACGAGATAGACTTCTCAAGCGGTTTATAGCCAGAAGAGTCTAGACTCTCAAGGCTGAAGTTGTTGATGAACGTCTTAACCCGGCCCAATAGGCCTTTAGGCTTTTGACTATTTGGCTTGGACACCCTAGAGGTTCCACTCTGCGGTTTTAAAGGGTCAAAAAGTTCAGTCTTATATCGTCCTTCGCCTTGTTCATAATTGCCATAATTACCTCGTCCATTGTTGTGTTCATTTGTCCGTTCAGGCTCTAAATCATTCTTTGGCCCATAGTTGAAAGGACCCTTCTGATGGTAATTGTAATTCAGTTCATAGTCGTTTTTCAGCCCATAACTAGTGTATCGCCGTCGTTGGTGAGTATCATACTTTTCACTAAGCGATTGTCGAGGGTGTTCGCCAAGTGACTGTGGGTATATCAGCTTAAGGCTGTGCAAGGTAGGAATGGGTTCTGTCGATTGTTCTCGTGGCCAGGGTCGCAGGTACGGTTTGGGATTGGAGTATGCTTCTCTTCGGCTCTGGGCATACTTCTCAGCCAAGCTTCTTTTGGGCGCCATGGATGCGCCAGCGGAGGATGCGGTGAAGAATGTGGTGAAGAATGTGGTGTATACTACAAGAGGATATTTTCGTTGTTTGTTTGTATTTCGAGCAGTCGCGTACTTCGCGTTTACCCCAGATGCAACCATTCGCAGCCACGCTCAGCTGCCAATGTCGATCTCTCCCACAAGCTCAGTCTTGCGGCTGGAGCTGGACACGTACACTTTATAGGTACCGGTTTGGATCACCCACTGTTGGCTTTTTGTATCCCAGATACTCAAGTCTCGGTGTAAAAGCTTGAACTTGATGCCGATCGACTGCTTAGCATCCAAGAACACCTTCTCGAACCCACGCAACACCTTGGGAGGTGATGGTACTAAAGTATTGGGGAACTCAATGTACAATTGCGACACATAGCCTCCGTGTGTTGCTCCATCGTTGGAGATTTGAACAGCAATCTCGTAGATTTCCTCCCATAGTGCAGGATTTCCTCCTACTCCTCCACCTGCCAATGGAGGTGTATTTCTGTGGTTGGGCCGGTACCCGGTAGGGTACTCAAAGCTTTCATCATCATCTAGAAGCCTCACTTTCTCGTCGTACAAGTAGGGATAAATGAATCCAGGCACCGTGTCAAACTCTTCATATGGGAATAATGCTTCCTCGGGGTCACAGATATCATCTTCCACCGATGGGTTGACGGACAGATAATCGGGCGGCGTGAAAAGGTACTCTGTTGGCGAATTCAACTCCTTGATACGGAGGTTGTGCACCAGGAACTTCGTGTATGACAATCCAAAGCCAAATGGATACCGTGGCTTGATGGCGTGCTTGTCGAAAAACCTATAGTCAAGGTAAATTCCCCGGTCGAAGATATCCTGCGGCTCGTCTCCTTCCAGAAGAGTATCAATGATGGGCACGTAGTGCTGTTGTTTCTTGGAGATAGTAAAGGGAAGTCTACCCGAAGGGTTTTCCTCGCCAAAGAGCACCTCTGCTAAGGCTTCCCCACTGAACTGGCCTGCAGGTGCAGTGTATAAAACTCCCACCACATTCTCATGCTCTATCCATCTCTCCATATCAACGGGACCAACTGAAGAAACCACAACCACGGTTTTCTTGCATCGGTTGGCCACACTCAACACAAGCTCATCTCCATTATTCCATAAACTGACATTCTTTCGGTCTCCATAATTTCCATCCACTTCAATGTAGCCTTCGCCTGAATGCGCAGTTACCATCACTATTGCCATATCTGCGTAGTCCGCCTGCTCCTCTATATGCGCAAGATCCCAGTTGTTGGTGTTGGTATCAAGAATGATTCTCCGCTCCTCCGCCCGTTCCTGGATGGCCTGGTATGGTGTGCTCACAATGGGATTGTTGATTGCTGCTGATCCCCACCCTGAAACTATCATTCCCTGTGTACATCTCTGGTCCTTGCAATTGAACCCTCTGCTGTCAGCATTCTGGGCTGCTCCAACCAAGAGTAATCTGCGTACTCCATTATCCCTGTCAATGGGGAGGTGGTGCCCGGCATTCTTCAATAAGACAATGGCTTCCTTAGCAATTTCGTGTGCAATGTTATCGGAGAACTTGGACCTGGCATCGATGTGCCAGTTCTGCTGGGAAATGGCTCCGTAGTGCTGGTATGGATATTGCTGGCCATAAGTATGGAAGGTCCAAGAGCTGAAATTTGGCACACTATCCTCAGATGGTAGTCTGAGGTATTTGGAAGCAAAAAACGGCACAAGGATCCGCGTCACCATATCATCGAGTCGTTCCTGAGGAATGGTGTCGTTGAAAATGGCTCTAGTCAATGAAGGGCCCCAGAAGGACCTGCCACTGAGCCACTCATCAAACACTTCGCCAGGCATGGACATGTCCAACCCAGCAAGAGCAGAGTATACGCCAGAATGCTGAGCTCCCCAGTCAGACACAACAAAGCCCTGGAACCCCAACTCCTCTTTCAAGAGGTAATTGAGCAAGTATGAATTCTCACACGAATGGCTATTGTTGACCTGGTTGTATGAGCAGAGAACTCCTCCCACACCTGCACGTACAGCATCAGCAAATGGCCAGAGGTAGATTTCATGCATGGTACGGTCGCCAATATTGGAACTGATGGATGATCTGAGATGGCCCCATCCATTGATGTCCCACTCGCCCACTTGCCGGAAATGCTCTTGTTCATTCCCCACAAAGTGCCGTGCTACGGCCACCACGCCTTCCTCTTGCATTCCTTCAATCTGCTGTGCTCCACCCACGCCTTGGAGGTACGGGTCAGCACCAAAACTTTCCCAGTTTCTTCCTCCTTGTGCTTTAGACCCAAGGGGCCCAACTGCAGGTGCTAGAGCAATATGTACATTCTTCTCTCTGAACTCTCGGCCAAGGGCCTTACCTTTGAGCTTCATCAAGTTCCGATTGAAAGTACTTCCAGAGGCCAAGCCCGAAGGAAAATGGGTGACAAAGTCAGTGAACCGTACGCCATTGGGCCCATCTTGTAAGCAGAGACTCGGGATGCCCAACCTGGGTACTGAGCCGGTATTTCCCACACAAGGGCCCGAGCCCCATCCTGTTCCCGTGGTAATGTTAACTTTCTCCGGAACAGACATTTTTTCCACGAGTTTGCGCACCTTCTGGTAGGCCTTCTGCCACGCCCCTTCAATGCGTCCTCCCAAAGCTGTTTGTTAGATTAAGTTACATGGAAAAAGGTCTTATATACATACGACTTGGATAGTAAGGAGACAGCCAGTAGTATTCCAGTACGTCATTATCGGCCACGTACAAAAGAGGCGTTTCTTCGTGGAACCCTCTCTTTTTGAGCTCGTGCCGTGTCTCATTTGCAGTATAGTCTAGATGTTCCATGATATCACCAACTTTCAACAGCATGGCTATGCTGGCGAAGCAAAGCACATGGAGAAGGTAATGTATTCTCATTGATAAATCAGACTTCACTGTTTCTTGTTTCCAAATTCGGGATTTAGACACCAATCGGTTTTGCAGAGCGTTAGTCAAATGTGAGTTGTAGGGGAATTCAATGGACTAAATATGATGCGACCATTTGCAGCCTCATTTGTGCTTCGCAGCCACAAAGCTCACAGCGCACTCACTATATGCACTGATACTCATACATCATACTGATTTCATCCATGCCTCTATTATTGAAAGCCCTCCACCTGCACCTGCACAGCAGTGATGACATTAGGTGCGAGACCATTGATTGGAGACGAATCAAAATCTAGTCTTGTCATGGTACTTGAACTGCGTAGAGTTGAGTTCGACCCATTGTTGTGTTGGTGGATCATGGGGGACAGTAGTTGCCTGACCATGGTAGGTAGCTTGGGCTGATTCAAAGGATGGTTGCACAAGTTTTGGTTCGGGAGGAGCGGCATAACGGGCTTGTGGCCTGCTTTGATTGAAGGACTGGACGCTCCACTGAGCAGCAGGTTCTCTGATGCCACGGCCGGTTGTGTGTAGTTTGTTGAGGTTGATGATGCTGTAGTCATCACACTGCTATGCTTTCTGCTGCTGATGGTGAGTTCTAGGTCCTGGATAACCAACAGCGAGATGGACTCCAACACGTCTCCGGTGGATTTGGAATGACCATGGCCTCTTCTTGGTTTTTCTGGGGTTCTAGGAAGGTTTTTCTGGCCATCGCCATGGTTCGGTAATTGTACTGTATTGACATGCTCAGCCCGCGATTTTAGAGCTTTGGTGATAGGTTCCGTAGCAAAAACATCCAGACTTTTGGCTGAAAGCAGCATGTACTTTTCGTATACTTTCCTGGCCGACTCTGGATCAAGCAACATAGCACTTTCAAAGTATCCCGGTCGTGAGTCATCAATCTTTATAAGGTTTTTGGGCTTGACTCCGTTAAACAAGTTGAAGAGTTCAATCCGATATGTCTTGATTAGCTTGTTGCTAGAGATGAAGATATTATTTAGCTTTGAGTTTTTGCCTGCAACCTGTTTGAGGAGTGGAACAAGCAGAGACATCTCAGAGAGCTTATTTCTGCGCAAGTCGATTTTCTCTATCAGACAAAGGTTTTCGAGTCCCTCGAGATTGTCAAGTTTGTTGTTGTTGAAATTGATGGTGACAAGGTGGTTCATGTTTGCCGGAAGGTTTTTTAAGGAGGTAATGTAATTGTCCGAGAAGTTGAGGTACTTCATGTTACGTAGCTGCTCGAGCCCAAGCGGAACTTCCTCCAAAAGATTGTTTGACAAGTTCAACTTGACGAGGTTGACTAACGGTTTGAACACAAGCGGCAGGATGCGGGTGATGGAGCTCTCAGTGACCGTGAGCTGCTTCAAATGAAACCATTTGTTGTCCGGCAACGTATTATGGTGCGATTCGGGGGCCTCAAACTCGTGGTTGGACTCGTAGAAGTCTTTGCGGATATTAGGCGTGGATGCAGAAGTTGCAGAGGCCGTCATGGCTCTCCGGCGGTGCTGGGTCAAGAAGGTGGGCATTTGCGGGTCGAGAGTATGATTTTCGATGGCTTTTTTGTTCAGGCGCCCCATATTGAAGGAAGACCGTCCGTTCTCGTCCTCGTGCACGAGAGAAATGATGATTTCTGCAAGGTCGGAGACCTTTGTATTCCTGACAATCAAGATGCGCAAGCGTTCGCTCATTTGGTGCCATCCAAACACCTCGTTGGGCTCATATTCCACTAGCTCGAGTACCTGAAGGTTCTTGAACATCTTAAGAGGCACGGAGGTATCACACGGGTATTCCTCATAGCCACTGATACTGTTGACCTTGGTATGAGGGCTCAATATCAAGCATGGGATCTTAGTAAAGGACAGGTATAAATACTTCACGTCCTTCTGGATGACCCGGGGGTCCCTGCTAAAGGAAAATGACATCCAATAAACGGAAGCACTGGATACCATGGACTTCATGGAGTTGATGGAGGTGATGGACTTGGCATCGCTCTCGAAGTTACGCTGGGAGCGGGCATTGTTGGCCATGAAAGAGATGAACGTAGGTTCATGGTTTGGGTTGTCGAGCTTGACATTCAAAGGCCCCACGTCCACATCCATAGCGGAGTTCTCTATGCGCTCCAAGATGTAGTAGAGATGGTGGGTGGTAAGGCTAGGTCTCAAGGGTTTTACCTTGGTAGAGCTCCGGACCTTGGAGTAGCAAAGAAGCCCGTTGGCCAAGGCCTCTTCGTTACGCCGGATATAAGTGGCTAGCCGTTGGACGTATACATCGCCCTCCATGGAAGAGCCATTGTCAAAGGCACCCATGGACGATCAGGGGTAGATAAGGCTATAAGGCTGCAAGAAATCCAGGCACGATCTGGAAAAACAGAGATGTTCTTGGCTGGCAAGTCGTATATTATGCACGATGAGAAGGGACGGAGGAACAATGGCTCAAGGTGGTTCTTGTTATTGTTTTGGCCTTGATCTGCGCGCACTGCCGCACTGTTGTCTACGATCACTTTAACTTGGCCTCACTACTGATTAAAGCTCCATAAAAGCTTCACCAAAGCCCATTTATATATTAGAGTTTTTGTATTCTGTCTTGTTTATTTTGTCTTTTGTCTTTTGTCTTTTGTCTTTTGTCTTTTGTCTTTTGTATTCTGTCTTTTGTATTCTGTCTTCTGTATTATTTGTCTGTCTTCTGTCTGTCTTCTGTCTGTCTTCTGTCTTCTTTCTTCTTTCTTCTGTATTCTGTATTCTGTATTATTTGTCTTCCAAATCTCCTCTTTAGATCCTCTATTTCTTGTTTTGATTTTCTCGTTTTTGATGTCGTCTTTTTTTTTGACTCTTAATGCTCTATCTAAGACTGGGTGGGCTCATTCGCAGATTCGCGAGAACCCTTCTCCTTCCATAGCCTCCACCTCCATAGCCTCCATAGCCTCCATAGCCTACACTGCGAATGTTAGATATATGAGGGTGCACAACCAGCACACATAAAACATCTAGACTTGTATTTTAAAGAATTACTTTTATTATTGATTTGGTCATAAGATTATATGCCAAGATTGTGTTATAAAAATGTGATATTACCTTTTTTTTTTTTTTTTATTTGGGCATAAAATTATTTGCCAAGATTGTGTTATAAAAATGTGATATTTCCTTTTTTTTTTTTTTTTGACTTTCGGTCTTTCGGTCTTTTTATGGCATATGGTTCGGTCTCTTTATGGCATGAGGTTCTAGAGTGCTAATGCTCGCTCCTGTATACACCGCGAGATTCTCAAGTCCACGTCAATACTAACGACGTACCACTTATCCAACCAAAGGCTTCAAATGAACTTACGCCAGCAAATCACCCAGTTTTTGAGCTTGGCTTACGTTTTTTCCTCGGCTTTTGTGGCCTGGAAAACTTTGGGCGTCATTGCCTACTCCCACTCACCCATTGTCGTTGTCTTGTCCGGCTCCATGGAACCGGCCTTCCAAAGAGGAGACATTTTGTTTCTCTGGAACAGAGACCTGAATGCCCATGTGGGTGATGTGGTGGTGTACGAAATCAAGGGCAAGTCCATTCCCATTGTGCACCGTGTGTTGAGAGAGCACCATAATGCCGACAAGCAGCTCTTACTTACCAAGGGTGACAATAACGTCCAAGATGATCTTCTGCTTTACTCGCGCAGACAGAACTATTTGAATCAGAAGCACGACTTGGTGGGCACCGTCAAGGGTTACTTCCCGAGTCTTGGATACGTGACCATTCTTCTCACTGAGAACGTGTACTTTAAGTATGCTTTAATGGGGTTCTTGGCCCTCTCTGCGGGTTTGGGCGGAGAGTAGTGAATATTCAATAAATCTATCGTACATTTAAAAGTGAATTGGGATTAGGGAGTAAGAGTATTTTAGTAAAAAGAGAGTTGGTGTTGTTTGAATGGCCAAAAAAATAAATGCCTTCAGCCAGATTCGAACTGACGATCTCCTCATTACTAGTGAGGTGCCTTACCAACTTGGCCATAAAGGCTTTTGTGAAAAATATAATTTTTGTTGTTTTTAGGTTGTTTTAAGGAAGGTTGTTTTAAAAAGCCCCAAAATTTGCATCTATTCACGTCTTTTTATCTTTTTAATGCGGCATTTGTATGTCCATGCGACCTTGCATCTTATCAGTGTGCGCGAAAGTCAGAGTGCACAGGATATACTACATACGCACTAATTAGAGGCTACACAAGTTACTGCTAATCGCACCTAGAATTACTAGCAAAAATCGCACCTAAAATTACTAGCAAAATTCGCACCTAGGATTATCGTCACTGTAGATCACATTCCCTAGACCCAAATCATGATACCTCAAAGAGAAAAGTGACTATTTTTGTATACATTCCGAATATATTCCGAATATCATATTCCGAATATTATATTCCAAACTTATATATGTATTTTTCGTCATAGATCATTTCGTCCTTTTGTCAGTCGAATACCTTGGATCTTTTGGCCTGTATCTTGTGTCTGGTAAAGTCCCTCACTTTACAAATTCTCATGAGAATCCACCCCAGATTGCAAAATAAGACATGGACATAAAAAATTGAAATTTGTATAAAAAAATATGTAAATGGTCCCTTTTTTTTTGGGAACGTCTAAATCCTTCAAATTCTCTTTTTTGGCTTGATTAGACTGAAATGGCTGGTACTGGACTGAAATAGACACTAATAGCTTATTTATACACTATTAACTTCAGATTTTTTCAGATTTTTTCAGATTTTTTCAGATTTTTCAGATTTTTTCCTTTTTTTCTATTACTTTCTATTCATTGACTCAAAGTATGGCCATCAACAAGAAATTAAAGAAGTTATTTCCTATTTAGGCCAGTTCTATCTGGATCAGTCTTTTAGGAAGTAGAAGCCGCGAACTGAGATTTCTCACCGACATCCTCTTGAGTACTACACTACCATGGTATATTCTTAGAAAGGACAAATTCAGTAATAGAACTTATCAAAGTGTATAAAGGGAATTTAGACATAATGGATTTTTGGAGACTATTCAGCAATTTAGAAGTGGCAAGGAAATAAGACTAAGCGTAGAACCCACTGAGACATGTGCTGTACCTGGACGATATTCCTAGCATGGCCGTAGTTAAAAGTTCTTAAGTACAACATGGACTAAATTCCAAAAAAATTCATGCCATCTGTTACCCTGTTTACTGTCACATACAAGGAAAACAGAAAAAGAAAAGCGACCTCGGTGAGGGTCGAACTCACGATCTTGAGATTAACAGTCTCACGCCTTAACCAACTTGGCCACGAAGTCTCTTATGAGCTAGAAAAAAATTAATACCAACAGCGGCTTTATTTTGAAAATTATCCGTATACTCTCAACCCTTATTTATAATAATATGTTATAAAGCTATAAGAATGGAAACACATCGAAGAACTAAAGAATTCGGCTAAAGGAGGAGAGAAAACCGCGCTGTTACATGCATCGAGGTCCATCCTGCATACAACATACACACTCATTGGATTGCCCACCACAGAGATACTTTTCAGTAATCTAGTTAGAATTTGTTTTCAAAAACAAAATTGATAGGAGGCCGGGGTAACGTGCAGGAAACACATAATAAGTAGCAATTTTTTGAAACCTTGAATATTACTTCAGAAAGAAGTTAAAGGACACTTAGTGAAGGCTCAACGTTGGATTAAAGTGCAGGATAATATTAAAGTAGTAGAAAATCGAATGGGTGGGCAAAACATCCTGTGTACGAATATAGTCCTCAGAAGTACCGGAAACGGATATCTCGTGTATGATTCTATGCAGGCTTGCACTTAACTATGATAAGCTTATAGTGGGGTGATATTTTGGAATCTATTAGTAATTCCAACTCTAGGAATTGCAGTTATTATTGACCAATAGTCATTTGCATCCAATAACTCGGCGTATGCCTTGCGACTTTTGCATCCATCTATTGCGCGCAAGCCATTCAGGCTCCAGTCTCAGTATAACAAAGGAGGTAATGAGATAATAGGACAATTCTGAAACAACCTGAACAATTCTGAAACACTTTTAAAACACTTTTAAAACACTTTTAAAACACTTCTGAAACCAATCTGAAACTGTTGATATGATGATATACAGTCAGATATGCTCAGTGCATAGTCTCAGTCGCAGTCTCAGTCTCAGTGCATAGTCTCAGTGCTCAGTCTCAGGCTCAGTGCTCAGTCTCAGTATGCTCTCTATCCAATCATTCTATTAATATGTCAGTAGACACTAAAACAGTGGAAGTTTATATGTACAATTTGATTAGAGATTTTTATAGTTTATCTTTTTGAGGATACACGAACTTCTATTTTCTTGTAACTAAATATTAATTGGAGTGGAGTCAATGCTTGGGACCAGACACTTGGCTTTTAAAAGTGCGCTACTGAGTTGCTTGCGTAAGCAACATGGTGCGCGTCGATGTCGCATGTAGCCTTGACCATGCTGTTGAATTAAGTCCTTTAGATAATTTATAAGATGGAACTCTTATGTAATCTGTCTTTAATAGTCTAGTAAGTATGGCACTTTAGTTTTTTGTATTCGAATTTGTGTCTAAACTAATACTAAGAAAACTCCAATTCCTGTCCTTAATTGAATTGATTGGATACTTGGAAACCCTATGAGTGGGTCCTCTTTTTTATCTTGTTGCTGTGCTCCTTTATGCCACCTTCCCAGAAGGCTTTGCCACCTCCTGCATACTAACGATCAAAATTGCGTATATGCAGGCAGAAACGCGATTATGCAGTACGGGCTCCTCCCGTCCGGCAGCATCCAGAATCCATAAATACAAACATCTAAAGACCTTAATAATCTAAAAAATTCCAAATATTTGAAATCTGAAACTTCCTTGTATCAGTCTTCAAATATAAATTATTTTAGTCTAGTCTTATGCTTTCTGGTACCAGAGCTGTCATCACTGGAGGGGCCAGAGGATTGGGCCTTGCCCTCAGCCATAGCCTCTCGAAATTGGGATGCTCCATTACAATGATTGCCAGAGACGAGTCCGTGCTAGCAGCAAGATTGAGTGAGCTCACCAAGGGTCCAGGCCAGGAACACAAGTACTTGGTTTACGACTTGGCGGAATTGCTGCAGACTCCCTCCCCCCGGGAAGAGGCATTGAAGGAGGCGTTGGGTGAGTCCAACTTGTTGATCAATTGTGCAGGCTTGGGTAACTACAACATGCTTTCCAAGTTGTCCAACCAAGATATCTCGTCCACCATCAATGTGAACCTCACTGCACCCATCATTCTCTCCAAGTTGGCCATCATGCCCATGATAAGGAACTCGAGAGACTCCAGCTTCAAGCCGGTCATTTTGAACATTTCCTCCATGCTCTCGTCTACAGGCAACTCCATTCCCGGCACCGTTCTGTATAGTGCACTGAAGGCAGGTCTTTTGGGGCTCACCGAGTCTCTTGCCACGGAATTAGAGGGTAAGGTTAGGGTTAATGCCGTGCTTCCTGTTGTGATCCCGGAAACAGATATGGGAAAGGCTGCTAGTAAGAGTTTGCAGGCTGTGCCTTTGAGTGAAGTGGTGGAGATATGCGAGAAGGTGATCTTGGACGAGTCCATGACGGGGAAGTTTGTAGTAGCAGACGGAAAAGGCTTCAGAACACTCAATTAGATTTTACTGCCGATTATTGGTTACTTATTAATTATGATGCCATATCTAGTTTCCTTTGTCTATGCACGTGATGCCACTATATCGTAGAAGCCATTAAAGAAAGCGTCCGGCACTTCTGCTTGGTCATGGAGCCAGTTCATAAAGATTATGAGCATGTGTTCGTCGTGTGCCGGCCTGACCAACTCAAAGAGGTACTTGACCATCGAGACTTCAGCCTCCACTGGAACATTTTCCTCCACATAAAAAGCATGTAGGAGTTGGGTGCAACTGTTCAAGTACTCGATGCGCATGGTGAGCCGATCAAGCTTATCGCATAGAAATACGGACGAGTCTCGGTAGTGGGCCGAGATGTCCCGGCTCTTTTGTGATGTGAATGTAAGCAACAGGAGAATGGCATGCAATAGCTCGTCGTTGCCTCTATCCAAGGAGTTGAACACACACTCGTTCCTCAAGCCGAGCCAAGTATGCACCAAGAGTCTTATGTCGCGGTAGGTGGAGTTCAAGAGATCTAAAGCACCAATGGACGACTGGAGTTGGGAGTATCTCCGCCGCGTAGACGTGATGAGCTGTGCTGCCACTGAAATAAGGATCGTGGTGTTGCACGGGTACTGGGGGTTCTGGATGAGCAAGTCGTAAACCTCGTGTGCAGCTATATGCTCCATATCCATGCGATCCGTCAGGCCCATGGCATCTAGAAGCAACGAGCCGTAGGGTGAAAACTGGGACAGCGATGAAAACGACGAGGATACGCGTACGAGATTCACCAACAGCTGCCAGTAGCCAATGCGATTCAAGAACCAGAAAGCGTCGAGGTTTGGGTCCGTAGACACATCCGATAACTTGAGCTCATGCGTATCAACATGGTCCGGGTCCCGCTTCAGCGAGAGCCAGTATTCCATGAACAACCCCCGCAGCCAAGGGAGTTTCTCTTCGTGGAGCCAATGCACTAGAACAGGAAGTAGCATGAATAAGAGCTCGGCCAGATTGAGCACTAAAATATGGAACATGTAGCCAAGCACCAAAGCAGGGCGGTAAGCGGCAAAAAGTGCCGTGGGCTCCATTTCAAGCCAATCGTCGATATCGTCAGCCAAAGTATCATGGTATTTCTGGAGGTACCGAGGAATAGAAGTCGGGTCAAAGAGAATGGTCTGGTTGAGACTAAAGTACGACGTTTTGGTTCCCAAAGCGATCGACTTGCCCAACTTCTGAGCCGCTAGAAATGAGAGACGGGGTAACTCGCTCGTATTGGAACCCACAACTTCATTGGACTCTGCACCTTTCCGGGTCTGGCCAGGCTTCTCTCTGATTTTGGAGCTCAACTCCGGATATAGCGAAACCACGATGCTGCGGAAGATATTGAAGAGCTCCACGTATGCTTCGAAGACCTCAGCGCTTAGAAACGGTTTGAACAGGTGGAGTCGGTCTCGAGCAGAAGTGGGACAGGTAAAGTCATGCAATGTGGAGGTAGAGGCTTGGAATTTGGCCAAATCGAACCGGAATTTATCGGGGTGGTTGGTGTAAAGGCCAGTAAGCGAATGAAGCTTAGATATGAGAGGCCGGACGATTCGTTTGCATTTGGACGTCGCTAGAGCAGGGATAACATCTGTTCTACCTTTCATAAGGTTGCACTAGGATCCGCGCACTCTCATGTAGTAAGGCAATCTTCTCACCGCTTCCGTGCACTTCCAACCAGACTACTTCCTAGTCTAGCCTTACAATTCTGACTAGCGACTTTTTTGGTCTAGACTTTCTCTTCGCACCAGACTATTAGTCTTAACTAGACCATTTTTGGCCTGGATTCCATAATCAGATCTGTATTCAGATGAAATCTGCAATCATTCTTTGGTGTTTCTTGGGGCTTGGCGCCTGCGGCCATATTCGAGGAGTGCCCCCCGAAAAGCAACACCTCTACACGCCTAACCAGAATGGCAAGTGGGCATGTTTGAGTGACGCCTCAATTGAGCTCCTGCTAGATCAGATCAACGACGATTTCTGTGATTGCCCTGATGGATCTGACGAACCAGGTACCAATGCATGTCCGTTCACGGTCGAGACACCGCAATACTTTTATTGTGAAAATGCAGGCCATAAACCAGGGTACATTGAGAACTTTAAATTGAACGATGGTGTTTGTGATTATGATATTTGTTGTGATGGTTCTGACGAGTATCAAAGTGGGGCGTGCTCAAGTGTGTGCGAAGGAGTAGCCCAGCAACTAGCCCAGTATGTGAGAAACACCAAAAAACATTTGAGCGTTGCGCTAGAGATTAAGAAAGAACTTGAGAAAAAAGCCCGTGTGGTGCGCGAAGAGATTGAGCAGAAAGTTAGTGAGATCGCGGCACAGCTCCAGAGCTTAGAGGCTCGCTTAATTGGCTTGAACAAGGATTTGGAAAAGGCTAAGAATAGCGGCGGAAAAGACCTCAATGTTGCAGCCATTGTGTCTGGCGAAATCTCAGAGCACATGGGGTCGCTTGAGAAAAAGGCTACGGCCTTGGCTAAGGCGGCCAATGAGAAGGACCGCTATATTGCGTTGTTGGAGGATTACCTTGAGGACTTGAGGGTGAACTACAATCCCAACTTCAATGATTTGGCCGTGAAGCGGACCGTCAACTCGTTTGCTGATTACTTGTCGAATAAACCACTGAACCTGAACAATGTGATTGTGAACACTGATGATTACCGCATAGATCACCTTTTGAAGAAGGTACAGAAGATACCAATGGGTGATTCGATGGCTGCTCCTATGGGTGAAGTTGTGCCTTCGTTTAAAGGTTTGCTTACTCACTATTACAGTAAGTGGGTTGCACCTTTGGTTGGACAAAAGCAAGGGGGCCATGTTTTCAATGAGGCCAGTCGGAAGATTGCTGACGAAATCAAAAGCGTCCAGAAGAATGTGAAGACCTTGAAGTCCGAGCAGAATATGTACCGGGAGAACCTCAAGGCCAACATGGGCCCCAATGATATCTTCCGGAGTGTGCAGGGCCAATGGATCAACAAAAAGATGGGAAACTACAACTACAGGCTCGGGTTTCTAGACAAGCTTTATCAGGATAATACATTTGTGGGCCGGTTCACCGGGTTTGACGGGAAATCCATGCAATATACCCGTGGAAGCAAGTGCTGGAACGGGCCGCAACGGTCTGCCAAGATCGATATGGTGTGCGGCCACACCACCGACTTGATCTCGGTCAGTGAGCCGGAGAAGTGCCAGTACCGCTTCTTAATCAGTTCGCCTTTGGTTTGTGAAAACTTGGCGGACGAAGAAATAGAAAAGGGCTTCAGGGTGGATTTGGAACTGTTAATCAGTCATCCATGAACCACAACCATGAACCACAACCATGAACCACAACCATGAACCACAACCATGAACCACAACTATGAACCTTGTCAATTGTTCACTTGAGGATCTGAATCTAGTTCAGCATACACTTCGAGTTGAATCGGTGGCTATGTTGTGACCTGTGGCTGTGTTAAAGATCAGGTCCTAAAGATCAGGTCCTAAAGACATGGTCCTTGAGATCAGTTCCTTGAGATCAGTTCCTTGAGACCAATTCCTAGAGACCAGGTCCTAGAGACATGGTCCTAAAATTAGACATAATCCAAACATTTCGGATTCTTATCAATCAAAAGTGATTTTCTTGCCCAGGAACTTGGCACTCTTCATCTTCTCCTCGGCCCTCTTCTTGGCTTCCCAAGAAGGATGAGCGGACGTGGGCTTGGAGGCTGAGTCCTTGTACTGGCCGTTCTGCTCTACGGCCTTGGCCTTGAGTTCTCTCTTCCTCTGCCTCTCCTCGAACTCTCGCTGATGTTGTTCTCTTTCACTGGACACTCGGAGCTGCTCCTTTTGCACGTGTGCTGCCAGACTGCCATACTTCTGCTCCCAGATCTTCTGTCTGGCTCTCTGGCCTCTTCTATTCTTGCGTACCGTGGTAACTTCCTTGACCACCTTATCGTTATCGATATCTTCGTCGTCTGAACCTCCAGAGAAGTACCCGGTAGCCAATTGGGGGAGAACCTTCTTTTCTTTCTTCTCCTTCTTTTCTTTCTTCTCCACTTCAATTTGCTCTTCTTCACTTTCTCCTCCACTTTGTTCACCATCTTCACTCATTTCTTGGTCGGTGATTTCATTATAGTCGATATTGGGATCTGCCACGAATTCATTCTCTTCATCGGAATCTGCTACTAACTTATCGTAGGAAGCAAACTTTTCAAATGCTTCGTCAGCATCGATTTCTGCTTCCGAATGGTCAGCCTCTAAATCGTCAGAGTCAGAGTTAGAGTCAGAGTTAGAGTCAGAGTTAGAGTCAGATTCCAAATCAGCTTCAGATGCCTTCCCTGTATCTCTGGATCTTACCGATAACTCCGTCAGACTTAAGTTGCCTCTGATTTTCCGAAAACTCCAATCACTCTCCTGTAATACCTTCTTGATATCAGCACAGTTCCAGAGCTTAGATACATAGCCATTGACTAGCTTATCGTTTTGGCAATAGGAAATGAAGAAATGGGATGGGTTCTTTGGACTTGTTTTATCGGAAATATAACTCCGGAGCTCTTTAGGAATATATGTTGGTAAACTCATCTTGGTTTCCTTGGTGGTCAATACTGAAGCTGATATCGTCTTGATTAGCTTAGATGAAATGAGCTTATCAAGGAAGTCTTGCGATGAGAACAACTCCTTCAACTTTGCTTGATCACCAGACCAATGTCTCAGGTCCTGCTTCATTCTACGTCCCACCTCTCTTTGTAACTTGGTATAAGAGCCATGGTACTTCTTGGCAAAGAGATCAGCCTTGAGGGCTTGGATTTGGAGGAACGCGTCGTTGGGAGTGGCAGGAAGCTTCTTGAGCACGTGGCTATTGTTACGAGCCGCAAGGAGTTTTTTGGTCTGGGCAAACCGAGGGCTATTCTGTGTAAACTTTGCTTCCAAGAGGTCGAGTCGCCAGAGCTCGTTCTTCTTGTCTTTCATGGTGTAGCGATGATCATCGAATTTTTCGCATCTCACTTACACTGCGGGGCACACGCACGCACACTGCAGATTACACCTTTGACTACACTAGAGAATAGAGACTACACTAGAGAATACAAACTACACTAAAGAATAGAGACTAATATGGATGGAGATAAACAGGAAATTACCCCAGATTTCGTGGATGTTGAAAAGGATAGAAAAAGATCAATGGAGGGTAATGGGGCCAGAAAAAAAAATAAAAAAATCAAGGCTAAATTGGGCTCAGTAAGGGAAGATCAGTGTACATTCTTCATGGATCATAAACAGAGGGTATGCTCAATGCAACGCAAGAAAAACGAAAAGTACTGTTCCGAACATTTAGTCAATGATGTATCCAAAAGTCGAGTGCCTTGTCCTTTAGATGCTAAGCATTCTATATGGGAACGAGACCTAGCAGGTCATGTTAAGAAGTGCAATGCTAAGCCAGCACAGACCCACGAGCCATGGTACAGGAAAAACACAAACACATATCTCAAGGGGTATAAAAAGGAAGCGGATCCCCAAGGAAGAGGAATTTCTTATGAGCATCTTTTTTCCATTCTTGAAGCTGTCCATACGCAAACATCAAAGCCCTCCAAACTGGTACTCGTGCATTGCGGCCTAGAGAGCTGGCTTGATGCCAAGTCAAACCAAAAACATATTATTCAACAATCATCATTGATTGGAAATCTTCAAAGGGTAAAACTCCTTTCCAAAAAAAATTATTACATTGAATTTGGTTGCGGAAAGGCAGAGTTGTCTAGGGCCATCAATAAGTGCATCTCTAAGGAGGAAGAGATGGGATTTGGAAAGACAGAGACAGAGACAGAGACAGAGACAGAGACAGAAACAGAGACGACAGAAAAGACAGAAACGACAGAAACGACAGAAAAGACAGAAACGACAGAATCGACAGAATACGGGTTTGGACTCATTGATCGTGGAGTTAATCGTATGAAAATGGATCATAAAATTAAAACAGACACAGGGCTCAAACCGCAGGTGAAGAGAAGTCGCATTGATATTGAGCACCTTGACCTCGATGGTTATATACAAACCGAAGCAATAATTTCATGGGTTGGTGTTTCGAAACATTTGTGTGGCGTTGCTACAGACCTTACATTGAAGCTGATTTTAAATTCCAATATTGCAAAACTGAAATTTGCTGGGTTGGTTGTGGCCATGTGCTGCAGACATGTGTGTGAATATGCACAATTGCTTCCTGCATCACGTGAGTATTTATCCCAGCATGGAGTGTGTAATCAAGCAGATTTTGCTCTTTTAAAGAAGGTTGTTTCCTGGGCCGTATGTGGGCGAAGAGAAGGAGTGGATGGATCCCACGAATCGGGCTTGACTTATGTTCAACGGGAGAGGTACGGGTTTCTTGCCCGAAGGCTTATTGATTTAAGCAGAGTCCATGCTGTGGAAGCTTTAATGCCGGGGTATACTGCAGAGCTTATTCTCTATGCAGAAACAGAAACTACCTTGGAGAACCATTGTTTAGTGGTTAAAAGTAAGGAATAATCAAGTTACACTTTCTTTACAACGTATTGGTTTATTAACTGTATGCAGGAGAGAAAGTAGGCCCAGCTTAGATCTTGGTCTCCTTAACACCATGCTTCCACACAGCAACGTATGGGGTGGTACCATCCTCACGGTAGTTCAACAACACAATCATGGCATCTGGGTCCATGGACTCTCCGGTGTAGAAGTCCCAGTCCTTAAACGAGCCAACGACCTTCTTAACGTAAGCTTGAGCTCCCTTCTCGAAAGTCTCAATCTCGTCTGGGTTGGTCTCTGCCAACTTAGCCTTGACAGCCTTCATGTAACCCTTGATGTAAGTCAAGAAGGACTTCTTGTCGAAAGCAGTCTGAGACAATCTGAAAGAGTAAACCACGTTGTTGACGGTCTCGGAGCCCTCCTCCAAATCTTCGGGGGCATCCTCAGCAGAAGGGTTTCCACCAATGTCCACATCTCCACCAGAGCTGACGGTGACCATGGAACAGTCAGCCTCGTAGATAACTCCATCCACGAGCTTAAGGTCGTAAGCGTCAGACAAAAGTTCGTCGCCAGAGAAAATGTCAGTCAAGATCTTCATGGTTAATGGATATGAGGCTGGAATGTTTCACGCGGGGATCCCACACTATAAATACTAGTGCGAAAAAATTTTGCGCGGCCATTCTTCACGTGGCCGATGCGATTACCCGGACAACTGCTGCCTTGCGCACGCTTGCCATGGGCCTAATAAATGGAACCCTCTTGCATTAGCGAGCTTCACTGTGTGTCTAATCCATAACACTCCATAAATTTAGACAAAATTTCAAAGGGCTATATTCCAAAAATAGACCAGTACCTCTCAAGTATTTGTAATTCAATATCATTTCAGTATCCTTTTAGTATCTTTTCAGTATCCATTCAGTGATGATCAGTGATGATCAACGGCGCATTAATTATGCATGGTTCAATTGCTCATAATATAAGCTTCTGTGAAGGGTATGCACTAAATCGTGACGAATTCATTGTTGAATGCACGACGCACCCAGTCGAGGATCCGGTCGAAAACAACCGTGTTTCCGTTATGATAGCGGATGGAGTGGTCCGAATCAGGAAACACCATGAAGTCAAAGTTCTCCACGTTGGCAAGATTGTAGTCGTCGAGCAACAGTAGACTGTTTTGGAAATGTACATTGTCGTCTCCGGACCCGTGCATAATCAAGAACCTCTGCACTCCTTTGAACCGTTCGGGGTTCAGGATGCTTGCGGTCCGGTACCCTTCAGGGTTTTCTTGGGGTGTTCTCAAGTAACGTTCGGTGTAGATCAGATCGTACAACTTCCATTTGGTAACAGGAGCAACGGCCACGCCAAATGAGAACACATGATCTTCATCAGTCTCGAGCGTCTTGAGCGTTAAAAAACCCCCGTACGACCAGCCCCAGATACCCATCCGGCTCTTGTCAACGTACGGCTTCTGTGCCCACACTTTGGCTGCTGCAATCTGGTCGAGAGGCTCGTAGTGGCCCAACTGGTCTCGGACACAGAACTTGAAGTTGGACCCGAGTTTTTCGTCGTGGTTGTTGTATCCTGTACCACGGCCATCAACAGTCACCACCACGGCATTCAACTGCGAGGCCACCACATGGCTGAACCCAACAGCATATTCCTGGGTAACCAACTGAGACCCTGGCCCTCCGTACACATAGAATAACACTGGGTACTGGAGAGATGCATTGAAGTTGGGAGGCAAGATCTCCACGACATTGGCAACGATGTTTCCTCCTGTTTCCTCATCGATGCCCAAATCCACTGTGGTGACGTTATGCTTGGGAATGTCGAAATTTTCGAGACTGCTCCGGAGCTTGTCGTTCTTTTCAAGTGTCTTGACCACTTTGCCTGTGTGTAAATCAAGCAACGTCTGGTGGGGTACATCGGGACCCTGGTAGTTCAAAAGCAAGAACCGGACTCCAGAAGAGTACGACCCAGAGTACCACCCCACCCCATCGCTCACACGCTTAACTTTAGGTGACAGGTATTGGTGAAACACATCCAACAAGTTGACTGAGTAGATGTGTCTCTCCACCGGCGAGTTCTTTGTGGCCGTGAAGTAGACTTCGTTCTTGGATAAATCCACGTGGTTCGAAACAACCTCCCATTGGCCGTCCGTCAACAAAAACGGCTTGGGGTTGTTGGGAGGTGTAAAGTACGCCAAGTGGTTGTATCCGTTGACCGTGACCAAGTCAATGTATCCATCGGCGTATCTGCCCAAGGTATCGTTTCTGGGCACGAAAAGAGCATTGGAGGTGACTTCGAACCATGAGTTTTCAGCATGGTGCGTCCGGATCAATGTGGCCTCTGCTCCAGCCTCTGCTGATACCAAAAAGACCTCCATGATGTCGCTGGCCCGGTTGCTTGTTTTGATCAACACAAAGTCATCCGATACCCAGAGCACTTCGGTCACAAGCTTTTCCTGGATAGATTTGGAGCTGAGCTGTGCCTTGTGCACTTCAAAGGCTCCTCCTGATACCTTTGGGAGTTGAGCCACAACCACTTCCACCGATGGATTGGGGTAGCCAGGTTTTGGGTACTTGATGGACTTGAGTTCGGGGTACTCGTCGTGGCCGCTCTGCACATAATACGGAATGGGGAACTCCGGCACTTTTGTATCGTTGAACTTCAAGAAGGTGAGTTTATCTCCACGAGGAGACCACCACATGACCATATCCGAGGCAAACACCTCCTCTTCATAAACCCAGTCGGGTTTTCCGTTAAAGATATTGGTACTACCATCATCAGTGACCCTAGAAATGGTATTCTGAGCAAGATGCTTGACGTAGACATCGTTTTTGAAGACAAACGCAATAGAATCCGATGTGGGAGACCATGAAGTCACCGAAAGCTTATCATAGTGGTTTAATAAGGGAGAAATATCGCCCGAGGCCACGTCCAACACCCAATAAAGAGCCGTGGACGAGTGTCTCCATCCCTTGGTGGTTTCAGTCTTCAAGATAGCCTTGGCCAAGTCAGGCGAAGCCTTCAACAAATCCACATCGTACCTGACGCCATGATAAGTAAAGCTGGAGGCATTAAACAAGGTATAGTGGAACGACTCGTCCACGATGCTTTTAACAGTATAGGTGGACCTTTCCTTGGCCGTCTCTTTAAGCAAGTAAGTGCCCTGATCATTAAAAGTTGACTCTGGGCTCTGGATCCACTGAAGCTCCTTGAATATCGGCCGGAACACATCATCCCGGATATCCTTCATGGTAACTCTCCTGTTTGCATTAGAAGCCTGGAACCATGGGTACACTTTGGACTCCCCAAGAGGATGCGTTCTGTGGCCATAGTAAGGCTCAGACCCCCGGCTCTGTAACAAAGATGAAACTGCAGTCACAAGAAACCCTGAACCCCATATTAGTACCGTAAGTAAGAAAACTCCCGAGTAAAGCGACCGGTAGATTCGGTACTGGTAGTATGGCGACTTACGGTCTCTATCCTTGGACTTGTCGAAGGACGAAAGATCCGACTTTTTAAAGAGTCCTATCATGGTGTAGGGAAGTGTCAAAGGACAGTAAGAGTGTGGTATAAAGATGGGGAGAAGTAGGTATTTGTGGAGGAAGAGGAGGGGACTGTAACCGGGTTTTTTGAGTGAATGCTTAGGGTACGGCGAGCGTTCCTGCATGGTGCAAGGGTATTTAGTTCTTCGTCTTTGTCCATGTCATAGTGCGCCGCATGTATATGCGGAATAGAATCTTAAAAAAGGGAGTGTATATAATAGGTGAGATTAATCAAGATCATAAACAGTAATACATTCAAATCGGGAAAATAGGGATTAGAGGAGATTATACTGGATTAAATGGAGACTAAATATTTGGGATGTTTTAGTCGTTAAGATATATTCTTGGAATTTATATACGAATGTTCGGGTCACCGAGTTCTTAAAGAATAACTGGTGGATGCATTATGAGCCCGGAATGGACTGGTGATATCGAATACCTTATTATTGGCACCTTATTATTAGAACCTTATTATTGTTCTCTTATTATTAGAACCTGTACCTTCTTGAACCTGTACCTTGAACTTGTACCTTGAACTTGTACCTTGAACTTGTACCTTCTTGAACCATGTGTCCTATTCTATTGTGTTAGGCGTGGCAACCATTGAGTTGAGAAGATCTGGACAGATTTCCGTAAAGATTTTCCTCAAGTTGGACCGCTTAATTGGCTTGGACAAGAACCCTGACATCCCACTGTTTAAGCACTCCTTGACGTTGCTGGCATCGGCAAACGCTGTTAATGCTATAATGGGTTTCTGGAACTTCAAGTTGTTGCGGATGATTTTGGTGGCCGTCAAGCCGTCCATCTTGGGCATCTGGACGTCCATGAAGATCACGTCATAGAGTGTCATCTGCTCGAACGAGCTCTTGACAAGATCCACGGCTTCGGCTCCGTTGGCTGCCATGGTGATGTTGTGGAATCCTTCGAGCTTGAGCATTCTGCGGATCACTTCCTGGTTGACCTTGTTGTCTTCGGCAACGAGGATTCTCAAATGGGAAAGATTGTCAAGACATGTGTCTCCGGTCAGGTTCTGGCTGACTGTGCCTGTAGATGAGGTTCGAGGTGGTACTTGAGGGACAGGAGGCTTCAAGAACAGCCCTTCACGAGAGTTGGGACTATCGGAAGTCTCTGATCCTCTTTTGTCAAAGTACGAGCTCTCATGCTCTGCATGCGCCACATCGAACTCGACCTTGCGGTTCATTTTGGAGGTAGGGTTGAATTCGTCATCGCAAAATTGCTCAAGTTCCTCAGGTGGCACTACAATCTCTCCACTTTGCATCAAGGGCAAGGTGAAGACAAATGTCGAACCCTGTCCAATGGTGGATTTAAGATTAAGAGTTCCGTGCATCATTTTCGCCAATTGACGACAGATGGAGAGACCTAGACCTGTACCTCCATAGCTTCGGGATAACGTTTGGTCTCCTTGAATGAACGGCTCGAACACCTTTTCTTGAAGAGCAGGCTCGATTCCTGATCCTGTATCTTTAACCTCGATCTGTATCACCCAGTACTTGGGCAGGTATATCTTGCGCATTTTGTATACCTTATTGTTTTTGACCAACTCACTATCGAAGAACTGCGACGAGTAGCTGTTGGCCGAGTCATTATGCGATAAGTCAGATTTCTGTGGAGGCTGCATGTTGGAAATCTCTGAAGGGGCTCCTTTCATAGCCGGCTTCACATGTAGTTGCTTGGATTTGTCTATAATATCAGTGTCTGTATCGCTCAAATTAGGCTTTCCTGTCTCGTAAGTTTGGATTGCATTAGAGTTGAATTGGGGTAATCCAGGGAGCGGTTTTTCCCGGGAAAACTGTGCCTTGAAGATGCTTTCTTCGTACTCTGTGGTGGAGAGCGTGGCGATGCTGTGGTTATCGGAAAGAGTTTTGAGTTGATTTTTCTCCGTGATGCTGGTTTCCGTGCGTTTGATTTTATTGGGATCTTTGTTGGACTCTTTATTGGAGTCTTGCCTTATCAAAGATTCGAGGCTGGGCCCACTTTTCTTGCCATTGCTCGATGCTTTGGGATCGATGACTTTGTCTGCGCTGGACTTCTGGGGCACATCATTAGACGTTCCCGAGGAGTTCTTCTTGAGACACACCTTCTCGAAGTTAACGGCTTGAGATGCCTCGAAGTCGTATTCCCCGAGGATCTTGAAACTCACATCCACGGATCCATCCACGGGCGTAAACTTCAAACTATTGGATACAAGGTTCATGACGACCTGGATGATTCTGTTGGAGTCTCCCAAAACAATCAATTTTCGGAAGATGTTGGGCTTCAACGAGATCTTGAACTTGACCCGTTGGTCTAGGGCCAACTTGCCGAAAATGGATTTGACCTGGTAGATGACCTCCAAGATCTGGAAGTTGGACTTCTCTAGTTTAGACCGGTTCAATGTATTCTTGGAGTAGGTCAACAACTCTGTTAAGATATGCAATAATAGCTCACCGGATCTGTGGATCAACTTGAGTGAGTCTTGAATCAGGTTGTGGTCTGTTTCGTCCATGGCAATAGACGTCATTCCAAGAATACCGTTCAAAGGAGTACGTAACTCGTGAGAGATGTTAGCAATAAAGACGGTTTTGGCCTCGTTGGCCGCCTCGGCCTCTATCTTAGAAGCCTCTAACTCCCTTGTCCGGACCTTGACACGTTCTTCTAGATGGCCGTATTGTTTCTCGAGCTCTTCAGTCATGATGTTGAAAGCCTCCGAGAGCTCAGTTAATTCATCTTTGAAGAGATTTTTTGACTGAGGAATCCGATCAGGCAATCTTATACCAGAAGAGTATGCTGTAGAGCTTCCAGAGCTCACAACTGTATTGACAGAATTCCTCTTATTTTGAGGAGACACTTCAGACTTGACAGCAGCAGAGTCAAGGGGGTTGGAATGATATGCACGCATATCTGCATTAATTTTCTTTTCCTTTTTAGAGCGAGTGATGGACTCGGTTGCGTCTTTCAAGCGAGTGATGGGCCGCACGAAGCCAACGGCCAATGGGAAAGTCAAGAGACACATGAAAGCACCAATACCCACGACCACACCAATCATGATATCAGTAAGTTTCTTGACGGGCCCAAGGAACTTGTTTCGCAGTTGTTCTATTAGGATTGTCCACGAGATGGTAGAGTCGATTTGAATGCGAAAGAACCCAATGGCCACATCGCCTCCCCCGTAGGAACGGACTTTAGTTGCAGTCCCCTGGGCCCGGGTGAGGGCATACTGAGCAGCAGGAGAGGATGACACTGCAATAAACTTTTCGGCAACGCCAAAAATGGGCAAGAAACCAACAAGAGCCCTGTGGTTGTTGGAATCGTTGCTATAGACCGGGCGTAAGGCCACAGAGGTATAGTCTTCGGAATGCACCTGAGTCATAAGTGCAGCATGGATGGCATCAGCACTAGCAATGACACTCAAGAAGCCCGTGACCTGTTGCTGGTTAACAATGATGGAGGAATTAGCAAACACTGGAACGGTAATGCCCAAAAAAAAAGATGAGGCCGAGTCAGAAGTGTTAGCAATGGGTCCGGTCATGAAACCCGTAGGGATGGCATTAGATGTATTGGATAGGATCACGGAGCTGGTAATATCAGTACCAATGCTCAAAGGGTATAAAGCATCTTCCACCGGGTCGGAGACAATCACCTCACGATTATTGGACAGAGCCACCACCGCAAGGTTCAAGTCATAGAGTCGGGCAGATGCAAAAGTTTCGGAAGTAGTTAGGAATAAATCTAGCGAAGACTTGGAGGCATCAAACACTGAGGCGGAGATATTTCCCGCACGATAATAAGAGAGCGGAGTAGTAATAGTATCCCTCTGAGATAACCAGGATATCTGATAATAAATAAACTGCATAGATTGCTTGATTTGAGTAGCCTTCAACTGAGCAATTACTTGAAGCCGATCAGCTCGTAGGTCCGAGGTATTCTGGGAAACATAAACACCTATAACCACAGCCAAAATGAGGAGGGAGAATAGTGAGGAAAAGCACACTAGGATAATAAGTTGAGGGCGTATACCGATCTTTATACGGCGCTTCTTGCCGCGGGCGCCGGCAATTTTCGGGAGAATCATAGTGCCCGGAGTGTGGGGGGTTTGAGGGAGGTCTATATAAGAGGAGGTGGAGTAGGAGAGAAGGAATGAGGAAAAGTCCAAACAAAATATGCGCGGAGAATTAGGCCATGGGCGTAATGTTGCAGCCGAAAGTATAAGAAGGGGGCTTTAAAGGGAGCCCTAATGGGGGAAAAAAAGGCGGGGGGGATTTGTGAAAGATTTTAGTGATGTTTCAGGTTATATAATGGTCCTGCCTTTTTGGGACATGTTGTTACCATTTTGGGTGAGGTAATGTATTGCTCTGCCAATAGACTGCCTCGACTCCTGCACGTAATCATGCCATGGTGTAGCACTCTAGTTTGGGCTTTTTTCCCCATTGTTTTTGGTGTTTATTCGTTGTCCTGCAGATAGAACCGCTCGCGCGCCCTTTGTGACTTGATTCGTTAGAATTTTCGACAAAACGGGGTTTGATCTACTCTATATGGAGATTTATATGTATGATCATTCCCATCATTTTACCAATTATAATATGGAAATGGTTGTAAAGTGGGAAATAGGTTAGCTGTATGCAGGTTGCACCACTATATGCAGTCCGTATCACTATATACAGTCCGTATCAATATATGCAGTATATCAGTATACGTAGTTTATATCAGTATACGTAATCTAAATATATGTAATCTATATCAGTATACGTAGTAAAAGTGTAAGTATCACGTGGTATTGATCTGTCCAATTCTTTGGTCTTGTCTGTCCAATTCTGTCCAATTCTGTCTAATTATGGCCATCTTCCAGTACACATTGTTGCGCGTCATCACGCAAACCTGAAACCACTCCCTCTTGGTCTCCAATACCTCTATTGTACAACTGCTGTACTCTTCTCAGTTACTTGTTTTTGTGTTTTTTAACTATACTAGGAATCCCTGATTTTGTCCTAATTGAGCTATTTGGATCTCGTATAAGGACAATATAAGGACAGCATGGTCCGCTTAGGGGTGCGGCACCATTGCCTTTTATAAGATTCCTTTTGTACCCGCATGTCAAATTTAAACGAGGGCTATACGAGGGCTATACGAGGGCTATACGAGGGCTAAACGGTTTACAAACGTCTATGTTAAGGTATGTGTCGATTCTTTTGTGTTCGCAGCATAACAAAGGCCAGGGGAGTTTATCAGGTCATGTTAGAAGCTTCCACGTTTGGATGCAGTACACAGGAGATGTACTGATTTCCCAGTTCTAGTCTGATAGTGTAATTTGTCCAAATCTGTCCAATGGTCTAGAACATTGAGCTATTAATAGATTGGACAGTTTTAAATTTCTGGTTTAATTATTATGGTTTCAAAATAGTATACTGTTAAACACTGACGGTAATGAGAGAGTATATTGTCCAAATCGTCTAATTGTCTAATCTGTCTATTCTGTCTATTCTGTTAATTGTCTATTCTGTCTATTCTGTCTATTCTGTTAATTGTCTAATGTCTCTTGATAGATGTACTAATTGAAATGGTCATACTATTTCATGAGTCAATGCTTTCTGTCTAATTTTAGTCTCTCAACTGTAGTCATTCAGTAGTCATTCAGTAGTCATTCAGTAGTCAAACTACTGTAAAATATACATGTGGTGATAATTTGTCCAATTGTAGAATGGTCTGGGGTCTAGACTAGCACATTAGAAATATACACCATATCTATCAATTGTCTACTATTGTTTGTCTAATGTGCCAAACTCTCCGATTGTTTGACTGCGAAGTCGGTAATCTTTTTAGGGCTCCGTACTGGTTATCGAGTCGCAAGTTTCATCAATTAGGTGATTAAAAAACAAGCTAAAACAAGCTAAAACAAGCTAAAGCAAACCCAAAACAAGCTAAAACAAACCCAAAACAACCCAAAACAAACTCAAAACAAACTCAAAACAAACTCAAAACAAACCTGAAACTCGTACACAAAAGCAACCCCCCTCCAACTATATAAAGAACCAAATCCCCCTCCTTTTTATCTCATCCCAATGCTCATTTCACTCGGCATGACCATGCCCTGAACAGCAGCTGGCGCATCCTAAAGCGCCCTTCAGCGCGCGTTCTAAATACAGATACACTTGACGGAAAAAGAAAAAAAAAACCATTCCCTTCGCCCCTCTCAAACGTTAACCAAGTCCATACCAACCCGTTCCAAACCCGTTCCAAACCCAAACCGTTCCAAACCAATCAATTTCCAAACCCGTTCCAAACCATTCTTGCGGGCTCTTTTTTAATCCATCTCCACCTTCCTCCCCAAAACCCAATCTTTTGCGTATCCGCTCGTTTATTATCCCAGATCTCAAATCTCCAGATCCACAAAAATATAGTCCTCCATTTTAGGTCTGTCTAGCCTAAAAAACCCTTCATTATCCTTTTACCTTCCAGTTTACTATAAACTCGTTTACTTCAGTTTACTAGAGACTCGTTTTATTCAGTTTACTAGAGACTCGTTTAGTTCAGTTTACTAGAGACTCATATTATTCAGTTTACTATAGACTCGTTTAATTCAGTCTACTATAAACTCATATTACTCAGTCTACTATATACTCATATTACTCAGTCCCTATGCTTTTGACGTCATCCCTTCCATGGTCACTCCTTCTTCACTGGGTTCTGGCCACTACTCTGCTGCTGCCTTCCATTACATCCTCAGTATCTCCTACTCCCACCACCAACTCCTCACATATAACTATCCCAATCTACTGCCTGTTTGACCAGCAGTACTTTGTCAAGGTGGCCAACGGTGAGCACCAATCTGCTCTTGCCCGTGTAGACTACCTACAGCCGGAGCTCTGGATCCTTGATGGCCAGCACTTGCTTGAGTGCAATACCCTCTTCAGTGCATTGGGTGGAAACACCATGTCCACTTTTCCATCCCAAATCTCTTATGATCACCTGACCTACGAAGTCAATCAGTGCTACTGGAGTAGTGCCTTCTACCCCACGCAAACCATTACCTCCACCATGGATTCCCTCGTCACCACCATAGTCCAAGTCCAACCCACTGCTGGTGATTTCACCTTGCAATATGCCAATGGTGTATCTGCTATAGGCGTCACCGCTACTGCCAACATCAGCTTGGTGCTTGAAGACACAAAACTGTTAGCATTGGTGGACTACCCATACCTCCTCTCCACCAAAGCAAACCGCAACATGGGTGCCTTAGGGCTTGCACGCCATATGGATTCCGGTGGGATTTTGGGTAGGCTCGTCAACGAGAACATGACCTTGGCCCACAGCTACTCCATTTTCTACTTCAACCAGTCCAACCAAGAATCGCTTTTGTCGGGGTTCCTTTTGCCTGGGTCCGTGGACAAAAGCCTCTATACCGGCAATCTTTACTCGTTCCCCATGGTGCCGTACGTGGGCTGGGGCTCGTTCAACGGCTCCTTGCCCATTATTTCCTTGGACAACTTGGACTTGGAGAACTTATCCACGGGAAACAAGGCCAAGGTCTACGATGAGAATTTGTCCGTCGTCATTGACCCGCTCATGGACTACACCTACTTGCCGTTGGCTGCCATTGTCAACATAGCTCTTCAGACAAATGCCTTCTACAGTCCGGAACAAAGCTTATGGGTGGTCAAGTGCCTGGATATTGATAATAGCAATGCCGTGCTCAACTTGAACATAGGCCCGTTATCGTTGCTGATCCCTCTCACGGCGCTTTTGTCCAACCGGGACGAGTTACTGGCCCTCAAATTCGCCGGCGGTGAAGCTGCATGCGTGTTCAGCTTGTTTCCCTCCGACAGCTTGGGATACCCATGCATTGGCTCGCCGTTGTTGCGGTTCATATACATGGCCGTGGACAACGAGGGCCGCAACATAGCATTGGCCAACGCCAACCAGAAGTTGAAGCCAGACGATGAAATGAATAGCCTGAACTCCAGCTTGATCACCTCGGGTAAAATTCCCTTTGCTACCACCCATCTGATCACCTCGTCATTGGACACTTTCACCTTCCAGCAACAAAACTACTCCGTGGGAGGAAGCATCCCAGCCAAACTTTCTCAGGTACAGATCAACTCCAATGGATTATACGTTACGGACGGACCGTCAGTTTCACAGACCAAGTCCGCCAGCGCAGCCCAGGCTCCGTCCACCTCGGGTGCTGCTGACCCTGGGGTGGCCCATATGGCCTCCAGTGCATCGTACTTAATGGGTATGATAGTACTAATGGGTTCTGTGATGGGGTTGAGTTTTGCATGAAGCAAGTTTGGTACTTATATTTAATGAATGAGACTTTCGGTAACCTACGGTATTAAGCACTGTGTATGACCATATTAAGCACTGTTTATTCACTTGTATAAACTCCGGATCTATGACACTTATGCATTTGTATGTGCAGACTAGAGTCGCTTCAACTCTATGGTCTCTGGCGTGGCCACCTGGCTCTCGGAGTCCGAAGGTAAGCTGGCGTAGCCTTTGGCAGTCTTCAGGTCCCGCTCCATGTACCGGTAGAAGTTGTACCATAGGATGTCGAGGAATGTGATGACCAAGCCAATGCAGTTGATGATACTCAAGGTATCGCCAAAGATGAAGGAGCCGAGCATGATGGTGAGTAATTCCTTGAAGATACCAGCAATGGATAGCGTCAAGACCTGGGCCACGGAGAGAAGCTGGAACTCACAGAGGGTCATTGCAAAAGCCAAGATTCCTGGAGTCACCATCAAGAGAATGGTCTCGAAGAAGCCCTTGAGTTCCCACATCGGCAGTGACAAGAATTCGGACCAGCCTTCGAAGATAAGCGCAAACACAAAGAGCACCACGGTCATGCTGGGGGAAATGTAGAAGATGGTCAGAATGGGGTTCTTGGTGTACTCGTTTTTCTTGAGCAAGAGCTGAGTAAACGACCAGCGCAAGCCCAGAATCACCAGGGCTCCAAGTATGAGCATAATGCCTATGGGCAGGTGGTCATCGTCAACATCCAGGGACGAGTGGTCTGGTTTCTTGGTCATCATGATGACGGAAGCACTCATGACCACCACAATGACAATCAAGCGCCAGTGGAAAGTCTCCAAGCGGAAAATAAGCCCAAATAGAAGAACAAAGATCAAGGACGACGTCTTGAGCATGGTATAGAGCGACAAGGAGATATATTCCAAGGACACATTGCTAAGGCCAATATCACCAGCGGAGGCCAAGGCACAGGGCAAGATCCGAATGCAATAAGCGGAAAGTGGCATGGCTAGAGAGGCGCCGAGTGTGGCCAGAGATGTATTGACGGCCGGCCTTAGCTTAGGACGGAAGTAGAGCACCAAGGAGCTCAACATGAAAAGGCAGATCTGGTGGAAGGCAGTAACAAAGAGTGGGAAGCGGAAATTGAGGCCACGGCCAAACATCCATTTATTATAGATTGAAATAGACATGGAGAAAAAGTACCAGCCGGCTATGTAGAGCGGAGCGGACAAGAACACCTGGGATTTGGGCGGATCCAGGGCGGAGGACATTGATAGGGGGGAAAGTGGATGGCCAGGGGGAATGAAAAGAAGGATATCAGGAAGAAAAAGATGCGGGCCAGGCGGGAACAATAGTGTATTCAGAAAAGGAGAACCAAAGTGCTAATAAAAGAGGGCCGGAGAGGTCAGAGACGAAGCATTGCTTATAGGTGGTAAGCGGTGAGTTGCAACGCGCGGTTCGGCACTACTAACAAACCGGTACACCCAACAAGAGTAGACATGTAGAACAAGGCAAGAAGCTAGCACATAGTAAATGACTAGATATGGAACACGAGGTTTTAGTATATACGGAAATTACAAAGTAGCTTTTAAATAAAAGAAGCTCATGAAACTCATGAAACTATTACGTGGCAGAGGAGTGAGACTCAAGATTAGACTAGTGAAATAGCCTTGATTATTCAACAACCAGAACCAGCACCATGAGTGATAATTAATAATACAAGAAGCAAGAAACCTATATGGATGGAGAAATGAGCATGAAATAAGGATACTTGAAAATAGAATGAAATTACCATATTGGGTAATCTATTCCGAGATGATTATTTGCACCAATAATTTTTTCATGGTAAAAACCATCAATTTATGGTTTATGGTTTATGGTTTTGAGGGTATGGTTTATGGTTTTGAGGGTATGGTTTATGGTTTTGAGGGTATAGTTTGGTGGGTTATTGCGGAGGTGGATTTCTCGTTTAATCAGTAAAGAATTTATTCATGGTGCGCGACCAACGACGTATTAAGAAATGCCCAGAGAATTAAGAAACGCCCAGAGAAAAGGAAATGACCAGAATTAAGAAATGACTAGAAAAAAGGAAACCAGCAGAATTAAGAAATGACTAGAGAATTAAGAAATGAATGAATCAAAAATATATACAGGATTTACGTGAATATTTAAACGTCTTTTAAAATATGAGAATTTGGCCAAATCGTGACTATTGTAGAGAAAATGGTGAGGATGAAATAGAGTGAGAATTGGAGATGAAAGAACACAGTCGATAAGGTGATTTCATAGACGTTTGGAAAAATGGTATTGGAGAATATTTGGAAAAATGGTCTTGGAGAGTATTTGGAAAAATGGTATTTTTGATCATACGCCATTCCTTTGTATTGTCTCGTAAATCTTGCACCCCATGGCTTCAAACAATGTCTTGTAAAAATAAACTATTGAGACTGAGTGTGCATAGCACCATAGGATATTCTGAAACAAGCTCAAGAAAAAACATTGACAGAGAAAATGAACAAACATGAAACCCATAAATTTACTAATGTGGAAATTACTAATATGGAAATTTGGTACTATGGAAATTTACTAATGTGGAAATTCAGTACTATCGAAATTAGTACTATAGAAATTAGTACTATAGAATTTAATACTATAGAAATTAATACTATAGAAATCAGTACTATAGAAATTACTATCGAAATTACTATTACAGAAACTGAAACAATCATGAACAAGGGTCGGTTCATTCCACGTATCTATTGTTAGTATCTGGCAGAAGTGTTTCGCGGCAGAAGTGTTTCGCGGCAGAAGTGTTTCGCGGCAGAGCATCCCATTCTCCACGGTGACGCTACGACCCTGCAGGTGCACATGTTTTCACCTACCAAAGCTTCCGTCGCGATACTCTCTCTACTTCAACTATGCCCTCCGATAGCAACCTGTCTCTCTACGTACTCCAAGAAAAGTATATTATCGAGCAGATCCGCGGCGTGTGCCGTAAGGCTGGGCTCTATGCATTGGTATTGGATAAAAAGACCAAGACGGCTCTCTTTCTGGTGGTTTCCAAGGACGCTCTCTTAAGGATCGTCACCGCCGTGGAGATCATCGACGCTAAGCGCCGTATCCTGAATTACCTTCTGGCCATCTACTTGGTGGAACCTACGGTATATAATTTCAATTGCATCTTGGCTGATGTCCATACCAACCGTTATAAGCTGGGCGTGGGGCTCTTCTTACCTTTTCTGCAGTGGGACGAACACGCCAATCGCATGTTTCTGTCCGCCCGCTTCTTGCACAATCCACAGGTGGCTCAATACTTTGAGGCTGGCGAGGCTGTTCATTTTGTGCATTGCTCTATGGTACCTGTGGAGTCCAGAGTGTTCTTGGCTGATAAGACCACGCCCAACTCCATGCCCATTTACTATAACGAGAACTGTTCTGAGCTTGTGTTACCTCAGGTCCGCAAGTCTGCCAAGGCCATTGTCAATACTCTTGTCATTGCTGGCGAATACCCTCTTATTCGGTACTACTCTCTGCCCGAGGCCAACCATCAAGCTGCCAGATTGCCAGAGTTGCTTGCTGACGAAGTCCAACGCCAACTCGACGATTACTCTCGTGCAAACCACTCCTACCCGCCTCCTTACACCGCCGATAAGCCACGGGCCATCTTGCTCATCTGTGACCGGACCCTAGATCTCTATGCTCCATTGCTACACGAGTTCACGTACCAGGCCATGGCCACCGATATCGTGGAGGGACTCGAGAGAAACAATTGCTACAAATACCACAGTGAAAACGAAAAGGGCGAGGACCAGGAAATGCTGACTAGCCTTGACTCCGAAAAGGACGACACCTGGGTGGCTTTACGTCATACCCATATCATTGAGGCCTCGGAGTTGATCGTCAACCGCATCAACGAGGTGATCAAAAATAACCCCATGATGGTGGACCGCTCGCAGGCAAAAACCTCCTCGGACTTGATGTATGTGGTTGCTCACTTACAAGGCTTCGACGAAGAACGTCGCCAGGTCACCCTACACAAGACATTGATCGACGAGTGCTTGGATATCAATGCCACTCGCAAATTGGCCGAGTTTGCTGCAGATTTCGAACAGACGTGTACTGCCCAAGGTACTCTGTTCGAAGGTGTCCATAACAAGCACTTGCACGATGACCTCATTGTGCTTCTTGCCAGAGATGATTTGCACGTCAACGATAAGATGCGGCTCGTGTTGATCTACAGTCTCTATAGAGGCGGGTTGGTTGAATCGGACTTCATCAAGTTGGCCAGGTTCATTGGCGTGCGTGATAATCAGATCGTATCGCTAGTGCTGCGATGCTTCCATAACTTGAGGAAGATGAACTTCCCTATTGTCAAGTCTTCGGTCACAGACAAAAAGGTGTCCCGTCAAACATTCCATACCATCAACAACGAAGGGACTTATAACACATCTCGGTTTGCGCCCGGCATCAAACGCGTGTTATTCAATGCTGCCAAGTACGAATTGGACGAGGACTGGTTTCCTTACTTTCGTGACAAGCCGCTCGAAGACGATACTCTTAGCAGAAACAATCCTACAGGGCCAAATGGCCTTGAATCACATAGGTCGTTGCGGAATGCCAGAATCAAGGCTTCGTGGGCCCCCGCCAGCTCACGGTCGTCCAATTCCGCTTCGGGCAAAAACAAACAAAGAGTGTTCTGCTTTGTTGCAGGCGGTATAACGTACTCGGAAGTACGGCTGATATACGAGCTTTCCAGCACGCTAAACAGCGACTTTTACATTGGGTCGGAGGCAATCTTGAAGCCACGTGACTTTTTGATTGGTCTTCAAAGCATTGACGATGTGAAAAACCCAGTCAATTTAGAACTTCCGCTCGAAACTGAGCTTAATTTGGCCACTAGCCAGGCACCTGACCATTTATTCGATGTTCCCAAGGCTCCTATAGCCCAAGCACCTGCACAGATGCCTAGACCTGGCACAGCTCCAAACGCCCAGCTCGGAGCCCCTTCTCCATTTAATCCTCCTTTGCCAGAAAGCAGTGTCAAGTCGGGAACACCCAGCCATTACCAGAAGCGGGGCAACCAGTATGCTACGGATTTAAGCGACACTCCAAAGGAGAAGAAACTGTCGAGATTGAAGAAATTGTTCAGATGATTAAGATTATTAGACATGCAGGCGAGTCTAATAGGTGACTGGAATTGGAAGTAGAGGTTATTGAGTCTAGTCTAGTCTAGTCCAGTCCAGTCCAGTCTAGTCTAGTCCAGTCTAGTCCAGTCCAGTCTAGTCTAGTCCAGTCTAGTCCAGTCCAGTCTAGTCCAGTCCAGTCTAGTCCAGTCCAGTCCAGTCTAGTCTAATCCAGTCTAGTCTACTCCAGTCTAGTCCAGTCTAGTCTACTGTGTTCTTTATTTTTCTAATATCGGTCTAAATGAAAGAGTCTCAAGGTGTCTTTATGATTCGAGGAATCTGCGACAAGAAGCGGAATTATGGGCTGCAGTGCAGTGCGGGCCGTAATCTCTATAAAACCATGCATGGTATGGATATAGCACCAAGCGGCCCCAAAGACAGACAATGCCATAAGCAAAAACCAAGCCAATTTTTTTTTTTGTCTACACCCATTTTTGTAGCTCAACTTCCTTGTATCACCCATAATAATTATACCTGCACAATCCCCAGCCTGGATTGATCCCGCGGTGGCAAACATTTCCGTGCATATGGCTTATTAATTATATCCGCATATACCGGACTCTCGCGCATATAAAAGGCTCTGCTCACGCCAAAAGTTCCTGCGACTTGAGCTCCTTTTGGGAAGTCGATTGTTACAACCTTTGTGCTTACTTAAGTTATTAAGCCCTGGATTTCGGACTGCACTGATCCGGATCATTTCAATTGCTTTTTAATTCAATCGCTTTTTAATTCAATTGCTTTTTAATTCAATCGCTTTTTAATTCAATCGCTTTTTAATTCAATTGATTCCTTTTTACGCCCATAAAGACGTCTTACGAAGAAGTATAACTATACGTTGCCACGCCTCTCGGACTATCAAACCAGGGACCCAAACCAAGGAACCAAACCAAATATTCAAATCCGTTAGAAATTCGATATCAAAGATTCATACTATTTTTGATTCATACTATTTTTGATTCATAATATACTTGATATTAAGACGATCTTTAATTCCTAGATATCAAAAAAAAAAAAAAATACATCATGGAACAATTTGCTGGTGTTCAAATGCCACCCTTACAGAATTGGGGTGTACTTTCAGATGTGCCATTTCTCGCGTTGAATGAAGTGTCTGGCTCAAAACATAACATGTCACACACGAGTCCAATCTCTCTGGGCTGGTTGCTGTGCCTGTGTAAAGATGGCTGGGGCCCTCTTTCTCCCATCTATAGCGACTTGACGCCGTGTTTCTTTGATGGTGCTCTCTATGTCGGGACCGGAGTGTTGTTGCTTCTTATAGGACTCTATCAAGTTCACGTGTTGACCAATCGCAAAATCACTACTGGAAATAAGGTCAGTTGGTCTTTCTACGTCAAGCTTGCGTTGAGTTTCTTGCAAATTGCCTTTACGGTGGCCATTGTGAGTCATCAGGGCACGCTTGATATCCTCAAGACTGCTGGCTATGTGAACATTACTGCTGGTGTGGTTGCTGTTATGCTCCATTACTTGGAGCAGTTTAAGTCGACCATATCGAATGGCGTGTTGCTTTTTTACTGGTTGTTCCAGGTGATTTTCAGCGTGGCACGCATTTTATCTGTGTCCATTAGAACAGGCTTGAAGGATGAGGTGGCCACGCTTTCCATTTTGGCGGCTGTCAATGCGTTCCTCTTGCTTCTGTTGGAGATGTTGTTCCCTCCTCAGTCGTTAAGTCCTTACTCCACTGCTGCGGGTACTTCTCCATACGATAGAGCCAATATCTTCTCCAGAATCACTTTCATGTGGATGGCTCCTTTGATGAGGAAGGGCTTCTACCAGTACTTGACGGAGTCCGACTTGCCTTTCTTGCCGCAATCCACCAAATCCAAGAGTACCACCGACCTGTTCTACTCTACATGGAACAAGCAGGCCAACCCTTCGTTGGTCAGGACCTTGTCCCAAGCTTTTGGGCTTCCTTTTGTCATTGGTGGCGTGTTTAAAGGCCTTCAAGATGTGCTTGCCTTTGTACAGCCTCAATTGCTTCGTCTTTTGATTCGCTTTGTCAATGATTACTCTAAGTCTGTGGACGAGGGTGAACCTCTTCCTCTTACCAGAGGCTTGATGCTTGCTGGAGGTATGTTTGTTGTGTCTCTTACCCAAACGGCCTTCCTCCACCAATATTTCCAGCGTGCGTTCGATTTGGGAATGAACATCAAATCTTCTATGACTGCTGTTATTTATGATAAGTCGTTGGTCTTGTCGAACGAGACCAAGCAAGGTTCCAATACTGGAGACATTGTCAATTTGATGTCTGTGGATGTGCAGAGATTGCAGGATTTGGTACAGAACTTACAGATCGTCTGGTCGGGTCCTTTCCAGATTGTCATGTGCCTTTACTCGTTATACGGAATCTTGGGCAATTCCATGTGGGCCGGTGTTTTTGTGATGGTGATCATGATTCCGTTGAATGCTGTGATTGCCAAGTACCAGAAGAAGTTGCAGAAGACGCAGATGAAGTTTAAGGACGAGAGATCGCGGTTGATCAGTGAGATCTTGAACAACATCAAGTCGCTTAAGCTCTATGGCTGGGAAATCCCATACTTGGACAAGTTGAACCACGTGAGAAACGATAAGGAATTGGCCAACCTCAAGAAAATGGGTGTGTTCAGTGCTGTGTCGAATTTCTCCTGGAACTTGGCCCCATTCTTGGTGTCGTGCTCCACTTTCGGTCTCTTTGTCCTTACCAATAAGGAGAGAACTTTGTCCACTGATATCGTGTTTCCTGCCTTGTCTCTCTTCAACTTGTTATCGTTCCCCTTGGCCGTGGTTCCTATGGTGATCACCAACATCGTGGAGGCCCAAGTTGCCATCACGAGATTGACCAAGTTTTTGACCAGTTCTGAAGTTCAGCCTAATGCTGTGATTAGAACCCCTTGTGCCCAAAAAATTGGAGACGTGGCTGTTTCTGTTAAGAACGGAACCTTCTTATGGTCCAAGCAAAAGGGTGAGGAATCCTACAAGGTTGCACTTTCCAACATCAACTTCGAAAGCAAGAAGGGCCATTTGGACTGTATTGTTGGTAGAGTTGGTTCGGGTAAGTCATCGATTTTGCAATGTTTCTTGGGTGACTTATACAAACTCGACGGTGAGGTCAAGGTTGCTGGAAAGATAGCATATGCTTCGCAAGTGCCATGGATCACCAATGGAACTGTCAAGAATAACATTCTTTTTGGTCACAAGTATGACCCTGAATTCTACCAAAAAGTGTTGGAAGCTTGTGCTCTTACTGTTGACTTGAAGATCTTGCCTAAGGGTGATAAGACGGAGGTGGGAGAAAAAGGTATTTCCTTATCTGGAGGCCAAAAAGCCCGTCTTTCGTTGGCCCGTGCTGTGTATGCCAGAGCAGATGTTTACTTGCTTGATGACCCATTGAGTGCAGTGGATGAGCATGTTGGAAGACACTTGATCAATAAGGTGTTGGGACCTAATGGATTGTTGAAGTCCAAGTGCAAGATCCTTGCCACGAATGCTATCCACGTGCTCAGCATTGCAGACAACGTGCACATGGTCAAAGATGGAAAGTTGGTTGAACAGGGCACTTATCAGGAGATCATGTCGCAGGAGAAGAGTCCTTTGCGCCAATTGATTGTGGATTTCGGCCAGAAATCCGCCTCCAACAGCAATGTGCATTCTTCAGCCAACTCCACCAAGCAAGAGGTTGAAGAGGATATCGAGAACTTGCCAGAGTTAGTTGCCCAAATCTCCGATGTACATGTGGATTCGGATGCAGTTACGTTGAGAAGAGCCTCTGATGCCCCTCTCATTTCCGACGAGGAACGTTTGTTGCTTGCACAAGAGGAAGAAGAAGAGGACGAGGACGAGGACGAAGAATCACAGGCAAGAAAGGAACATTTGGAGCAGGGTAAGGTCAAATGGGATGTGTACAAAGCATATGCCAAAGCCTGTAACCCTCGCCATGTGCTTGTGTTCTTGGGCTCCACGATCTTGTCGATGTCATTCAATGTTGGCTCCAATATCTGGTTGAAGCACTGGTCCGAAGTGAACACCCAGTACGGAGGAAATCCCCACGTGAGTAAGTACTTGGGAATGTACTTTTTCTTGGGGCTTTTCTATGCTGTGTGCACCTTGATGCAAACATGTGTGATGTGGATCTTCTGTACCATTGAAGGGTCCCGCAAATTGCACAATGGAATGGCCATCAGTGTTTTGCGGTCTCCAATGTCGTTCTTTGAGACCACACCAATCGGACGGATCTTGAACAGATTCTCCAATGACATTTACAAGGTTGATGAGGTTCTTGGAAGGGTGTTTGGAATGTTCTTCACCAACTCTGTGCGTGTGGTTTTCACCATTCTTGTGATTTGCTTCTCTACATGGCAATTCATCTTCATTGCTGTTCCCTTGGGCGTGTTGTACATCTACTACCAACAGTACTACTTGAAGACATCCAGAGAGTTGCGTCGTTTGGACTCGGTATCCAGGTCACCCATTTACGCCAACTTCCAAGAGTCGTTGAACGGAGTGTCCATCATCCGTGCCTATGGACAGGCCGAAAGATTCAAGTTCTTGAACAGAGCCAGAATCGATAAGAACATGCGTGCCTACCACCCTGCGGTGAATGCTAACAGATGGTTAGCAGTGAGACTCGAGACCTTGGGGTCTATTATCATTCTTGCTGCTTCTGGATTGTCGATTTTGAGTTTGAAGAGTGGAACCATCAGTGCTGGGTTGATTGGATTGTCTGTTTCGTATGCATTGCAAATCACCCAGACCTTAAACTGGATCGTCAGAATGACGGTGGAAGTTGAAACCAACATTGTATCAGTGGAGAGAATCATTGAATACTCGCAACTTAAACCCGAGGCTCCAGAGATTATTGAGGACAAGAGACCCGAGGCCAGCTGGCCTGAACATGGAGAGCTTGTGTTCAACAACTACTCCACTAAATACAGACCGGAGTTGGATTATGTGTTGAAGGGAATTTCGTTGAACATCAAGCCTCACGAGAAGATCGGCATTGTGGGTAGAACCGGTGCAGGAAAGTCATCGTTGACTCTTGCCTTGTTCAGAATCATCGAGGCCAGTGAAGGTAACATTTCCATTGATAACGTCAACACCTCCGAGTTGGGATTGGCCGACTTGAGACACAAATTATCCATCATCCCTCAGGATGCTCAGGTATTCGAAGGCTCCATCCGAAGCAACTTGGACCCCACGGGATGTTATACCGATGAACAGATGTGGAAGGCCTTGGCTCTGTCGCACTTGAAGGACCATGTGCTCAAGATGTACGAGAACAGAGACGAGGAGGATGAGAACATGACTTCCGCATTGGAGGTCAGAATGAGCGAGGGTGGCTCTAACTTATCTGTGGGCCAGAGACAGTTGATGTGTCTTGCCCGTGCGTTGTTGATTCCTTCCCGGATCTTGGTGTTGGACGAAGCAACGGCTGCTGTGGATGTTGAAACGGATAAAGTGTTGCAGGAGACCATTAGAAGCGAGTTCAAGGATAGAACCATCTTGACCATTGCTCATCGGTTGAACACCATCATGGATTCCGACCGAGTGATTGTGTTGGAGCAAGGAGAAGTGGCAGAATTCGATACAACGGAGAATCTCTTGAAACGCAAGAACTCATTGTTCTATTCCTTAAGTAAGGAAGGAGGTGTGATTGATGAGGAGTCCGAAAAGGCTTAGTCAAATCACCACTTTAAAGTCTACTACTCATCCAGTATCTGAATAGTTTAATAGAGTCATCAATGTCAGTCACTTGTGTTGGTATTATTAGTATACATTCATGTTCAGTCAGTCAGTTCAGTCAGTCTTGTTCAGTCAGTCTGTTCAGTCAGTCTTGTTCAGCTAGTCATGTTCAGTCAATGTCAGTGTACTTGGTCAGTGCTCACTGCGCTTCCGCAAAGAGTTGATGTAGTACAATGGGTAGAACTCTGAACGACTGGACACCTCGCAGAAGTTCTGGGCTGTCATCAATTCTCCGCCATCAGTCTCCTTTTCAAAGTGTAGCGTCTCTTTTTCAGGCAGTTGTTCAAGACTGTACAGGTCGAGAAGGTGGGTTTCGCTCTCCACGTCCAACGAAACTATGATCTTGTCGCCAGAAAGGACAAAGTCCACAATGCATTTTTCCGTGGAAATGGTTTGCTGGAGCGAAGCAGTGTAGTCTGAGTCCAAGGAAAAGAGGAGGATGCACTTTGTATTTTCACACAACACCAAGATGTAGTTGGCTCCATTGCGCGAGAAGGTGGTCACCTTGGAAATACAGATTTCCTTGACTGAAGAGTCATCCATGAATCTTTCAGGAGGATAATGCACATCGGTCAAATAAGGCTCCATTATATCTCTCAAATCGATCTTTCCCACCTGAGTATTGCTCCACCATTTCCATAATAGTAAGTAGTCATCTCCTCCTCCACTGATAAGTAGGTCTTTATCAAACGAGCTGATGTGCAAAATGGACACGAATTCATGGTGCCCAAAGAGCCAATGTTTGACCACATACAGCTCGGGGTAGTATGTCACCTTGATGTGCTCGTCTCGGTCGCCTGTAAGAACAAACTGTTTTCCTTCGTGTTCTGCCACCAACACGTCACTCAACATGGAGACATGGCCCAAAATGGGCACGAGGTCTTTTTCCTCCACGGGAGCAGACTCATCAATGGGCATTTCATACACATCTCCAAACTTATCTCCAAGAACGATGCTGGTGTCATCCACTGACGTCAGTACTGCACAGGGACGCTTGGGGAACACCTGACGCTTGACTAGCTTGACACAATTCTCTTGTGCATAATCAAGCTCAAAAACAACCGCTGCCTTATCACTATCAGTGGTGCCAATGATGTATTTTTCGTTTCGGGTCAACGTTAAAGAACGAATATAATTATAGATCTTGGGGGCTCCAGGTCCTGGCACTGGGATCTTGTGTTCTTTCTTGGATTTCTTGGATGCCGGTTCACCCAGAAGTTTGGCCAATTCCTCCTCCTTTTTCTTCTGTTCTTCTCTGCGCTTTATGAACTTCTGGTCATGCAAGGTCTGCGAGTCCACGTCATCGGACCATGAACCCACCTTGGCTCCATCTGCAATGCGGTAAACAATGAGATTGTTTTTGACCAGCGTGAAGAGATATTCGCCTTTGCTATCAGTAGTTAGAATTTGGAATGGGTGCTTCATTGGGCAATTGTAGCTTTTGGACTGTCTCTTGATTTTGTGTTTTTTTCCCACCTTCACCATCTCATCGTCCTGCACGTATGTCCGCGGCCTTCATGCCTTTACTTCCTAAAGCCCCAGCTCCATCCCAATTTGGAACTTGCTTTGGGTGCTTCTTTCTGTTCTGTAGATGGAGTGACGGACTCCTCAACATTTTCGTTATTTTCCACAATGAATTTTCTTGGTCTTGGTGATTGCGAGAAATAGAGGTTGGCCTTATCAGCAAGACTCAGAATTTGCGGTTGCGGCACCTTTTTGAACGACGACAAAAGATCACCCATGGTGGTCTGCTGATTGGGGTCAACCATTTCGGTGGCAGCATGCACGGGTTCGGCAAAATTGAACACGAACTCGTCACACGTAGCGGTCCACACCTGGAAGTTTTTGGTAGCACGCCATTTGGCGATGAATTGTTCGTTGAATGCTCGGGCTCCACCCGTGTACTTGTCTCCTTCAAAACCAGGTGGAGGCATTTTGAATCTCTCGGTATATTGCGTCAACCGAACAAATGCCAACATACTTCGGATGTAATCCTCGAACTGGTACCGGATGTAGTCGTCGCCTCCCACATATGAGCCTGTGTCTTTCTGGGTGGAGCTGAGAACTGACACGAATTTCTTATCGAGGGTAGAAAGACGTAACTCCTCAGGTCTTCCACAAGGATACGAGATCAGGGACGTATCAAGATTCACCAAAACGTCCACTTTGAAATTCGCCAGCTGGTTCACCATTAGTAGGTTCGAACACCCCACCATGTACGTTTCGATCAGAAGCTCCTCCATCTGCTGCAATGGCAAGTATGGGTTCCAGAACGAGCCCTTGGTGTTGAAGAGCTGAAGAGGCAACCCGAAAAACCGAAGCATGGACATGCGGTCATTGGTTTTGAGCGAAGAGGGTTTCAGTAGAGGGGAGTTCTTCTCAGTAAAGTCACACAATGGACACCCCGATAGTTCCAAGCTATTCATGAGGTTTGGGATCAATGCAATGATGTTATTTTGGAACTGAGTGAGGAGTTCGAGCTTGTTATTGGAGTAAATCAAGACTTTTTTCTCGAGCAACACGGCCTTCAAAATCACAAGCAAGTCGTTTTTAAACAGACCTAGTAGTTCCTTCAAGTTGAGATTGACAAAAAACTCCTCCTGGTCTTCGTACCGCTCCACCTTGAGCTTTTCTTCAACCGTGGAAGCAGATGGAACTTTTGGCAGAGCAGACACCGAGTCTTGGATATCTTCGAGTTTGAATGCATCATTGAGATTATCGAAAAGACTCTCCAATAAGTCGTAGTTATCGAAGCTGGGCTGCTGGAAGTAACTGTGAGTGATGATGGACAACTTCTCCTTGATTTTAGTGAAGATGGGCTGGCCTCGGGAAATCACCACCACAGCCTTCTGCACTATGGAACGCGTGATGGCCTTGTTCCGCTGTAGCTCCTCCTCACTAATATCAGTGGATTTGATCTGACGCACGCAAGAGCAGCCGAAAAACGTCTCCAAGTGGTTGGGGTTACCCTTGTAAGCCTCTATATCGGCCAGGTTATCGAGCGACGAGCGCTTGTCAAAGTCGTAGACAAGGTTGAAGTTGGAGAAGGTCTCCTCGAATAAGTGGGAGCCATCAGGCAAGGCCTGGAACGGTAAGTTCTTGAAAAGATTCTCGTCCATGGACGCATGGTAGTTGGACTTCCACCACAGCACCTCAGGCCCATGCACATGGTGAAAGTCCACTAAGCACACAGCAAAGATCATATCATCGGACTGCGAGAGGTCTAGTGCACTTTGACGTTGAGAAGAATGCATGATAGGGAGGTTCTTGATCTGGATGGACAGCCTTCTGCTTTGGGAAGTGGCGGCGGACTCCAGGATGGAGATGCTGGAGCTGTTCAGAAGCACGGAGCGTTTATCCCTAGAGTCGAGGGACTGAGTATCAGTAGCGGAGTCTTTGGGATCCATTGGCCTAAAGTCAGGACCCAGCAGGTCACGGCGCCTTTCCTTGGGCTCCTTCTTGACAAGTCCAGGCATGGAATGCAGACTTAATCTCATGGGGCGACATACAAAGTCTTCGGCGCCAGAAGATTTGCAGCGGGCGGGATTTGCAGGAGGATCAACACGTTTCAGGATACGGAGCGGGCGTAAGGCAAAATCCAGCATATCAGTAGAGATCTTAGCGGTATGCTCCAGGCTGGTGGAGCCATTGTTGTCAGCCATTGGAGAATCTCAAGTGGAAAAGAGTGGACTTGATTTACTTTTTCGCACTGGGTGCAAAACACCTTGCGACTAAGCTTAGACGAGAGATGATCAACAACGTGAACAAGATTCAGGAATATAAAAAATTAGTAGAATATATTAAGGTGATTTAATATTCAATATTTAGTAAGTTAATATTTAGTAAGTTAATATTTAGTAAGTTAATATTTAGTAAGTTAATAAGTTAATAAGTAGTATTGGATGGTCCTGCACAGAAGGGCAAGCACCAACTGTTTATTCTATGCTATGGAGATATTAATGGAAATGTATGGTAGATTCTATAGACATCTGAGAAGACCTGATGTGACAAAGTAAGTACTGGGTGCGTAAAAGTAAGAGTCAATGTATAGTGCGAAATTGGGGGAATTGGGAATTTGGGGAATTTGGGGATTTGGGGATTTGGGGAATTTGGTTTCAAAATGATCACATATGGAGGATGTGGTGTATACATTACATTGTGTTTTATTGTTAACTTTTGTTGAGCTATTGTATACATTTGTTGACCAAAAGAAGGGTGTTCCTATGAATGGTACTAGTAGTAAATAAGGGAGATTAGTATGGTTGTATTATGAGTAGTATGTATATAAGTGTATTATGAGTAGTATTATGAGTAGTATTATGAGTAGTATTATGAGTAGTATTATGAGCGTATGTATATAATTGTATTGGGTTATAATTAATATGGTTTAGAGGCTGAGTGTAGTGGATGAATAGGAAGAATGGTGTAAAGTGCGAAATGCTCATAGTGGTTTTCTCTGCACATGAGCCTAGAATATACCAGCCATGACCGAGGTACGCATCTTCAATGGTTTTAGTATATTTGATTTTGGAATAATATGAAAGCTTTTATTTGGAAATCATTGTTTCTTGCTTTTCCGGTATACTGTCCTCCACCTTCTACCCTCCACCTTCTACCTTCTACCTTCCATCCTCCACCTTCTACCTTCTACTCTAGCCAGTAGTCACTACTCTAGCCAGTAGTCACTACTCTATACTACCTATTCTATAAATACCCTACTCTCTTCTCTACTATGGTTCTAAATTCTATATTCACCACTGGATACTCTAATAGTCACCAGTACTCCACCCACATGTGTACTAATATACACAGTATGATTCCATCACAGATTAGTCTACTATATACTTTTCTCAAAGGACCATACCTTTTCATCTAGGTTTATGGAACCTAAATTACCATTTAAGAAGTGCTTGCGTATGTATTATCTCTGATTCCCTGTACATAGCATAAGCCCAAAGTAGACAAGAAATGCACAAGGTATTCTTGAGATGTTTAATGTTTAAATAGCATAAGGTTTAGCGTCATACGTTTCCTGGTAGACCCTAAAAGTAGTACGTGAAGTCACCACCTGTATAAGAGACCATTCAAGGCTTTAAATCAATGGGAGTCTTGTAGAATTGTAGTATTGATATAGGACTGACCATAATAGTAGTACTATACAGACTGTGGAATTAGATATGGAGAAGCCACCAATCTATACTAATCTGGTAGTTAAATCATCACTGGTTGATCATCCACATGAACTTTGAAAACCACTGGATTCTCGAGGCTTACTACACTGGAGTAAACCAGACTAGTTTATATTATTAATTATTCATACTCACAGATCCAAAGACCTTCTTATAGATCTAGAATGAGACCACCAGTAGTGTAGTGTAGTAGTATAGTAGTGTAGTGTAGTATAGTGTAGTGTAGTAGTGTAGTGTAGTGTAGTAGTATAACATATAGTAGTGTAGTGTAGTGTAGTAGTGTAGTAGTATAGATCTAGTAGTATAGTAGTATAGTAGTATAGTATAGTGTAGTAGTAATATAGTATAGTAGTAGTAGTATAGTGTAGTAGTAGTATAACATATAGTAGTGTAGTGTAGTATAGTAGTATAGTATAGTAGTAGTATAGTAGTATAACATAGAGTAGTATAGAGTAGTAGTATAACATAGAGTAGTAGTATAACATAGAGTAGTATAGATGTAGTACTAGGATGTTGACATTATTGAAATGGAACATCAAATGGTTTCTATGTCCATGGCAATAGATGTAGAGTAGGAATCCTCTTGGTATAAGTTAGTCTCATAAAAGGAGTATTGGGAAGTCCTAACTACACTGCACTTTATTTTACCAAGTAGTTCTTATTCCCAACTCCTCTACAGTCTACATTTCCATATATCTTCCATTTTTAACAGTTAGTCTTTTAACACTCAGTCTTTTAACAGTCAGTCTTTTAACAGTTAGTCTGTAGAATCAGTATGTACTGCGGTTTGTTGGAATGAGGTGGAGTGCGGAAAAGTGCGGTGGAGTGAGGTTTGTTGGAATGGAGTGGAGTGAGGTTTGTTGGAGTGAGGTGAGGTTTGTTGGAATGGAGTGCGGAAAAGTGCGGACTAAACCATCCACGGGTACCAATTCTTCGCGGAAAAAAAGTAGTAGTCACTTGTTGATCCAACACATCTACCCATACTAATAGTATGTATTCGTTCCATCATCATATCTACCCCCACAAAACTCCACCATGACATCGACTGTATATAAGAAACCGATATGTTTTAATAAATTCTGCTTCAAAATTTACTTATTAATTAAACGAATTTCTTTTCTCCTATTTTCTCCTATTTTCTCCTAATATTCTCCTATTTTCTCCTATTTTCTCCTAATATTCTCTTTTTCTCCTAATTTTCTTCCATGTGTTTTTTGGATCTATTGGTAATCCTGGATTTGTAAGTCGCGGCCTGGCCGCTTTTTGAAGCATGATTACGTGATCGACTGGACTAATGCGAACCGACGCTGGCCGCTCGCCCCACTTACAGCACAGAGCAATGGAAGTGAGAAATGAACAGGAGTTGGTGAAACTTGTTAGTGGAAATTGTTAGTATGAATTGTTAGTGGAAATTGTTAGTGGAAATTGTTACTATGGACTTGGGGTGGGGTCAGAGAAATGAATTCTGGTTGGGGAAAGAAGAACTGATTATCATGAAAAATAGGAGTAGACTAATCACGTGGCCTGGCGCGCAGGTTATGGTTGCGACATCCAGGGTATATAAAGCACTATCCGCAGCCTTATTTTCCTTTTCAATTTAACAATACCTTTTGATTTAACAATACCTTTCAATTTAACAATACCTTTCAATTTAACAATACCTTTCAATTTAACAATACCTTTCAATTGAAACAATTACCTAATCCTAACATAAAGATCAATCATGGCTATCGAAACCGGCTCTAGCTTCCCTTCCAACATTGAATTTGCTTACATTCCAATTGAATTGTCCACTGTGGCCCAAGATGATGCTTTGGCTTGTGCCAGACCTTTGCCTTTGAAGTTGGACAAGTTGATTGAGCAGAATGCAGGCTCCAACATCTTGTTTGTGTCCGTTCCTGGTGCCTTCACCCCCACATGTACCGAGAACCATATCCCTCCATTCTTGGACAACTTGCCCTCGTTGAAGAAGGAGAAGAATATCTCTGCTGTGGTGGTATTGAGTGCTAACGACCCCTTTGTGATCAACGCTTGGGGTAAGTTGTTGTTGAAGAACTCCAAGTTGGGCTCAGACTTGCCCACTGTGATCTTTGCCTCCGACCCTAACGCCGCCTTCTCCCAGGCAAACAACATCTCCTTGGACTTGACCGATAAGGGATTGGGTGTGAGAACTGGAAGATACGCCTTTGTTGTCAATGCAGATACCAGATCCGTTACATACTACGGAGTTGAGGCCGGTGCTGGAGTTGAAGTCAGTGGCTACGACGCCATTAAGGCCGCCAAGTTGTGATAGATCTACATGATGAATGCAATACATTGATGACTAGTTTAGGTGGTATGAGAGTATGTGTGGATTCTCTTGATTCTTAGGACTAAACACTTTGAAAGTGACGGTAGTGTGCAGTACCAGGAAGACTACTACAACATTATAACAGTATGAGTATGGGTGGGTAGTACTAAATGGTTTAAGGTATAATGCTCTACTCTAGTATTTTACTATACTCATATTTTAGTCTAGAGTAGACTTGTTAGACTTGTATTTTACCCATACGAGTACACTATTCAGTGGAGACTATTCATTTGAATATCTTTTATATGCTCATAGTTGACCAATTAAGAATACAATCTGTATCCCCAAACTAGTACCCCTAAATTAGTATTATCCATGACTACTGAGTATTACCCATGACTACTGAGTCTTACCCATGACTACTGAGTCTTACCCATGACTACTGAGTCTTACCCATGACTACTGAGTCTTACCCATGACTACTGAGTCTTACCCATGACTACTGAGTCTTACCCATGACTACTGAGTCTTACCCATGACTACTGAGTCTTACCCATGACTACTGAGTCTTACCCATGACTACTGAGTCTTACCCATGACTACTGAGTCTTACCCATGACTACTGAGTCTTACCCATGACTACTGAGTCTTACCCATGACTACTGAGTCTTACCCATGACTACTGAGTCTTACCCATGACTACTGAGTCTTACCCATGACTACTGAGTCTTACCCATGACTACTGAGTCTTACCCATGACTACTGAGTCTTACCCATGACTACTGAGTCTTACCCATGACTACTGAGTCTTACCCATGACTACTGAGTCTTACCCATGACTACTGAGTCTTACCCATGACTACTGAGTCTTACCCATGACTACTGAGTCTTACCCATGACTACTGAGTCTTACCCATGACTACTGAGTCTTACCCATGACTACTGAGTCTTACCCATGACTACTGAGTCTTACCCATGACTACTGAGTCTTACCCATGACTACTGAGTCTTACCCATGACTACTGAGTCTTACCCATGACTACTGAGTCTTACCCATGACTACTGAGTCTTACCCATGACTACTGAGTCTTACCCATGACTACTGAGTCTTACCCATGACTACTGAGTCTTACCCATGGCTACTGAGTCTTATAGTAGAGTAGTGACTAGTATAGTAATATAGTAAGTGTGAGTATGAGATGATGAATTTATTATAATAAAGTCATTATAAATTCTAATGGAACCCCCGATTAGGAAATAACCACTTTAATAAAATTAAGGTACTAGTTTCTTGATTTAGTAGATTGTCGATTTTATTGTTCGCAGTATTTCACTGAACTCACCTCTCACAGAAAAAGTATTCAAGGCCAAAACCAAAGCCAAAACCAAAGCCAAAACCAAAACCTTAAAAATAAAAAGACTTTAAAAATCAAAAATCAAAAATAGGGAATTCAATAAACATTTCAAAAATCATACTTAAACTTCTCGTCACGTGACTGAAATTCTTAATATCAAAACATACTTCTATATCCTTTGGTACCTTCAAGCCTATGGTTTTCATGGTTATCCCTCACCTTGAAGTTTCGCGTCCCTCACGAGTCTCTGGGTAGTGCACTACTCATATAAAGAGAAGTGCACTCGTATAAAAAGAAGTGCACTACTCATATAAAAAGAAGTGCACTCATATAAAAGGAAGTGCACTACTCATATAAAGAGAAGTGCACTCATATAAAAGGAAGTGCACTACTCATATAAAGAGAAGTGGTCATATAAAAGGAAGTGCACTACTCATATAAAGAGAAGTGCACTCATATAAAAGGAAGTGCACTACTCATATAAAGAGAAGTGCACTCATATAAAAGGAAGTGCACTACTCATATAAAGAGAAGTGGTACTCGTATAAAAAGACCAGAATTATATAGTAATAGATACAATTTGAACAGGTCTGGAATTATAAACAAAGGTATATCAGATATATATTCAAATCCGGTAATTACTTTAAAGGGATTCTTGGCGGATTCTTCTACTTAGGCGAACCTGCTCAAGTTCTAATTATTAGTATTGCAGTTCAACCTGATAATAATCATACCCCACCACCTCGCGGTGCAGACCCCACCACCTCGCGGTGCAGACCCCAGTGCAGACGACGTGGGCGCGATCCGCAACGAAATGCACATCATCAACCGCACTCTCTATAGTGCAAGAACAGGCAGCAGAAGACCAAAAGGAATTGCATAAAAAGGTATAAAATTAGAATGGAATTAAAAGTGATTTGGATTAATGATTTGTTTCATTTCTTTTTGTTTTTTTGTCCGTTTCCTTTTTTGATTTCAATTTAACTGCGGACCGTCTAATGTCATAGTATGTTCTGTCATAGTATGCTTTGTCATATTTTGTTCTATCATAATATGCTCTATCATAGTATGTTCTGTCATAGTATATTCTGTCATAGTATATTCTGTCGTAGTATATTCTGCCATAGTATGCTCTGTCATAATATGCTCTTAGACTATAGGTCACGCACCGTCACTATGCACTTGACAATATTGACTCAAAAGAAGTCAAAAAGTCAAGAAGTCAAGAACTTGATAATTATTATTTCAAGTCTATATCCTTAATAATTGGAGACTAGAAAATGTCGACTTAACTTATTTTATTTACTAGTGTGTTCGTTTTATCCAGCGTCGTGCGCGGCCCATAATCCATGTAGTGCAATTGCTATATTGATGTTATTGCATCAAAGTAAGCCACTGCGTCGACAATTGTAATGCACCAACATAAGCCATGCTAATGATGTTGTGGAAAATAGAAATTAAATAGAAATTAAATAGAGATTAAAAAGAATAGAAATAGAAACGAAATTAAAAAGAATTTAAAAAGAAAGATACCTACGTGAAACTCCATTCCCCATTCCATTCCCCATTCCATTCCCCATTCCCTTGTCCATTTCACATGCTTATTCAAACCACTATAACCACCATCACAATTCTTCTCCATCACATTCTTCTCCATCACAATTCTTCTCCATCACATTCTTCTCCATCACAATTCTTCGGTATATACTGCCAATAGCAATACTATCAACCAGCCAACCGACCATGCAGCTCACCATCCAATCATATTAAAGAACAGTAGTTGGGTAGGCATTGCTTGGTTAGATAGTGGACAAATATTGCACAGTAACAAACTCAATTATTCCATCTTCAAGTACATGATCAAGAGTTATCGTAATATCATTCTGACTAGTCAGCAGTATCAAAGTAAACCATAATGGATTCTACTAATATGAAACATGGCAGTCTAAATTCTATGGAAGCATCACTTACAACTCACCGGAAGCATCAATGGTGATCTTAGCTCTGGTGGCACCGGAGTTGGAACCATAAGACTCGACTTGCTTAACAACATCGAAACCATCAACAACCTCTCCAAAAACAACGTGCTTACCATCCAACCATGGGCAGGCAACAGTGGTGATGAAGAATTGGGAGCCGTTGGTGTTTGGTCCGGCGTTGGCCATGGACAACAAACCTGGTCTGGTGTGGGTCTTGGAGAAGTTCTCATCGGGGAACTTTTCTCCGTAGATGGATCTACCACCAGTACCGTTACCTCTGGTGAAGTCACCACCTTGCAACATGAATTGAGGGATCACTCTGTGGAAAGAGGAGTTGGCGTAACCAAATCCCTTTTCGCCGGTACACAATGCTCTGAAGTTCTCGGCGGTACGAGGAACAACGTCATTGTACAACTTGAAGGTAACCCTTCCGAGCTTGGAACCGTTGGCAGAGATATCGAAGTAAACTTGGGACATGATAAAGGCTAGTCTGTAGTGGGAATTCGGGGTGCGGCCACGCTTATATAGGGATTTTTTTTTTTTTTATTTTGCCAATTGGAACTCAATGGAAGCTACGAATGACGAGATCGGCGCGGCATGCAGGTGCGGCCAGCCAGGTGTACGGGTGTGGGGTTACTCGGGGGATTTTCGTGCGTGGTCCCACGTTGGTGTACGGGCCCATGTTTATTTTATTTGGTGTACGGGCCCAATATTTCTGGTGTACTGATGTTTAATTTGGTGCACTGATGTTTTTTTGTGGTGTACTGGTGTTTTATATGGTGTACTGGTGTTTTGTGTGGTGTACTGGTGTGCGTGATTGAACGTGCACGGCGCAAAAGTGCGGCAGTGATGGTAATCATATGTTTACTCTTCGCGTAATCCTACACTAGGCTTTGTATTAGCTGCATCACAGCTTATTGGATATCGTGCAGCAAACCTGGCTTGAGCGTTTATATTTCGTGTTTCGGGTTCATGCCCCAATATAGTCCCGTTACCGAATCCGCTCGTATCTGCTCGTATCTCTACCTCCTAACATCTCTGACATGTGGTCATTGAATCATCAGAATGTCCAATTTGGGAACAACTTGGTACAATCATAGGTCCTGTCTTTACCTATTCTGCCAAAGAAGCACATCCTACCAAAGAAGCACATCCTACCAAAGAAGCATATCCTACCAAAATAGCACATCCTGCCAAAGTAACATGTTTACGAAAAAAGTTAACCCCAGATATTCTTCATTATATGGACAGCAGCAATAATCCAAAACGTTCTATGAATAGGTTTGTCGGGTTCTAACCATGTGTGGAAACGGGTTCTATTAATAGACCAAGTGGAGTTTTTTTTCATAGTGCGGCTCGAGGCTTGGACGCATAGCCATTCTAATTTTAAAGAATGGTAATTTAGGGGAATTTTAGGGAACGATTTAGGAGGTTTCTACCGAATTTGGGAAATGTTTCAGCCTTGTTTCATCCCTGTTTCATCCCTGTTTCATCCCTGTTTCATCCTGTTTCATCCTGTTTCATCCTGTTTCATCCTGTTTCATCTTGTTTCGGGCCTTGGCGTGCCGAAATCAATATATATTTATTGTGGGAGTATGCGAACGTATCACCCAATCCATCAACAAAAGGGGCTGATGCTTAAAATAGCACCGGCAATGAGGCATTTGATTTGTTGGACTGTACAGAGGGGCATTGATGAAGCACATTTACGAGTATTCAAACCATCCAGATCTCGTACGAGCATATGTTGAAGAACTAAAGGGAGACGTGAAGATTTGATTTGAAGAGATTATATGAGAGAATAGTTGGAGCAGAAAAAACCCGGAACCCCAAGATTCTAGATCTCGTTCTACCTTGCATTATCAGGAAGTAAACCGAGCATAAATCCACAGCTGAGAGTTAAAAAGAGGGTACGCATTGAATATCGCGGAATTTGGGCGTATGAAAATCGGCGCAGTATATGCAGGGCCTCAATTTACTCTTTAAGAAGTGAATTTCCCATCCACTACAAATGTTTACCGAAACCGTAAAAGTGTTTTTTTTTAACATCTAATAATTATGGATTTTCCTCTTATTCCAAAACCACCCTTTTTCCTTTTATTTCGGACTCTTCTTGCAAATTCGGCTCTCTATTCTAGTATACCCCGTGTACACGTTGTCATGTGTATGCAGTGCTCCACTTAAATAATTGTCTCTCAAACAAGACACTTCATGCAGCAAAGCTGCGCACGCCTATCGAATGTGCATACAGCCGCAGTGGGTAGCTCTCAGGACGACTATTCTGCCAGGACTATAATTTAAGCTTCTATAGTGCAATCCTTTTTTTTTCCTCTTAAAAGAACCATCTGTTCTGGCAGTTTTCTTTGGGGTTTCTTTTCCATTGATCCTCATTCATTTCTCTGCTCCATCACTTCAAGACTCCATACCCTGATCTCTATTACTCATTGAACTCCACCAACCCCATCCAATTTTCCCGCCACCTTCAGCCAGCTTCAACCGCTTTCAGCCGCTTTCAACCGCTTTCAACCGCTTTCAACCGCTTTCAACCGCTTTCAATCATCATACTCCAGCGTCGAGACCTGTCCATACCATCTCCAGTCATCCTCTCCCACTTGCTTCATCATTTAATCCAATCCATAGTTTGGTTCTTCTTACTCCCCGCATACACATCGTCTAATTCTTCACATTTCATAACATGTCCCAATTTCCGTGGCTCACCAGCTCCTCCCCCGCTTCAATGGCTTATATAGTTGATGGTGTATTGAGTACCTTCATCACCAATCCTCTAATCTGTTGCACACTTATGGCAAGCATGTGTGTTTATTCAATAACTCTTCTGGTTCATATGTTCAGCAATTACGGCACTCAGGTCTTTATTGAAAATACTTCGAAATACGCCTTAGACATTTGTCACCATATGTTGAATATTATCTTTATATGGCGGTTTCCAACAATGTCCAAAAAGGGCCTATTAGTGCAATCCAACCTTGGCTTTGAAACCTTTCTTTGGCTCTCCTCCAATACCATTGCCATGTATTTGATGAGAAATTCAAACTCATGGCTTGGCTGTGATGGTAGCGTTTTTTTCCGGGTCATCATGTGGAGTCTGCTCATTTGTCCATATGCAATTTTCTTGGTGGACATTACCGATCTATTTTTGAATTCAAAAAGAGACATTAATGAAAAGACTTCCGTTTTGCCAATGTATCAAAACCCAGGCCTGGGGCCAAAGTTATGTGCTGATAAGATGGATGTGATGGAAAAGTCTAGAATTTCTAATATCACCGAACCGTCTAAATTGTCCAAAACAACCAGAATTTCCAAAATAACCAAGATGTTGGTAGACACCAATAATGCATTCTTGGCCGTGTTCATTGCCCAATCATTTGCTCACATCCGTGTGGAGACCCCATTCCTCGAGCTGAACTTATTCAATACACTCTACATCGGATGCTCGTACTTGTTCAAGCTCCACCTCGTGCACATGTTTGTGCTCTATGAAACCGTGGTGGCAGTTTTTGAAATCGCCGAGTTGAGGGCGTACTCCGAATTGTACATGCCCGTGAGCCTATGCGGTGGGAAGAAGTGGCCCCAGTTGATGAGGCACCTGTATGCGATGGTCATGACGGCCTGGACCGTGCTCATAATGACCTATGATATGGTGCTTTTGGTTTTAGCAAGCCTTTAATATTATATGCATTTAGTACTGGGCGTAGCATTTATCCCATGCCAATGCCAAGTTCTTGGAGACTTCCACTTCCTCCAGAGTCTCTATCCTTTCCAGAGTCTCTATCCTTTCCAGACTGTCTATCCTTTCCAGAGTCTCTGTCTCTGTCTCCAGTAAGACATTGAGTCTGCTTAGTCCCATTTTCTTGGAGAGTGCCTTAAGGTACCGTTTGCTCTCACCCAGATCCATAGACTCAAGACGAGAGGTCTCTGCCTTAATCAACAGATCTTCCAACTCCATCTCATGGGCGGTTCGTTTCAAGGGCCTGGTCCCTAGTTCCGAGTAAACCATATTTTTTCCTTTAGATTCCTTGGGATCTTCTGGATCCTCCTCCTCGTCCAAAAACTCACATTCAAACAGATCTAGGGCTTGGTATTCCTTGACCTGCAGTTCAAAATACCGGTTCTCCTTTTTCGGGGGAAAGAGAGTGATTTCTGTGCTTGTCACCGGCCGTAGAGACGTGAGGATATTCTGCCAGTAATGGTCTAGAATCGGTGTTTTTCCATCTCTGTATCTGGACTGAAACCCTGCCACGGGGGTCTGGTACATCTGGAGCCGTTCGACTGCTTTCCAAACATCACTCCTCCTGACCACCACAGTCAATTCTTTCTCTTCCTCTGCCTCTCTCTCAATCACTGGATATGTTCCCTTTTGTAGGATCACCTCAGCAAGAAGTTCCTTTGTTTTGAGCCGGATAAATTCGTCTAAAAAAACCATACTTTCAAACGTGAGTTTGGTCGACTTTTTCCCTTCCAAAATGGGAATCTCCTGGTTGGCCCTGTAGACCCGACCTAGACCTGAGGCTATATCGTTATTGATCAAACAAAAACTTTTGCTTTTGTCTGTATATTGATTGAGCTGTTTTAGCCGCTGCAGAGCCTTATGTGACAGCACAACTTGAGCATGTTCACTGAGTAAAATACTCTGATGTTCTTCAAATTGCTCCCACTGTTCATCCATCTCTTTAGCTATAGGTAGCGCAGAGTAGGAAACACCGTTTTGGACAAAAGACAAGGAGGTCTTTCCACCATATTCATTGCCACGTGTGATGAGTGAGTGGGTCCGTTTGAGTTCTTTCAATTGCTTCTTTAAGAGCTCGTAATATGCAGTAATCTCCATCAAACTCTTTCCAGGGAGATGAAGTGCTATATCGTCCACTCGGTGGATAGAATAGCGAGCCAAACATGTAAAAAACACGTGTTTCTCCTTGGAACTCCATACTGTCCCAGGGAGTGCCTTAAACTGGTGGTTTGAAGCACTATACTGGGCCTCTAGGAGATCCAAATCTTCATCCTGATGACTGTGACGTTTATAAACTTCAGAAGGGATATAATAGGCTTTGGAGATGGAGATTTTACTTGTTTGAAGTCGTTTTTCCGCTAGGGCCATTGTGGACCTTTTATATTGGTAGTCATCACCATGCACCAAGCCATGTGTAAAATGGTCCTCCACCATGCCATTGAAAAGATAAAGGTACTGAAGGTTACCTCGATAGGGGTTTAGCCGCCTTTTCCCAGGGTACATCCGTCCCCCATTCTCATTGTGTGGGATAGACGTCCGTTCCTCCTCCCCATGGTGCATTGTAGATGTCATGTCACGCACCGCGCACTACACTAGAATACTACCATATGCTACTATACACTACTACCCATATATTATACTACTACTACCCAATACTGTATACACTACTACCCATTTATTATACTACCACTACACAATACTGTATACACTACTACTCATTTATTATACTACCACTACCCAATACTGTATACACTACTACCCATTTATTATACTACCACTACACAATACTGTATACACTACTACTCATTTATTATACTACCACTACCCAATACTGTATACACTACTACCCATTTATTATACTACCACTACACAATACTGTATACACTACTACTCATTTATTATACTACCACTACCCAATACTGTATACACTACTACCCATTTATTATACTACCACTACACAATACTGTATACACTACTACTCATTTATTATACTACCACTACCCAATACTGTATACACTACTACCCATTTATTATACTACCACTACACAATACTGTATACACTACTACTCATTTATTATACTACCACTACCCAATACTGTATACACTACTACCCATTTATTATACTACCACTACACAATACTGTATACACTACTACTCATTTATTATACTACCACTACCCAATACTGTATACACTACTACCCATTTATTATACTACCACTACACAATACTGTATACACTACTACTCATTTATTATACTACCACTACCCAATACTGTATACACTACTACCCATATATTATACTACCACTACACAATACTGTATACACTACTACTCATTTATTATACTACCACTACCCAATACTGTATACACTACTACCCATATATTATACTACAACTACACAATACTGTATACACTACTACCCATATATTATACTACCACTACCCAATACTGTATACACTACTACCCATATATTATACTACCACTACATAATACTGTATACACTACTACTCATTTATTATACTCTATACCATTACCAACCCCCTTTCAGAAGTATGTTTTATTTAAAGTTAATTATACTATAAGGTTCTGGAGTTCAATTCTTGATTCTGTTGTTTCGCTAATTCTTCTGGCAACACTTTAGTTTACTCTCTTAACTTGTAGAAATCATCCAGTGGATTTAATATTGTATTGATTGTCTTAATACATTGTCAAGAATTTATTTAGAGCTTCTATTTCTTTATGGCCTCAATAGCTTCCCATGAACTCATGACTAATCTGGTCCGAGTATGACTCCACCATTGGTATAATCTGGTCCGAGTATGACTCCACCATTGGTATAATCTGGTCCGAGTATGACTCCACCATTGGTATAATCTGGATCTAGTATGCCTCTACGTTTGGTATAATTTGCACCCAGTATGGCTCCACCATTGGTATAATTTGCACCCATTCTTTCCCCAAGAAACTTGTAATCCATATACACTTGAAGAAAACTCCTGTATCAAAAAGGTGTATGACATTCAAAAAACATCTTATGAGTGTCCACATATTACATCACATACTAGAGGTCTGCTTCAATCAATATAAGAGAATCTCCAATAGTCTGGTCAAGAATTGGGTGGTATCATATAGATTTCTTAATACCAAACCTATTCCATTGGAATGGCCATGTCCTTTCTATACATTCTCTCCTTCATAGTACTATACACTACTTCTACAGTCTTATATAAGATACTCTACTTCTACAGTCTTATATAAGATACACTACTTCTACAGTCTTATATAAGATACACTACTTCTACAGTCTTATATAAGATACACTACTTCTACAGTCTTATATAAGATACTCTATAGTATAATCAAGATTATTTGAAAGGTATTAATTATGGAGACTTTCAATTTCAATTTCAATTTCTAGATGGAGAATCTGATTATGGAATATACCAACATTATATCAAACCTGCATTCTGCAACTGCATTAATTTTCTATCACCTGATTGGTTCATTTAAATCCGTAACAAATCTCATCATAGATTCTAGTTTGACTCATACTGGTTTCGGTATACTTTTTTGTATAGACCGCACTCAACAGATATATGCACCACCCACACCAAGTACATTGGAGATGTATGTACTACCCACACCAAGTACATTGGAGATATATGCACCACCCACACCAAGTACATTGGAGATATATGCACCACCCACACCAAGTACATTGGAGATGTATGCACCACCCACACCAAGTACATTGGAGATATATGTACTACCCACACAAAGTACATTGGAGATATGTGTTGCATTAACATAAACGCTTTCATCTGGCACGTGCGTCTCATTGGCTAACAATAACTCGTTGAAGTACATATCTTCAGTGTCCATCTTGTTGCTTGTATTGGTGCTTCTTCTCATCCAATACTTGGAATCCTTATTCCTAGTCGCAACCTGGGATGCGTTTCTATCTCCTCTCATAAGACCGACTTCCCTTTATATATCTTCAGTATTCACTGACACGTACACCTGAATTAGACAAGACCCAATTAGTGTTAGACAACACTCTCGTCAAACATTGTTCTCTTAGACGACACTCATCATTGTTCTTCCCAAGACAATGTTCAACTTATTTCATCTTCACCGGTGTCCCCTTTATATCCACCTGTGGCTCTTATATGTCCATTTCATGTGCACCCCCTTCATACTAAGCATATGAGTTTAGTATACACTATGTCTGAGACGTGCGAGTCTCATACGTTCAACAGAGATTAATTTATGGCCCAGAAGGGGAAAATATAAGGAGGGATTCTTTGGAGGAAATGGCGTCCTTTTATATTTTCAAGAGTGCGACTCCTGACACAAACGCACATCATTCAGGGGCTTGCAGATGGTTGCGAAAATGTGCCCGCACTAATATATAAAGGCCAAGATGCGCCTATTTGAAAAGAAGATAATTTCCGGCTATTGCTTTATCAACCATACCAATCCAAAGAATTAACATTACAATGATATCTTTTGAATTACATGAATTGATGGAAGATTATTCTACCTTGGTACTCACTTTTGGAAACATAAAGAACAACCCCCAACACTGACTATTATTGATTACTGACTATTATTGATTATTGACTATTATTGATTACTGACTACTGACTAGTACTGATTACTGACTATTATTGATTACTGACTATTATTGATTACTGACTATTATTGATTACTGACTATTATTGATTACTGACTATTACTGATTACTGACTGCTTATACTAACTACTATTGATACTAATGAATACTAGAATTGATTACTGACTAGTACTACTGATTACTGACTAGTACTACTAGTACTGACTAGTACTGACTAGTACTGACTAGGACTGATACTAATGAATACTAGTATTGATTACTGACTATTATTGATTATTGATTATTGATTATTGATTACTGATTAGTACTATTGATTACTGATTACTATTACTGACTAGTACTAACTACTGACCAGTAGTACTAAGTACTGACTACTGACTAGTATTGACTATTATTGATTATTGACTACTGGCTATTATTGATTACTGACTACTATTACTGATTACTGACTACTAGTACTGATTACTGACTACTAGTACTGACTACTGACTAGTACTAAGTACTGACTAATGAATACTAGTACTGACTAATGAATACTAGTACTGATTACTGACTAGTATTCTTACAGATATACATACTCATACTTTAAGAAGCAAATATGTTATAGATTTTAATCTTGAGTTGCATAATCTGAAAAGTTTCACCATATCTTTAAGGATCCTCTCATAATGATTTACCTTTCCCTGGACCATCAGATGAATTTGGAAGCGGTTCTCCACCATGGGTAATCATTTCACGATACTAATGAAGAATTGATATCTTTTATTAAAAAAGAAAAGAATTCAGAATTTATGGAAATAAAGAAGATAGAAGAAAATATCTTTAAACTGGATTTCGGTCTGCCTATACTCTATTCTATATCATTTCAATAGTATAGTGGAGGAATAGTGGAGCAATAGTGGAGCAATAGTGGAGTATTAGTGGAGGAATAGTGGAGGAATAGTGGATGAATAGTGAAGGAATAGTGGAGGAATAGTGGAGTAATAGTGGAGCAATAGTGGAGGAATAGTGGAGCAATAGTGGAGGAATAGTGGAGCAATAGTGGAGCAATAGTGGAGGAATAGTGGAGCAATAGTGGAGCAATAGTGGAGCAATAGTGGATATAAAATATCAACATTACTTGGTTGACTATGAGAGTTTAATATACCGTCCAAAATATAATAATAGTGGAAACCAAAATCATTGGAGATTCAAATGATTGAGCTTCAGTTCTCGGTGATTATGCAATCTATCCATTCCATACTATTTTAAAAGGGTTGATTTTGGATCGATACTTATGAATTATATCAATCATATAGATTTCAACACCAGCTCTATATTTGATTAATGGGTTTCCTTTATTCCAGTTTCTCTGATTATGGTTTGACAATGTACTTAACTGTACTATACACTACTGGAGTTTACTAAGGTACACTGACAATTACTATACTATAATATAGCTCCATACGACGACTATACTGTGGTGGTAGTGAAACTACAGCAAAAGCCACATTGTCATATTGACAATAACTCTACCGAAGAACTTTTGGATATGGAATAAAACAGCTCCGGACCAGAAAATCATAGAGACCCATTGGCTTTTTTTCACCTTTTCACCTTTTGACTTTTGCTTTGACTTTGACTTTGACTTTGACTTTGACTTTTACTTTCACTTTTACTTTGACTTTGACTTTCACTTTGGTTTAAGTATATTGATCAGTACAAAATCGGGCCGTGTATCCAATATCTTCACCCAGTTCCATGTAAACGACCTTATCCTTAAAGCCTTCCTGGATATATAAGACTTATTATCTTGCATAGAAAGGGTACGTTAAATCTACCTTAAAGACCATAAATCTACCATAAATCTACCTTAAATTACCATAAATATACCATAAATTACCATAATTATACTCTAAAAAACCATAAAAGACCATAAAAGACCAGATATCTACGTCAAAAGACCATAAATATACCCTAAAAAACCATAAAGTACGTTACAAAACCATAAATATACGTCAAAAGACTATAAATATACCATAAAAGCCCATAAATCTACCTTAAAAGACCTTAAATTACCATAATTATACCCTAAAAGACCATAATTATACCCTAAAAAACCATAAATTACCATAAAAAGACCATAAAAACCCTAAAAAACCATAATTATACCCTAAAAGCCCAGAAATCTACGTCAGAAAACCATAATTATACCCTAAAAACCCATAAATCTACCCTAAAAGACCTTAAATTACCAGAAATATACCTTAAAGACCAGAAATATACGTCAAAAGACCATAAATATACCATAAATTACCATAAAAAGACTATAAAAACCCATAAATTACCATAAATCTACCTTAAGAAACCATAAATCTACGTCAAAAGACCATAAATTACCATAAAAAGACCATAAAGTACGTCAAAAGACTATAATTATACCATAAATTACCATAAAAAGACTATAAAGTACGTTAAAAAACCATAAATCTACGTCAAAAGACCATAATTATACCCTAAAAGACCATAAATTACCCTAAAAACCATAAAAAGACCATAAAAGACCATAAAAACCCTAGAATCCAAGATCGACAACTACATCATAATCCACAATCGAGTGCTTCAATTCTTCAATAAGAAATTCAGATTTAGTTACCTGAGTAAATAAACATTTAGAAAAAAAGTGATTGATGGGATAAGGTCAATTAGTAAATTTCTTCATAATTCAAAGAATCTTTGATTTTTCATTTTCTTCAAGAAAATTGTATCCAATTTATCGTTCCGTATTTCTTTATTAAAATCACCTTCATTTCTTCAAATAATACGTTTAAATATCAAGATTTAATTTAATTTAGAGTCCATTTAGAGTAATTTTAGTCCATTTAGAGTAATTTAGAGTCCATTTTTGAGTAATTTAGAGTCCATTTTTGAGTAATTTAGAGTAATTTAGAGTAATTTAGAGTAAGTTTAGTCCAATTTAGAGTCCATTGTGAGTATGTTTAGTCCATTTAGAGTATTTTTTAGTCCATTTTAATCCATTTTAGTCCATTTTGAGTAATTTTAGTCCATTTTAATCCATTTTAATCCGTTTTTGAGTAATTTTAGTCCATTTTAATCCATTTTAATCCATTTTGAGTACTAATATATTCACCATCAAGACTTTGGTCACCTTGGAACCGAAATCTATAGGTAATTCCATTAAAAATATTCACAATTGGGACTTGAGTACTGGCATCTTTCTCTTGGGGTCGGGAAATATGATGACCAACATCGATTTTTCCAAGGAATCTGCGTTTCATAAGACCAAGAAGATTTTGAATAAGGTCCATATGTCACCATAGTATTGACGAAGGCCAGGCCATTCCTTCAGTTCCGATCAAAGCTTAAAAAAGCTTAATCCAGTGATGTTTTTGTTGGACAATATCAACCAGAGTTTTCACTCTATTAGTCCATTCCTAAAGTGGATAAAAAAGGGTCTAGTGTTGCACAGCCTAGATAAAAAAGGGCCTAGTGTTGCATAGCCTAGATAGAAAGTGTTAGGAATAATCCTACAGGCCCTAGAATAGTCTAGTGACTTTAGATTAGCTGTGAGGCCTTGGGCAAGTGGAACCATTGGACATATCTGAGCCACAAGGATTGCTTAATATGGAATTCTTAAATGAATAAAGGAAACAAAACGTTCCATGATCGACTATTGGCAGTTTCAGGAAATCCCTGAAAGGCTGAAAGGGGTTACCCAACACAGTAGAAAAGTATATACGAACTAGGATTCATGGGGTTTAAACCTCAATTACTGCAGTGACCAATATATGGAAATAAACCTTCCTTGGAATTAGCTTTTGCGCTCTTTTACTTTGATCTATATGCTAATACACCTTCAGTTTCAAATGAGGAAAACATTCTATAGATTTAACTTGAATTCGGTTTCTTGAACAATTACATTTCCTATGTAGTCTAGTATAGTATAGTATATTAGTAGAATAGTCTAGTATAGTCTAGTAGTAGTAGTAGTAGTAGTATAGTCTAGTATAGTAGTATAGTCTAGTATAGTAGTATAGTCTAGTATAGTAGTATAGTCTAGTATGGTATAGTATAGTATAGTATAGTATAGTATAGTATAGTACAGTATAGTACAGTATAGTCTAGTCTAGTATAGTATAGCACTGTGTCTAGTATCATTGTCCTGTCCATTACTATAGGTATACTATTGGTAGTATTGGTAGTATTGGTAGTATTGTATAGGTTGAAAAGGCGAGAAGTTAGACATGACGTCTAGGTCGATATGCAGTATGCAAATGAAATAATAAGCATATTCCATAAACGATCCAAGAGTATCGGTTTGAGGTAGTGGTTGAGAAGTTTCTGTATTCATTGTTGACATGAAACGGTTACTTTTGAATCTATTTTGAAAATTTAAGAAGTAACCATATTATGGTCCAGAAAAGAAATACATATCAAACGAGATCCTTCTTCTTGAGTCTATAGAAAAAACTTCCTGATATAGTTTAAAATCACAATCCAGAAACTAACATGATAATGATATCTTTTAATTAAGAGAAGTTATAAAAGACTATTGTGCTGTGGTACCTTTGGAAGCATTAAGAACCACGCCAACCTATAGTATTGTATGGTGTTGTATTGTATAGTATAGTATAGTCTAGTATAGTATAGTATAGTATAGTATAGTCTAGTCTAGTCTAGTAGTAGTAGTAGTAATATAGTATAGTATAGTAGTAGTAGTAGTAGTAGTAGTAGTATAGTGTAGTAGTAGTATAGTGTAGTAGTAGTATTGGTGTAGCATAGTCTAGTAAAGTCTACTCTACTCTAGTATTGGTATAGTATAGTCTAGTATAGTATAGTATAGGATAGTCTAGTCTAGTCAAGTATGAGTACTGGTATAGTCTAGTAAAGTATGAGCACTGTCCTGTCTCAGTATCACTATCTCTAGTATCACTGTTCTATCCATTAGTACTAGTATAGTATTGTATGAGTACTGGTATAGTATAGTCTAGTATAGTATGGTATAGTATATCATAGTATGAGTATAGCATGTATTGGTATGGTATTGTATGAGTACTGGTTTAGTATAGTAAAGTATAGTCTAGTAAAGTATAGGATAGTCTAGTAAAGTATGAGTATTGGTGTAGTATAGTATAGAAGAATTCTCTAGGAATCCCTCTAAGTTAATTACCGTATTCGAATATACAACAGATCTAATGTTATTTATAAATCAAAGACCTGCTTAAGTTCTAACAAAAGGATCTGGTGTTCCGCATCCAAGATAAAAAGGGCCTAGTGTTCCGCATCCAAGATAAAAAGATATAAAAAATTCACTACTAGATTTCGTTTCTTTTTCTTTCTTTTTTTATAGATTCTTAACTCCAATTTAAACCGATCCAATGCAACGCTCATTTCTTCCATATGAGGAATCCATAGTGAATCGAAACCTCTTTCTCAAAAACATCACCATGAATAGCTCCAAGAAAATTCTTGTCTTCTTGGAACCACACACCTATAGATCTCCCCTCATGGATGGCCCCGAGTAGTCCGAGTAGTCCGAGTAGTCCAATATCTTGGAGAGGCTCAATTTAGATCCGAACATGGAGGAGGAGGAGGAGGAGGAGGAGTTGCTCCTACAGATGGGGTCCAATCATATCCAGGACTTCTTGGGCCTGGGCTTGCCTCTCCTGATCCCAGAGCTCCTATGCATTATATGTAGTCTTTCCAAAATGGATATTGATACCCATTCGTTACCTCCCACTAACTAAGGGTTTTCCACCCCTCCAAGTCTTTCCTGAAATCATTCTTATGTCCAGTATTGGATTCGTTTTTTTACCCTTCTGTATCCTTATAATCTTATAATCTTATAATCTTATAATCTTATAATCTTATAATCTTATAATCTAGTTTTGCTTATTACTTCTCTTCATTGGGTAAGAGAATCACCATTCTTATAAAATCACCATTAGTATAAAATCACCATTAGTATAAAATCACCACTATTATAAAATCAATATAGAACTTCTAAAAAAAAAATGAATTATTTAGGTTTTAAGAGTTGTCCTATATTATCAATCTATGATACTATATCTTGACATTTATACCTTAGTTAGTTCATGAGTTAAGTCTTAAGTAACCCGTCTCTTATACTCTATTTAACACTTTACTTATTTTACTTTGGTCTGTTTCTAAACTAAGAACTAGGAAATTACTATTTCCTCTCCTTACCTGTCTGATTCAATTCCCGTAAATTCAAGGACTAGGATCTCCAATCTCCAATCTCCAAATCTCCAAACTCCAAACTCCAAATCTCAAAACTCCAAATCTCCAAATCTCCAAAACTCCAAACTCCAAATCTCCAAAAACCCATCTAACCATATTTTTTGGACCATTCTTCAAACCTTTTTTGAACCGATTCCGCTTGGCAACCGTTTCATCTCAACAATGCAGAATGAAACCTCCTTTGATCGATTCCACGTAACATACTAATTGTTTCATCTGAAAACTGTATATTGTCTCATGACCCATGCGAGATATGTAACATTTTTCCTGTTTAACAATTGTTGTAAGGTGAATTTATGCATCAATAGCACTTATGTGCAGGATACAGCTATATGCAGGTCCGCTTGGGGTCGGTTTTCAGGGTTCCTGCAATGTAAACTCAATGAAAATCAGAGTATAGGTATTAGCAATGGGTTAAATGAAGTTGGCTAAATTTCAGGCTTTTTGATTGAATGGATGGCTAGAAAATTACATATCTTTTATGCATTATTGCATGTTCCTGCATACAGTATACACCAGAATAGTATACCCGTAATAAACTACTAAGCCCTAGTTATGAATATCCTTGATTTTTCATTACTACTGTACGTATAATGCAAGCTAGAGTTTTCAGTCATTAATTGCAATGAAGATTCCTAGGGTCAGTATACAGGTATTAGACAATGAAGTACCATCTATACTCTATAGTGATGGTAATAGAATACACGGTAATATTAGAGATCCGTCTGGATCATAGTATATACATAGTCACGGGTATAGCAAGATAACACCATATGGTTCCAGTTGGCTCAAGATAGAGCGACTTCTGCTTCGGGGTCCATAGTCCATGAGACCCACTTCATATTGATCTAGACACCTTAAAGCTCCAGTAAGCCATAATGTCAGGTATATTTCTCAGTGTTCATAGCAATCATAGATATTCAGAATCCATGCATCTAACAGTATTGATAGATTTGTAGGTCCATGGGATTTGTTTTGTCCATCCACATAATATTCTTCTTAGACCTTTATAAATATCCGATCCATATTCAATTGTAGAGTATCCATAAAATGCCATAGAAACTTGATAGTCTCTCGAATGTCAATTGTCTCTTCAGACAATAAATACCATGGACTGTTCTCCAATCTCAGCCATGGATTAAAACTCACTCGTACCGTTCGTTCCAACATAGAATGGCACCTCGTATAGATAAACGTGAAGTACAACTGCAGAGCCTGTGTTATCATTCCAGGACATCCAGACTAACAACACAGGTAGCATCAACACAGATAGCACTAGTAGCACTAGTACCTTAGAAAACATAGTGTGGAACACTATAGAATAGACAACAATAGCAAGATAGGAAGAAATAGCAACACTGGCCAGTAACTGATATACATAACACCAGTAACACCAGTAACACTGTTCACACTAAAGGCAACAGTATGTAACACCTTCGGTAACACTAGTAACATTAGTACACCAAAAACACCAGTGAGTAGCACTCCTTAATAGCTAGTACACTAGTGCACTAGCACAAGAGGAAGTTAACACAAGAGGGGTGTGGGTGCTATAGAGGAGGTGCGTCTTCATCATCCGTGTCCTCCCACTCATCATCATGGAAGTGCTGATCGCTTTCGTTAGCAGGCAGAGAATCGAGCTGGGTCTGAAATTGTTCATCGTTGGGCGAAAGTTTCTGAAAGATCTGTGGCATAAATGGCTTGGGAACCTCATCCACATCTTCCCTGGCAAACACCTCCACGTACTCCTCGGGCACAAGCCCATTTTCGCCCGTGGCCGGGTTTTCTGCCACCAACCAACCCTGTCCATTCCGGTACGAGATCCAGATGATCTGGCCCTCCTTCAATTCCACCTCATTATCATTTTCGGGTTTAAAGTCAAAAAGTGCTATGGCTCGCAGGTTGATTTCATCCAGCAGCTGTGTATGAGAAGGAAAATCATAATCAAACGAAGCTGACGATCGGGAACTGGTGGGGTAGTTACCAAGTCTAAGGGGATGGTCTTCTAGGTAGGCAAAGTCAATGATGGATGTGGAAGGCGCACAGAGCCCTGTGGTGTTTTGCATGGAGAGAATTGTAGACCGTATATAGGAATGGGATGGAAGGAGACTTGATGGATTGAAGATTGTGGGGAGTGGATGGGGAGTGTATGGAGTGATTTGTATTAGGTAGGATTGGTGAAGGGGTTTGTATTAAAAGGAAGGATTGACGGCCAAGTATTAGACATAAGTCCGCGTGCGGGCAAGACCATAGGGTGTAACCAATTTTTTCTTGAGTACGGCACGCTATGAAAAGTTTTATTTACTTAGTATTGTTTTGAGCTACGCACACCTATAAAAACCAAATCAACCAATTGGTACTTGAGTCTCGCACTCCCAGGGCCATATTGACGTCTCTCACCTTTTGAGCCGCGCACGCGTTAAATACATCTCTCACTCATCCCCATACATTCCTGACCATGGACTACAAGGAAGAACAAGAGCAGGAGATCGAGGTGCTCCGCTCCATCTACCCCGATGAGCTCGATGTTTTATCGGAAACCCATTTCTCCATCTACACCAAACTCGATACTGTATCGGACCGAGGCCATGGTCTACTGTTAGACATCCGCTACCCCGAGTCGTACCCTGAGGAAGTACCCAAGCTAGATCTCGAGGTGGTGGAGATAGACGTGGAGGAATTGGAGGATCTGGATGAAGAAGATGATGATACCAAGTATGTGAGTTTGGCGGAAACCATTGACTTTGATAAATCAGACTTATTGATGCTTTTACTGAAGCTCAACGACGAGGCCCAGCTCAATATCGGCATGCCTTGTATTTTCTCCTTGGCGGCTCTCCTTAAGGATGAAGCAGAGGCTCTTTTCCAGCATAAAGTGGACGCTGCCCAAAAAGTCTATGACGATGAGCTCTTGGCTAAGGAGAAGCAGGAGCAGCAGAAGTTTCATGGTACCAAGGTCACAGCCGAGTCGTTCCGGGACTGGCGAAAGGCGTTCCGGGAAGAAATGCAGATTGACCAGAAGGATAAGGAGCGGTTTGTTAAGATGCACAATGGGAAGATGACAGGAAGGGAGATCTTCGAAAGTGGATTGGCTGGGGATGATGACGAGACCGAGCTTCAGGAATCAGTGTCTAAGTTGGAGATTGAAGAAAAGGAATAAGAGGCAGAAAGAGATTTTGAACCGAGAAGTGAAGTGGGGGATTTGGGTTGGATAATGGAGCATGGTTCATGACAGATGAATGTGCAGACCCGAAGCTAAGCTAAGGGTATTTTTGGACGAACAATAGTACTATGGAAATAGTCACATGAACACTGGATTCTGGAGAAGTATCAATGCTTTCGATTAAGCATATAGGTATGTTCTCATTACCATTACCCCTTCAATTTGCTACCATAGCCTTTTTACCATGGAAATCACCCCATATATGAGTGGTGTGTGGTTTATCGGTCAGATGGTTCAAGACTATCAAACTGCATCAAGTACACCACCCAATTGATGTATACTGCCTTTGATTACTATAGGCAGTAAGTCACTAACCACTACTACTAATCCTGGCCTACTTACCACATCACACCTTTCTTGGAGTATAGTAATCACTACATCTCTAGTCTCCATAACTCTGCTTATCTCCGACCTCTGTCTAATTGTCTAATTGTCTAATTGTCTAATTGTCTAATTGTCTAATTGTCTAATCCAATCATCCAATCATCTAATCCAATCATCTAATCCAATCATGGAATTGGTATTTGGAGTATTAGTAGTAGCGCGAAAGAGTAGGAATTCGCAGCTTAATGAGGTGCAACATATTGAGTCACGCACGCTCCAGTCTACTCCACCAATTCCACCATTTCCACCATTTCCACCAATTCTCCGTGCATCTGATTGGTCCATTTCATTAAAATTGTATATGGTTTATACACCAAGAATTCCAGGACTTATGGATCAAGAGCCACTGCATCTACAACTATTGAATACTCTATACTCTATACTCTATACTCTATACTCTATACACTATACACTATACTCTATACACTATACTCTATACACTTTGTAGAAGTATAAATTAATCATACTAAACCCTGATTTCAAGAATATTCTCCAATGGTTTTTTTCCAGAAAAATTTGATAGATTTACATCCATATTCCTATACAATACCATCTATAGAGAGGAGATTTCTTTATATAATCAACTCACAAGTATATCAATTCACAGGTATATCAATTCACAGGTATATCAATTCACAGGTGTATGATATAAGATATATGATATAAAGTATATGATACTTTATACAGATTCAAAAGACCTCAAAATGATATTGGAGTGAGTCTTATTCATATAAACTCAAGACTCCCAATATATAGAACATTGAATTCTTAGCAATTTCTTCTAAAAGTGGATATTGATGATCTAAAGCTTTGAAACGTTGATGCTTTGAAACGTCAAGACTATAAATTGATATATTCAAAACTTCAAGAAAACAAGATTCAATACCATTGGAAATCATTTACTTCTGAAATGAATTTATAGAAATATTTAAAATCCATTTCTTCCTTTCTAGAATTAGACATTAGTCTCTTGGAAATTGTTAAGTCAAAGTCATACAAACTCGTTGAACGCGAGAGGTTCAACACTCGCATGGGTCAATATTCAGATTCCAGAAGAAACAATAAGAGTGGTACGTGGAATCGATCCAAGAGGTATTGGTGTAAAGAGGTTTCAGTGTGAGGTTTTGGTAGGACAGATTGAGATGAAACGGTTACTTTTGAATACATCTTTGGAGATTTGAAGGAGAGAAAAGGAAACATATAGAGTGCTCTCCTTATGTTCTGGGGAAGAGAATAAGCCGAGTGAAAAGAAAAGCTTCTGGGTATTAGTTTTGCATCCACAATACGCAGAACTAACATGTCAACACTCTCTCCTGAATTACAAACATTGGTAAACCACCACTACACCTGGGAGCCAGAGTATGGAACGATTAAGCTCCAAGCTAAACAGAAACAATCCAAATTATAAGGTTATGCTTATTCTGAATGTCACTGTGGAAAACACCAAAATGAAAGTGAGGTTGACATTTAAAGTCTACTGAAATCTAGATGTATTTGAATTCTTTATTCAAAAGTCACTTTTTCGAATCAGTCAATTGTGATGTATAGTACAGGCAAGACTGGTATAATATCCATTCCATGTTTATTGTAAACTTGGAATAATCCCGACTTTTGAGTAGGGAATGGTTTACTGGGGTGTAGTTATGATCTATGCTTATGTAATAGAGATGTGACGAATGCCTGGATGATTGGTGTGATGAACTCTGATGAACTCTGATGAACTCTGATGGACTCTGATGGACTCTGATGGACTCTGATGGAAGCTGATGGACTCTGATGAATTATCTCCTGCACTTTCCTGGACTAGGAAGTCGGTCATTATTCATCTCCTCATCATTAGTAAGAGAACAATAGCATCAACTCCAGTAAACTCAAGTCAATAAACTCAAGTCAATAAACTTCAAGTCAATAAAGTACTGCCTGACTTTGAGACTTTGAGACTTTGACACTTTGACACTTTGACACTTTGGGACTTTGAGACTTTTGCCTTGAACTGCCAAGAGTTACATCCACTTCAAATCTAATCTTCCAACACTGAGATCCACTGCCATACCTTCATGACTTCACCGTGGACCTCGATCAATTCGTGCCGTACATTGGTGTTCCGGTCCACCTTACGGCTGACGGCTTGCCAGACTCGCATCTTCTTGGAGAGGTTATTCTCCGAGCTTAGAATCAAGTCCCGAAGATGAATGGACCCGATATACGCCGGCACATTGGACGTTTCCATCCCTGCACTGGCTTGTTTCTTCAAACGCCGTATCACTTCGTCATAGAGCGTCTCCACCCTCTTCTGCTGCATTTTAAACCCCAGGTACTTGTACTGGGAAAGCACAGAAAGTATAACAAGTGCCAAAAAGATGGCCAAGCTTCGTTTAAACCGCACCACGATCCCCAACAACGTATTGGACATCATACACTTGAGGCTAAGGTGCGATAAGGCCGTTGATCGAAGAACTTTGTCCGTGAGGTTCTGCGTTGTAGCAGAGTGGTTAGCGTGAGGTCGGGGACCAAGGTGGCCACTAGTAAATCGGACCTGTGAGGTTAGTATATTGTTTTGGGATGCTTGTGCTTGGGCTTGCGCCGGGGCATCGCTTGGAAAAAGGGTAACTTGCCTTACAATTATCTCTGGTTCCTTTTCGAGTTCGGTGATGGACCGTTGCCATAATTCCTCAAACTCTTCTTCCGTGATGTACGGAGCTTTCATGGAGAGCAAGAGATCGTGCAAATCGGAAATGCATATTCCGGCATCCACATCGTCTTGATGGGCTTGGCCACACTCTCGGTTGGCGTTCCGAGCCCGGAGCAAATCGAGTGCCACATCGATCATGATCTCGATTTTCTCCGCTTTTTTCGTATCGGGAACGCAGTATTGCGCCTGGGCGTTGAGGCTGGGGTATAATTTGAAGTACCATGGTGTGTGGCGGTAGAAATCGTCATAACATGCCATTTCGAGCCGGGGGAAACACCGGGCATGCTGCGGACACTCCACACACTGAGGCTTGAAGTTGGAATCGAGGTATTCTCCAAACTGTACCAAGAGACGGGGTGTTTCGGGGGTCTGGGGGATGGTTTTCTTATTGATTTCGGCTCCACAGTAGCCCACGTAGAAGCTTTGTTCTCGGTACCAATAGGCAAAGAGTGAAACTCCCATCAAACTGAGCCACACCAGGAGATAGAACAAGAACCGACCCATCATAGGCCAGAAATTGCTTGAAGAAGGATGAGAGGTGTCTTTTTTGGCTCTTTCTTTTCTCCCACTCACTTTTCTCCTCGTTTCTCCCCTGACTTTCTTCTGACTCAGTTTTCTTCCAGTTTCGTGACTATCACTTTCACTTTCACTTTCACTTTCACGTTCACTTTCACTTTCACGTTCACGTTCACTTTCACGTTCACTTTCACGTTCACTTTCACTTTCACGTTCACGTTCACCTTCATTTTCTTTCCCCAAAGTCAAGTCCACCGACTCATCCTCAGGGTCACTAAGATCTGAGTTATTGTAGAACTCCGTGGGTGCAGGTCTGGCCCGCTTTTCAGGCACATCTTCACCCGAAAGCTCGTCGGTGCGGTCCAAAAGAGACTCGGAAATGATGATGGGTCTTCTGGGGGTAATGTTTCGGGAGGATCTGGGCTTGGGCTTGATGGCCTTAGGGTCGATATTAAAAAGCTTGGCGAGCTCCACGTTCGTGGGCCTGGGGGACGCGTGCACGGGTGCATGGGTCTGTTTCAACTTCAAAAGAGCACTATCGAAGTCACTTGAATCCGATTCTGACCCTGGTTCAGACTCAGATTTAGGGTCTATCAATCTAGACCAAGACTTTTCCGACTTTTCAAGCGACTTTTCGAGCGACTTTTCAATCGACTTTTCAACCGACTTTTCAACCGACTTTTCGAGTGATTCCGACTCGGATTGTTCTATTTCTTCCACAGATCTAGACCGTTCTTTTTCCTTCTCAGAAACAGAATCTATTCCTTTTTCAAACTCCATCTCTTCTTCTTCCTTTGGATCGTCTTGTCCTGCACTCACTGCCTCCTGGGAACCCCCCGAAAAGCTATTCTGGAGAGTGGACAGATCAGAAACCTGTACCTTGCCCGTTTTGAGTCTCTTGACACTTGGAGAGAGAAAATCAGATTCCGAACCACTGTCCACTTCAAACACGTTGCCTTTGGAAGGAGTGTCCGAGACTTTGAGGTCGAAATCTTGAAGCATGGACTTTCTCTTTTTGGAAGCTGAGTCCGTAGCACTGGGGCCTAGACCGAGCGATTCGCCTTTGGATCGGGTGTTTTCGGCGGCTCTTTTGCTTGCACTGTTCTTTAAAGGGGTTTCTTTCTTGGTGTTGGGGTTTTTTGATGGAGTAGAAAGGCTGATTACTTCAGCACCAACATCAACAGCACCAACATCAACAGCACTGAAATCACCAGCACTGAAATCACCAACTTTTGAATCCACCTTTTTTTTTGCCTTCTTCTTCTTTTCTGGCTTCTTAACTTTGCCCACAGAATCGGTTTTACTTACTGATTCAGTGTCGTTTCCTAATTGGTCCATACTCTTTCCCAATCGGGTTTTCTTCTTTCCCAATCCTGTATCCTTGTCTAAAACATTTCCTAATCCATCGTCATTCTTTCCTAAATCGTCTTGCGCCACGTGTTTCTTGTATAACCGGATCAACTTGGGTTTCCGGGCGTCCAATGGGTATTCCACATTATACTCGTCCAAAAGGGACTTTAATTGCGCTAAATTTAGCTCATGCGGATCTGTACCTGTATGTTAGTCTAGAACTAGGAATTGGCCTGTATACTACTTACCGCCTGGAACGATGTCCTTCTCCATAGCTATGTTGATGGTATAGTTGGCGTTGTTTACTTAGGGTATAGCGCGGGAGTGCATATAAAAGATTAGGGTACTGCATACAGAGCACTACTTTACACGAGCACCTCACTACACTGCATATACGATACTGTCTACTCTTCCCAGATTGTAATAGTTACTGATCATTCATGCATTAACAATGTAGCTTGGTTAGATAATTGAATCCTTCATGTACATATAATATCCTATACTGCAGCCACTGCGCCAACAGTATCATCCCCATAGCCTCGAATTCAATGTAGGACACCAAAATTTCAAACCTTGGTAACATAGTCTTAATATCAGAATATTGCAAAAAAACTATGCGAACAAAAGACATTCAAAGTGAGTCTTATTCAGACTTAAACTGTCATAAACAGACTTAAACAGTCTTATTCAGACTTAAAAAGTCATAAAAAGCCATCGAACTATTCTTTCGAACACAGCCTTTATATTGTAAAAGTCTGAAACAAAAGTCATAAAACACAAGACTTGAATTGTAACATAGCTTTCAACATGAATCTTGTCAGCAGCCTCAAAAAACAAACATTCAAAATAGCTTAAACAGTTTAAACGGTATGAAATAACTTGAGATAGCCTTAAGTATAAGACTTACACTCAATAGCTTTCACCGTAACACAGCCTTTGAACTTCAACATAGACTAAGCAGCAATAGACAAGACATACCCAATCATGACTTGAACATAAACTCAATAACCCTTGAGCATTCTGACGAACAGAATCAGAATCAGACAGCCTTGTCAGAGCCTGAGATAGTCTCGAAACATCCTTCAACAAAATCTTGATTATCCTTGAATATTCATGAACATTCTTCAACTTCCATGAACATTCTTCAACCTCCATGAACATTCTTCAACCTCCATGAACATAAACTTTCGAATCAATAAACCAAGTTAACCTGGAAATATCCCTTCGAGTAAATGTACCTTGATTCATTCAATCACAAACACCCACCCAAGTAAGAGTAGGTCAGTTCAATGAGCTGAAGCAGCCGTTCATCCTGCTTTGACTCCTGCAAGCTGGATTCTTCTCCATGCACAGTCAATACCACTGGAAGCTCCAGTAACAAGTCCAAGCGGGGGTCGTTGTTGAGGTAGTTGAATTGTAAATTGACATTGACTCTTTTGCACGAGTCCCAATTTAATTGGTTCAACAAATTAGTGATAATCACAAACCGTGTAGCATTATTATTGTCACACGTGTTCCCGGCCTTATAAATCAACGAGAACTTTTCGAGCTTCTGCTTACTCAAATTGCAGTATTTCGTGATCTGGTACAAGCCAGCCAAATGATCCTTTTCATCGGCTTCAAGCTCTTCTATCACCAAGTTCAACTCCAAGAGCTTCATATCGTTGATTTTGCCCATAATGTCTTTCATGTACCGGTACGATCTCACGGTCAACGATAACTTCTGGCTGGTACAGTCAGGGGTCTCCAATCTTGCAACTTCGCCACTGGGAAAGTGGCTTTTTAAAACAACGTTAGAAAATCCCATTCAATCACCACTAAATTCAGTAATTTAAGAGCCCAAAGGTGAACAAAATTCTAGAATCAGCAAGTTAAGCCAGAGAACAGTAAAATCCGACTTTTGACTCGAAATTTCACTGAAATGTACCCTGATTCTGGCGCTTTTGGCGCAAACAATATAGAGTTGGGTTTACAGCAATCAATAGTGTGTATTGCTGTTTTGATTTGGGGAGAATTCGGGGGATTTCGATGTCAATAGTTTAAGAAGCTGACGGAGACCTTGTTGGCAAAAACCACAAAAGCAATCATAGACGATTTAGGGAAGTACGGAGAAGATGGTACTAGATTAGGGGAAAAAAGTGTTGTTAATAAATGGGCTGTATATGCGGTGGCAGGGGTGAGATAGCGCAAGTAGCTTCCGCATTGGGAGGGAGTCACGTGGGGAATGTGCACGTGAGAAAACATATGACTGATAGTCACGTGATTCTCCGCACGCGTACACATTCACGTGATTCCCGCACGCATACATGTCCACGTGATACCCGCACGCATACATATCAACGTGATACCCCGCACGCGTACACATGCACGTGATTAATTTCGCGCAAAATTACGTCATCAATTTAAAAAACTCAAATGCGCGCCAACGCAATAAAAAGGTCACGTGACCTCATGCGCTAACGCGCATTGAATAGCTACCACGCGGGATTCGCTGCGCATACGTTTCAGTTCCGCTCCGCAGTCGCTAGTGCCGCTGCGCATAAGTTGCATCGCCCCTACGCAAAGTTTCAGTGCGCGCTGCAGTAAGCAGCATGCAATTGCTATGGTCCACAAGTTGTACATACAGAAGATCGCTCGCCGAAGACTAAGTTGAGCAAAATGCAACGGCGTAAAGCACAGCGGCCATTTAGTAAGGGGAATCATTCTTTGGCCCAATTAGGAAACCGTTTATTTAGTGTGAATGCCGTAGCGGGCAACGCCTCCATATTGTCTCATGATGCATCTTTCTCCATCGGCTCGAAGTAACATGAGTTTTAGATTTGTAAGGTGCATTGACCTGTATACGCGAGATATTCGAGAGACTATAACCGAGGGAAGCATAGGAAAGTGGCGGGCATTAAACGAGGTGCTGCTTGCATGCCACGGCGCAGAGGCTAAAGTTGCTACCCCAAACAATAGCCCACAGATGGCGCGCAGATAGTTGCGCGCCAAAGTTGAATGGGCTCGCAATTATTTCTCTGACGCGAGAAGTGCGCAGATTAAAGGACTCGATATGCACTTGTGCGCTCAGGAATGCGTCATGCGGCAAGGATCCAGATTCGCTTCGCAAAAAAATCCGTTGTGCATGCGCAGCGGCTATGCCCGCTACTGTGGACTGCATGACGGCGTCTACCCGAGGTGGGATTTCCTAATGGGGAACTACAAGTGCATTACCTGGACGAGGATGCTCTTGCCCGCCACCAAAAGCAGTGGGCGAGCCGTTCCTGTATCGGAAACCTAACTCCGAGCCTCTATCAGTGAGTACTCTTTCTGACATCCTGACACTTTGCATGTACACAGATGTACACATGTACAGGTACAGAAAGAGATACACATACAACCCCAGTGTTCCAGCTGCAGATTCAAACAGGTCAGGAAAGGCAGGTACGTTAGATAAAGATGTTACATAAAGGAGGCTACAGCCGCTAAACGCATACAAATGTAAGTATGGGTAAGTACAGCTTAGTACAGCAACTAACAGAACCTGTAAGTGCATCAAGTAGGCGGCCGAGGTATGATTACAAATGCACTTGCCGCTCGCGTAATGCTTGAAGCTATCCTGCACCCCGCCTACGCAATTGCATGCACTGAGGCGAGAGAACCCCTTGCACTTCTGAAACAAGCCGACGGTGGCTCGGGGTTAGGCGAATTTCCCCTGATGTTCTACACTGTAAGTACTGTGACGCATGGCCGTTTGCGGTTAGGTGCCCGTGCCTCCGCTATGTGTACCTTGCCATGAATCATTTACGAGGCATATCATGAGTCTTAGGAGTTAAGCTTCGGGCTAGGATATAGTGTAAGGATGATGATATATATTGAATATGATTGAATATGATTGTTTCATGATTGTTTCATGTTTCATGATTGTTTCATGATTGTTTCATGATTGTTTCATGATTGTTTCATGATTGTTTCAAGGTGAGGATTGTATTGAAAAGTCTCGTATTTAGTCAACATTGTTCCAAGAGAATAAGTGATTGTTTAATTAGCCGGGTTTTAACATTGTTTCACATTATTTCGGGTTGTTCGATTTGAATCAAGTTTGGGTGGGGCTGGACTTAGCTTCATGTACGTTTCAGGGTGGTGAGGGATGTTGCATGACTGCATGCAGCGCGGCCCCCAATCGCGCGTCTTCCCTGCCAAGCATAGTACGTCATGGGTAAGATGCATCTTGCCTAACGACGGCATAATGTGTAGTTTAAACTTTCTTTTGTCCGCCTTGGGTAGAGTATAAGCGAGGAAATGCACAAGGGGCAGCTATAGTGGCTGGCCTTTGCCTCAAGGCGCTTGCTGCCGCTTAAGCCTTAAGTCTGCTGCTAAAGATACTTTTAGAGAACATCTCAAGCCTGTGCCCCGACCGCCCTGCACTAAAAGTTAAGGTATCTTTTCCCGTTACGATCTGCGAATTCATGACGGTTATCCAGCATATCATGCGCGCTGCACCTCCTGGTTTCATCTTATCATATTGCGTCAGATTATGCTCCTAGCCCCAGGTGCCTAACTCCTATTGCTGAGCTGCTTTTTCAACGGTTGCTTTTTTGATAGCTTTATATTCCGCATTTGGTTTGATTATATGCTTGAGGGGTTTCAGAAATGCACCTTAAGTTTCAGAATGCTGCTGGTGCAATATGCAGTACTGCCTCCACCGTGGCCGGTACTAGATTGGGGCTTCAAACCAATGATATGATTTTAGTTTTGATTTGAATTTTGAAGTAAACCAAGATATTATATGATTCTAGTTCTTTTAGCTATGAATTCTTTTATGAATCTAGGGTATATGGGAGTGCATATAGAATGAGGAGTGTATATAGAAGAAGGGACTGCATATAGAAGGCGTGTATATAGAGACGAAGTAGTGCATATAGAAGGAAAGGAGTGCATATAAACTTTGGGGAGTGCATACAGCCGCAGATTCTCACAATCTCTCATTCTCAACCTCATAATCTCAGAATCTCCATCTCGCATCTTACGATCTTAGTCTTTCTGGTCCGTGGGAGGTTTGGGTTTCTTCAATATCTAGTAAAAAATCTTTAACCCGTCCATTGAAAATCTTGGGTTTTGTCTTGATTTTAAATTGTGCAATTCCCAATTGGAAGGATCTAAAATACTCTCTTTCTGTTAGTCAATTTATTGCTTCTTTTTTTTTGGTCATGTGACTTGCTCTTTAATCGATTTGTTTTTATTACCTCTATGCCTGTCTAAACTTTTGGAACCATTTTGTGCTTTACTTCTTTCATTGGACTTTTCCTGCAGATTACTCGATTGTCCTGCAGATAACTCGATGTTCCTGCACAGTACCACAATTATCCTGCACATTACCACTGATATCCTGCACATTGTTTGATTCTCCTGCATACACTTATCTTTCGACCCCTTAGTCCTATATCATGGTGATTTAACCCAAGCTCATTAACCAAGCAAGAATATCTATTAACGACTTCCATACTTACATTCCTGGACTTTTCCAATAGAATTTCCATTGCTCAGGTGAGTGTCTAGAGCATTTGGAATGACTGGACAGGAGTTATATGCAGGATATGGCTTTAGTCACTAGTATAGGATAAAATACAGTTTCAGGATTTAAAGGATGATAACCAGGATTGATTTAACTCAAAATGGTTTGGAAAGGACACACTAGGGAAAGGTTTGGTTATATGCAGGAACGCCATAAAAAGCCCCATACTGCTGTCAGTAATACCATATTATGTAGAATATTCAAATAAAATATATCAGTAACTCAATACGGAAGTAGGGAAAATGTAGTTTCTTGTAGTCTGTCTAATTGTCTAGTTGTCTTTTGTCTTTTGTCTTTTGTCTTTGTCTTTTGTCTTTGTCTAATGGTCTCTGACTATAAATCCCTGCAGATTTCTCATAGACAAATCCACTCTATCCATTTTTACATCATCTAGGACTTCCAGATCGTTTAAATCTCTCAATTTAATTCCATACTTCTGTCTTAACTTAAGGTACTGCATATAACCGCTCTATTAATCCGCCTTTTCTCCACCATTTATTACCTTAATCACCTACTAAAATAGAGTAATAGTACCGCATGGTAGTGGTAAAAAGCTCTAGACCAGTACATCCCAAATAATAATACGTGGTGTAAAAAAAGTGTGTCTATAATAATGCAATGGTTATGAGCGCATGTATTTTTTCAAGGATAACCATAATCACAGGATCACAATAATCCCTTTGTAATTATTTTAAGAAAATGATTACTATGAAGGAGCGACATAAAAATGTCTAGAAATGTCTATAAATAAAAGAACATTTAATAGAATGTCCTGCATATAGTCTACACTATCAATACAAATGTCCTGCATTTCTAGAACCACCATAGAAGTCAAGGTAGTGTATATTCATTCAATGTATGGTCGTGTAGTGATTCCTGTACATAGTATAGATAAAGTATGGATCACTAGTCTAATGCTTTACTTCTTCCAGTATTAGACAATTAGACAATTAGACAATTAGACACACAGACAGAATAGACTAACCTTTCTTACTTGGCATGCTTATAATCATACATAGATTAATATAACATGTATAATTACAGTTAGTCACCACCAGGTATTTAATCCATCTGTCTGTCTGTCTGTCTGTCTATCTGTCTAATCTGTCTGTCTGTCTGGCTGTCTATAGCCTTTTCTGTACCATTTTAACCGGGAAACTCTCGTACTCTTTCTATTTTTGCTCACCCTTGTGTCTTTTTATATACAATTGATAATGTCCAGAAGTGTCCAGAAGTGTCCAACAGTGTCCAACAGTGTCCAGCAGTGTCCAGCAGTGTCCAGCAGTGTCCGGCAGTGTCCAGTCAAACTATAGTATCAGTGTCCAGTCTAGTATCAGTAGTAACATTCAAAGACTAATTAGTAGAAGTAATCTCCATCAACACCAAGATGATGTGTAGAGAATTCTCCACCTGGTCCTTTCCTAGACTCTATTCTATTCCATCTCTATTCCATCTCTATTCCAGTATTTGACTATATCAAAAGAAGACATCAAGATTGAAAAATGGCCATTCTACGTATTTACACTATTCACTTTTTATCCTCACCTTCTATTTCTTAACCTCACCTTCTCTTTCTTATCCTCACCTTCTACTTCTTATCCTCACCTATTATTCCCAGTACTCCGTCACCAGAAGTAGTACTCCGTCATAATTAGTCAGTCATATTTAGTCACTCAATATCAGTCATAATTAGTCACTACTCTGTCATAATTAGTCACTCAATATCATAATTAGTCACTACTCAGTCAGTCATAATTAGTCACTACTACTCTGTCAGTCCGTGGTCAGTAGTCAAGAAGTAGTATTCAGTCTTAGTATTAATAGTAGTCACCAGTAAGTCAGTCACCAGTAAGTAGTACTTATCAGTCACTCATTATCAGTCACTCATTATCAGTCACTCAATACTAGTCAGTAGTCAAGAAGTAGTAACCAGGATTAGTAGTAGTCAGTATCCATAATAGTAGTAGTAGTACTTAGTCACTAATAAGTCAGTCATTATTAGTAGTGGTAATCTTTTGCAGTAGTCATTTGTAGTATTCACTGGTGGTCTTCAGTAATAGACGTCATCAGTAGTCAATAACAGTCCATAATACTAGTGGTCATTAGTACTAGTCAGTAGTCATACTAGTCAGTAGTCAATAACAGTAGTCAATAGTAGTAGTCATACTAGTTAGTAATCAGTAGTGAGTAGTCAGTAGTCAATAACAGTAGTTATAGTACTAGTGAGTAGTAATCAGGAGTAGTACTGGTGGTGGTCAGTGGAATTCATCCGTAGTCACCGCAAGTAATAGTCAATAGTCACTAATCAGTATTGATCAGAAGCAGTGATTTCACCAAGAAGTAGTCAATGACTGTAGTCAATAACAGTGGTAGTCATTCGTAATCAGTAGTCAGTGATCCGTAACAGAAGTCGTCTGTGTAGTGGTCAGTAGTAGAGGTCATCAGTAATACTAGTAATACTCGTAATCCGTACTATGGAGTCAGTAGTCAGTTATCATTAGTAGTCACCACTAGTCACCACTAGTCACCAGTAATAGAGTCGTCAGTAGTCTGTAGTAGTAGTCTGTAATACTAATACTCATCAGTAGTAGTAATAGTGAGTAGTAGTAGTAGTAGTGAGTAGTATATGACTAGTTGTGTAGTGATATTGATGGCACCTAGACCCGTCCAATACCCAATCAAGGGCTTGTTATTCTACTAGTACCAGTGCTCCGAAACCAAGACTGATCAAGATGGAAGGATGAGTCAAATGGTAATCAATGGCAAAAATACCAAAGTCAATATGACAAACTATAGTAACCTACAGATTACACAGACAACAAGAGTAGTATTTGTATTTGTATTAGGTTAGTAGTCAGTAGTAGTCAGTCAGGAATCAGTCAGTAGTCAATAACAGTAGTCAGTAGTAGTCAGTAGTCAATAAGTAGTAATAGTAGTCAATGGTAATACTCGTACTCCGTGATGGTACTAGTCAGTAACAGTAGTCAGTACTAGTGAGTAGTCATACTAGTTGGTTTTAGTAATCAGTAGTCAATAATAGTACTAGTAATCAGTAATTAATAATCGTAATAGAAGTGAGTAGTCAGTAGTCAATACGTAGTGGTCAATAACAGAAATCTTTAGTAGTGAGTAGTAGTACTCAGTACTATTCAGTAATGTAGTAGTAGTGGTCCGTAATAGAAGCAAATGATAGTGGGTGAGTAATAGTAATAGAAGTAGTAGTCCTTAATAGTAGTAGTCAGTACTCAGTAATACTAGTACTTGTAATCATTAGTAATAGTAGTAGTAGTCCATAAGATAATAGTCCCTAATAATAATAGTAGTCAGTAGTAGTAGTCAGTAGTCATAATAGTACTATTGAGTAATAGTAGTAGTCAGTAGTGAGTAGTCAGTAGTCAGTAGTAGTAATAGTAATAGTACTATTGACTAGTCAGTACTTGTAGTAGTGAGTAATAATCAATAGTGAGTAGTCAGTAATAGTAGAGGTAGTCCGTAGTGGGTAATACTAGTAGTCAGTAATCATAGTCAATCAGTAGTAGTCCTTAGTACTAGTAATCAGTAATAGTAGTAATTAATAAGTAGTCCTTAGTAGTAGTCATACTAGTACTATTGAGTAGTCAATAGTGAGTAGTAGTACTAGTAATCAGTAGTCAATAGTCGATAGTAGTAGTAGTAGTAGTAGTGAGTAGTAGTAGTCAGTAGTCAGTCGTACTATTGAGTAATAGTCAGTAATAGTATTCAGTAGTCAATAGTCGATAAGTATCGATAAGTATCGATAAGTAGTAGTAGTAGTCAATAAGTAGTAGTAGTAGTCAGTAGTAGCAGTCCTTAGTAGTAGTCATCAGTAGTGAGTAGTCCATAATAGTAGTCAGTACTATTGAGTAGTCCGTAGTAGTAGTAATCAGTAAGAAATAGTAGTAATCCGTAACCAGTAGTAGTCAGTAATAGTAGTAGACAATAAGTAATCAGTACTGATAGTAGTGGTAGCAATCATTAGTGAGTAGTCAGTAATCATTAGTAGTCAGTAATGGTAGTAGTTATAGTACTAGTAATCAGTACTAGTAATCAGTACTAGTAATAGTACTAGTAATAGTACTATTGAGTAGTCAGTAATAGTAGTAATAGTAATAGTAGTCAGGAATCATAGTCAATCAGTAGTAATCCTTAATAGTAGTAGACAATAAGTAGTCAGTAGTAATAGTAATTAATAAGTAGTAGTAGTCAATAGTAGTAGTCCTTAGTAGTAGTCATCAGTAGTGAGTAGTCCATAATAGTAGTCAGTACTATTGAGTAGTCCATAGTGAGCAGTAGTCAGTCATAGGAGTCATCAGTAGTAGTGATCAATAGTAATCAGTAGAAATAGTCAGTAGCCAGTAGTAGTCCTTAGTAGTCAGTAATCATAGTCTGTAGTCCTTAGTAGTGAGTAGTGAGTAGTGAGTAGTGAGTAGTAGTAATCAGTAATTGTAGTCAGTAATCATAGTCAATAAGTAGTAGTGAGTAGTGAGTAGTCAATAAGTAGTCAGTAGTCCATAATAGTAGTCAGTACTATTGAGTAGTCAGTAGTAGTCAGTCGTACTATTGAGTAGTAGTAATCAATAGGGAGTAGTAGTCAGTAGTGAGTAATCAGTAGTCAATGATAGCAATAGTCGATAAGTAATAGTATTCAGTAGTCGATAAGTAGTCGATAGGTATCGATAAGTATCGATAAGTAGTAGTAGTGAGTAGTAGTATTCAGTAATCAATAAGTAGTAGTAGTAGTCAGTCGTACTATTGAGTAGTCAGTAGTAGTAGTAGTGAGTAGTCATAATAGTACTATTGAGTAATAGTAGTACTAGTAATCAGTAGTAGTAATCCTTAATAGTAGTATACAGTAGTCAATAAGTAGTAGTAGTCAATGATGGTGGTAATCAATAGTGAGTAGTACTCCGTATTAGTAGTACTAGTAGTCAGTAGTCAGTAGTCATCAGTACTATTGAGTAATAGTAGTAGTCAGTAGTGAGTAGTCAGTAGTAGTCAGTAGTGAGTAGTAGTAATCAATAGTCAGTAGTGAGTAGTCAGTAGTAGTGAGTAGTAGTAGTAATCCTTAATAGTAGTAGTAGTGAGTAGTCAGTAGTCAGTAGTAGTAGTCAGTACTCAATAAGTAGTAGTCAATAAGTAGTAGTAGTAATCCTTAATAGTAGTAGTAGTAGTAGTAGTCAGTATTGTGTAATCCGTATCAGTAGTCAATCATAGCAATAGTCGATAAGTAGTACTAGTTAATGATGGTGGTAATCAATAGTGAGTAGTAGTGAGTAGTCAATAGTGAGTAGTAGTAGTAATCCTTAATAGTAGTCCTTAGTAGTGAATAGTAGTGAGTAGTAGTAGTGAGTAGTCCTTAGTGAGTAGTCCTTAGTGAGTAGTCCTTAGTAGTAGTAGTGAGTAGTGAGTAGTGAGTAGTGAGTAGTAGTAGTGAGTAGTAGTACTTAATGGTGGACATTTGATTTCAATAGATTCTACAAAGAATCACGACAGAAATGAACCTCAGACTGTTTATGAGTTGAACACGTATTGATCATGTTTAGAGTTTATAATAATAATTATAATAATGATTTATTAAATAAGTTATCAAGTTAAACAATAGCTAATAAACAATGTTATTAACTCATTACACATGATTGATCTATTATATTAACGATTGTACCAGTAATCGGGCCTTTATCTTGAGCACATCAGGATCCTGCGGCCGCCTGGGATTAGATACGAGCTCATAGCCCAAGCATAGTTTCTTGGACCTCTCGCAGTTATAACAGTGGGGCTTCCGTTCGTCACACTTGATTCGACGCTTGCGACAGGTCATGCAGCCACTTCTCGTCCTGCGCTTAGTGACTCGTCTTTTGTTGAGCAAGGCATTGTTTTGCTCTTGCGGTATGCTCGGTTGCTCAGGACTGTGATACCCCTGGTTATACATGCCCTGCGGTATACCATTAGTGCCTCCATGGATATTGGAATGGGGGTTATTATGTGCTAAAGACGAATGGGTCACGTTGGAATGGGCAATATTGCTGGAATGCGAATGGGGTAAATTGCTGCCATGTACATTACCTGAATGTACGACGTTCTGCATTGGGTCCCTGGGCGATTGCCCATTGTGCACTGAATTGGGCACTTGGCTCGTCATTGGCCCTCCTGGACCGTTACCATTGCCCATTGCCACCGAATGCATCATTGTGGTATTTCCCATGCCATTCATGGTGTGCATGGTGCTAACGGGGCCATTTGAATGCATGCTCGAGTGCATTCCATTAGGCATACCATTGGATAATTGGCTGGCCATCTGATTGGCCATTTGGGACATTAATGCCATTTGCGATATTTGGTTCTGATTCGTCATTTGATTGGAAATGGGCACATTGCCATGGATAGGCGTGTGCACGATATATTGAGGCGCCTGCGTGTATGCATACGTGGGCCCATACATGCTGGGACCTCCATGTGGCGACGTGCATGACGTGGGGGCACCATGGGGATAGCTTGCATTAACAGCCACTGATCCCATCACCTGAGACTTGGCCCCAGGGTATAACATGCTAGTAATTGGAGCGTGTGAAAACGATGCAGGGCGAGGCCGGCTGCGAAAGTCCGGCGAGGCCATCCCCGGCGGCGTAGTACCAACTTTATGGATCGACTCACTGGATGTAGCACTGCTATACAGTGGTATGCGGTTGAGCTGCTCTGCACTGTGTTGGCGAGAGTCTGCCATCAGCCGCGCCGCCGTGGGTTCACGGTAGCTGAAGTAGTCATTTGTGGGCGTACTGTGCATCACATAACTACGCTCATATGCCTGAGAGGCAAACTCTGTAGATGCTCTTCGACTGGCCACAGAAGCCGTGGGTATAGTAGCTTCAGTAGGGCGCTGGCACTGCTGTTTGTACACCTTTGGTGACGAGTCTGGAGCGTGAGACGGCTGGGCGATTGTCGGGCTAGACCCATTGGACGTGTGGGAAGTATTGGAGCCATCGCCATTGGATTGTGATTTGGGTGCAACCGCCGAGTTGCGGGAATAGTACATGGTCAACTGGGGATCTGATTGGCGAGGACTGGAGCCCAATTGGGCAGGTCGGCTCTCCGGCAGCAGCCCCGACGACCGTATGTTCACGGGAGGAATTTGACCGCCCACCAACAACTCAGACACTGAAGGGAGTTGAGGCATTTGGGAAAAGAAACACAAAAGAATGGTGTAGCACCGGAAAGAAATGAAAAACGGCGGAGATAGGCGAAATGAACGAACAGGGGGCCGGCGGCATATAGCCAGCGACCTATCGCTTCTTATATGGCAGTAGCGAAGGATCTGTATCGAGATCATACACCATGCAGATTTTAGCCGACCGGCATAATCATGCGATATAGGCGGCCAGAATAAGCATGTTGATTTCAAACATATGCACCTGGCTGCTGGCAAGCGTGCTCGTTTTAATTTTGAAGAATTATTTTTTTTTTTACATTCAACGTGCATTATATTTGCATTTTATTTGCATGTTTTTTTTTTCATTTTTTTGCGCTTCGTGCATTCTTTCTTTTTTTTTTTTTTTTGCTTTTTCCTTTTTGTGTCTCTGCAGTGTCTCTACGTATCTCATTTTTCCTTTTGTGTATTCTCTCGTTTTCTCTTGTTTTTTGTTTTTTGTTTTCCTGTGTTTTTTTATATTATGTTTTTTTTCTTTTTCTTCTTCTTTTCTTTTTCTTTTTGTTTTTCCTTTTGGGCCACCGGCAGAACATCCGGCCGCATTTGTTTTGTACGCGTAATCACACTTGACCCCCGGTTTAGTGAGCCCCATGCATGCAGCAGCAGAACGGGAGGAGCCAGTTCCGGGGATGCCGGAGTCAAATTCGCATGGAATGCCGCGGGGAAGCGAAAAGGCCATTCTATAGAGGCACAAGTCAAAATTCCGACGAGGATTTCTTGGTCCGTTCGGCTGCATTTGTCGTCTTTGTGGCTCTTAGAAAGGCATGCAAAGGCGGACCAACATTCTCGGCCAAACTATCTCGCTTCATGCGAGGGGGTTCGTGCCAGCGTGCGGCCCGCGCAGCCAGACAACGCAAGGTCGCATGCCTCGCGCGCGCCCGTTACAGAAAAACCCATTTGCTTTTCCGCTTTGAGCAGTTTTGCATTTACTTCGAACAAGGTGACTTTGTGTAGAGACAATGCTGGAGCCAGGCGAGCGGCGGACAGACCGGAGTACATGGTATTGGGCCTGCATCAAGGGCTCGAATGGGGGTTAGCGGTGGTGATGGCAATGCAAGGGCACCCCCGGGTCTGGCAGTAGATGTGCAAGTGGCGAGGCAGTTGCGGCCTAGTCCGAAACGCGTAGGTTGGCAGCATGAGGAAACCCGAGGACGAAAGAAGAGTAGTTAACACGACTCGGACCGAGAACAATACCGACGTCTCCGAGACGTCTCCGAGGAAGCAAGTATTGAATGGGGTTGAGGTTATTTCGGATATGGCCGAGGCCAATTAGTACCAGAGAGCCGAGGGAAAGTCAAGGTGTAGCCGAGGTCCAAGACGAAGTTAATACACCGGAATGGAAGGTGGATCGGGGGGCCGAGGGCATGCTGCTGGAGGTGAAGGACGGAGCAGGGTGCGTATGGCAACTCCAGGCCTTGTGGCCCCCAGGAGGGTACTTGCAGATACTTGGAGGTGCATTGACGCTGCAGATATTTTGGGCCGCATTGGAGGCGCAGATATTTTTGTTTCAGTGGCCATGTGTGACGCCGCGCAAATACGAGCTCAGCGGTGCACCCGAATCCTGATTCCGCACGACGTCATTCCCCAGTCTTTCTCCGGTAAGCTTTCCGGAGCGGCTGCTTCCGAATCCACGTGCCCACAGTCACCCCTGCCACCTTCTCACTACCAATAAAACATACTACCCCTTGATACTACCCCTTGATACTACCCCTTGATACTACCTTAGTACTACCTTATTACTACCTTATTACTACCTTAACACTACCTTAATAGTACCTTAATAGTACCTTAACAATACTACACTCTAAGCAAAGAAACAGAAATCCCGAAATACCAAAATCCCGAAATCCAGAAATCCAGAAATACCCGAAATACCTGAATTCCAAAAATCCAGAATTCCAAACAATCACAATATAAAGGTAATCAATCAAAATTTGCCACATTCACCTCATTCACCTCATGCGTGGGATTTTAATACGTCATAGGTGGCTTTCTCAAAATGAAACGTTTCATGTGAGGGTCTGAAACGAATATCATGTGCAACGTCTAAATTCTACATCTTATCCACGTTTAACATTTCCTACATCCTCCTTTGCATTTCTTGTCCTCCTTTGCATTTCTTATCCTCCTTTGCATTTCCTACATTCCCGTTTCGGTTTTCTTCTCCTAACCCAACCATCGGATAAATCTTCCTCCATTCATTCCTTTCCTTCCATTCCCCTTACCTCCATTCATTCCATTCATTCCTTCCATTTCCATTCATTCCTTCCATTCCCCTTACCTCCATTCATTCCTTTCCTTCCATTCATTCCTTCCATTTCCGTCCGCTTTCTTCCATTTCCATTCATTCCTTCCATTTTCGTCCGCTTTCTTCCATTTCCATTCATTCCATTCCTTTCCTTCCATTTCCATTCATTCCATTCCATTCATTCCTTCTCCTCCTTCCTTCCATTCATTCCTTCCTTTCCTTCCTTCTCCTCCTCCTTCCTTCTCCTCCATTTTTCAATCCCTTAATCCTTTCTTTTATTGGATAGTGATTATTGGGCACTTTATTCTTGGGTTTCAAAATGAGGGTGAACAAGGGTGAAGGTGAACAAGGGTGAAGGTGAACAAGGGAGAATGAAGGAGAAGGAGAAGGAGAAGGAGAAGAGAATGTGGTGCATTTTAAGAAATCATGCATTTCTTCTCTCGCTGATTGCCACTGCGACTGCCACTGCGATTACTACGAATGTACTTTCTTCGCTCTTGGTTTCTGCTTTGTTCTTGGTCCGTCATATGCACGTCGCTTCTTTGATTTCCATCCATTTCCATTTCCATCCATCCATTTCCATCCTCCTATTCTACTCTTCTATCATCCTTTGATTTCCACAATCACTTCCATCTCTTCAATTACTCTATATCTTGCTATACATCTCTATGGATCTTTCTATCTACTTTCCATCTCTTATATGACTCCTCTATCCATCTCTTGTACAACTCCTGTATAGTAGAGAAGATAGATTCAGCTACACAATTCCTGAACTATGAGTATGAATGGTTGGGATGAGAAATCACGTGCTCTTCTCCTCTTTTGGTATCGTACGGCATATAATACTCCCTTTCTCTACCCACTCATGTCTACTCTTAAATCTATAATAACACAGTATACTCTCTTGTATATTCGATAGTTATGTATACACTTCTTCCTGTGAATACTTGCTCCTGTATATATTCTGTTCCTGCATATACCTATTCCTGTATATACTCGTTCCTGCATATATCCCATTCCTGTATACATCCCACTCCTGCATATACATCAATCATCCCTTATACTGCAAGTGACAAGGAAATCAAACCTCGTTACACAAAATTGACTTTGAAATACCATCCTCATAAGATCCGTAAGGATATTACTAAGGAGGTCAAGCATCAAATGTCTCCTGCTTTCATTCGTATCAATCTTGCCTACAAAGCCTTGACTGATTAAACCTCCAAAATCAACTTCAAGATGTACAGACACAAAGACAGACACAAAGACAGACACAAAGACAGACACAAAGACAGACACAAAGACAGACACAAAGACATCACTCATGGTTTTGCCATCGCTAAGTTCTTAGTCGAAGGCAAATATTGGGCGGTTATGATCTTGGTCTCCTTCATCTTGATCGGCGTGGTTTTGCCTTTTGTGGTGGGTAACTGGTGGAGCAACGTCAGATCTAAGACTAAGGCGGGTTTGTTCGTCAACTCCTCTTAGCGTTTTATCCATACCATAAGTTGACTCACAAGAATCCGGGCGGCAAAGTCTATACTCCATTTGACAAGTTGGACTGGATTTTGCAAGCTGCTAAAATCGAGGGTATCAGCGGTAACTTCTCAATCAACGACTCGACAACAACGCCTGTCTTCACAGTATCCGAGATAGAAACTGCATTACCTTTGCCCAGAATTGGAATCGTCTCTCCACTAGTTTTACCAATCAACACAGATTGGCTTTTCTCCAATTCAATCTTGATACATTCAGACGTATCAGCTTCAGTGAACTCCTCAACAATCCACTTGGTTCCGTTAACCAACTCTTTACGAGCATCCTTTGGTTTCTTCTTGGCGATGTTTGAAGCAGTGACCAGAGCTCTTTTTTTCAAGTCTGCAAAGACTGTACCAATGCCAGCCGACTTTGAATTGGGAGCCTCGATGAACAAATTGGCTGGTGGAGGTGGAGGAGAGGCTGGCCTTTTTTTCATGCTAAAATTGCTAGAAGAATACTAAAATGGAACCGTCTTTCCATCTCTTGAGTACATGTACTTAATTGATTGTATCTCTAGACAAGTTTACACACCGCAACAAGGAACAGTGGAATGGTATGAAAATTGCCAAAAGACATCTGAATTGATCCCCTGCATATATTTTGTTCCTGTATATAATCTGTTCCTGTATATAATATATTCCTGCATATACTAGTTCCTGTATATAATCTATTCCTGCATATACATTACCCTGCATATAATCTTATTCCTGCATACATCAAATCCTGCATAATCTACCCCTTACAGCGTGAGCAACAATCCATCTATTACACCCTCTATACCCTCTCCATTTGCTGCACCACATAATCAAGCATATAGGATTCCTCAAGCATATCATCCAACCGCTGGAAATGACGCTCGTTATATGGTAAAATCAGAACCACCATCTTCCGGAGATCCCCTTGTTCCATATCAATTTGCTCAAGCACAACTTCAAGAACTTTCTGAGCAATTTCAAAATGTTTAAAGTTGATATTCCAATCTCTAACCCTCCGAAGCAATACCAAAAGTTGATCTGAGTCAAGAGTCTTCATGGTTTGTTCAAGCTTAAATGACCCTAGAGACAGTTCAGCATCCTCATTGACTCCAATCAGGGACTTGATCACATTGTATACACGCATCAGGTGTTCCAAAGTTAATGCCAATAAAAAAGCATTGCTCCAATCATTTTGGTTAATATAATTTGAAAGAGATTGTTCCTGTTGCACTCTTTCCTTTTGTCGTTTTTCCTTGTCTTGAAGAAGCTGATCCATATTATCTTTCCAGAAACTCATATACCCATCTGCATCGGCAGATACCATATTAAGTCCATCATTCTTGGTGTCCATGGCCCAGATCCGGTTATTGTGGTTATCCAATGTGGCCACACATTCACTCTCTTTGATATCCCATACCTTAACAAGTCCATCTGCTCCACAACTCACCACTTGTTTATTCTTATTGAAGAATCGACACCTCTGCACTGCATTTGTATGCCCTTCCAAGGTCTTCAAGCAAGTGTAATCGATCAACAGCCAAATTTTCACTGTTTTATCACCAGAACTGGTGGCCACAAGTTTATCATAAACGCAGAAACTGATATCCCAAAGTCCACGTTTATGACCTTTAAGAATAGCCACGGTTTCGCCCGTTTGACTACTCCAAATCTTGGCAGTTTTATCAAAAGATGCTGTAGCAAAGAACTCATCATTGGGTGCAATAGCCACGGCATTGATATCCTTTTCATGAGCTCTTCGGGTGAATTCACTATTCTTCACCACCCCTCCAGCTTCTTTGGGCACTTTCCACTTTTTAACTGTCAAATCGGCAGATACTGTCACCACGAATTTAGGGAAGAACCCATTGGATCGGGAAATTGCACATGCTGAAATGGAACCAGCATGTCCCAAGAAAGACGTGTGGGGCCCAAAACAATCTTTTTCCATATCCCATTGCCAGAGTTTAACCTCATGGTCTTTACCTCCAGTCAAGAGCCATAATCCATCTTCACTGGAATCAATGCAATTGAGTAAATCGGTATGGCCTTCAAGGAGTTGTACATCTAGAGGCGAAGATGGGTCCACGAGTCTAAGTGCAGGAGCATTGGTAGCCATAGCCACGAGCAGCTTCTTGGGCCCGGCATACCGAATATCAGCAATAATACCATGGTTTCCTGCAATGGTTCGGCCTGTAGGTACATGAAGCAATCCGTCCTGGTCCTCCATCTTCCCAATTTGGAGCTCCACTAATGTTTGGTCACTCAATACCATCCAGAGCTTGTCTCCATCCTTCAGTTGGCTGACATGCGTAACCATTAACTCCTCCAGAGTTTTAAGAGGCTGATGAGAACTTCCCAATGGCTTTCCCGTTTCAAGATCCCATAATCTCAAGTTACATCCCGTTCCGGCAGTATAGAAAAGAGTGTGGCCCTGAATCTCCATAAACCCACATGTCTCCACTTGATGCCTTACCGAAAAAGAGCTATACATCTTCCGCAAACTCTCTGTCCGGTATACCACCACAATCTCATCTCTACCTCCACTGGTAAAGTACTTCCCATCTTCCAGGAAGGCTAGACCCCTAACTGCGCCACTATGTTCATTAGTAGTACTCAAACACTTTCTCTTAACAAGATCCCATACTTTACAAGTCCCCATAGTATCACCCAGCGCTAGCATCCAATTGGCTGAATGGAGTTCTCCATAAAAGGCAAGAGAACAAACTGTGGTACCGTGTCCTTTCAAAGAATGAGTCACGTGTCCACCTTCAATATCCCATACATAAACCACACCATCAGTAGCGCCAAAAGCAAATAAACTGGATGTTTTATCTGCACTGGCAATATATACTGGGGCAGAGAATTTGTATTGTTTGAGCAAATCGCCACTTTGAACGTCATAAATACGGAGTTGTTGACTTTGTGAAACAACCCCTAGACGAGATCCATTGGGTGTTAATACTAAAGCGGTAATAGTTTCGCCATCGCCTTCAATCTGGTGTAAGAGGAGATTGGAGTCCAAATTGACAATGGAAATCTCCTCCTCCAAGGGTGTAGCCAATAAGGAAGAATCTGATGAGAAGGTAGCGGGTGTAGCACCGGAATAGAAGGGAGCCAAAGTCTCGGAAATGTATGAACAACGAATTGGTTCTGTCATTGTAGAAGAGTTGATGGGTGTTGAAGAAAAGGAGGAGCTTGAATGGAATGTTTTTTGACGGGTGCGCACTGGATGCAGGTCGATGAGATGGCTCCAAGGTTAAGCCCAAAATATACTCAAATGCGCTTTTTCAAAGGTGTGATGTTTTTTTAAAAGCTCTGGCATTTGGTGCTTGAGTAACAGGAAAAAGAAAGCCCGATGCGGGGCTCGAACCCGCAACCTTTTGATTGACCTTATTTGTTTAAGAGTCAAATGCTCTACCGATTGAGCTAACCAGGCTATTTGGTCAAATTATTTTTAGGCATTGATACCCGTGCTGGAATCACTTATCAGCACAACAACAATTGAAAATATGTCTGACTGAAGTATTTGAAAAACACTTAATAAAATGAAAACCACTAAGTAACTCAAAAGATGGTATAAGTTTTTTTTTTGTGTGCCTGCATATAATCACCCACTATATGCATAATCACCCACTATATGCATAATCACCCACTATAAGCATAATCACCCACTATAAGTATAATCACCCACGGTGTAGATATGGCAATGCATAATGATCCCGAAACTATAGACATAATGTAACTTCACATAGAAGTACAGAGTCCAGAATATTTTTTGTTGGCATGTTTGGTAGCATTCAAGCAATAGAGGTAAACACCAATGCGTCCAATCCCAGAGTCGGTGTTATTCACTGATGAGACTTGCATGACTCAGAAAGAAAAGACTGATAAATCAAACACTCAGAATTGATTAGATAATCAGAATTAGACTCAATAGACAACTCAAAGTCTATAGTTCAGTCTTATTTCCAGTTCATAACTTCCATTCTAGCATCTTCAACTCCGCCATTTTCCAATTGTCATACACTATCCAAAGTAGACAACATGCATAGATATATGGTAATGTAGACAGTATAAGAATGTCACTGTAGATTGTATAAGAATGTCACTGTAGACTGTATAAGAATGACAATGTAGACTGTATAAGAATGACAATGTAGACTGTATAAGAATGTCACTGTTGACTGTATGACTGTAGACATTATGCCATGAATAGGTGATACTTTTGTAGCGTATCAATTGGTCAACTTTTGATGGCTTCTTCCGTGGTACTTGCTGAATCAACGAATCATAAAGATAATGAATCTGTGCTTGTCGTTGAGTATGCATCACCTTTATAGTTCTGGGAAAAGGGTAAAGAAGCCAAGAATGTGGTGGTTGGTTCATCATTCCTATGAGCCTTGACCGACTCAGAACCATCAACTGTATATGAATCTGTTCATTCCATAGTCACTTCACTCATGGCCAATCAATATATCAATAATAAATTTGTAATTGAAAGGAGGAGGGGTAAGACCTGAACCCTTGGAATTGTTGTTTTCTGCACATAGCACACCCGTGCATGAGTCGTGTATGAGTCGCCATTAACCAGTATCAACAGAATGTCAGTATGAACAGATAGCAGTCAATAATCTATGACGTAGTATCAAGAAACCATTTTGGAATATTCAGAAGAAATTGTATTCCTTTTGTATTGGAAGATTCCATAAGGTACCGTGATTTGTCATGCAGAATCACGTGGCAGGGTTCAACAGTTCCAGAAACCCTTTCAGATCCAACGATGCCAAAGAACTTTAAGCACTATGAATCTTGAATCACTAGAGCAGTTCCATTGGATTCAACAAAAGAAATCCTCCGTCTTACACTACCTTGACTATCATTCTGCTATACTATTAAACCAAGTAATATATAGTATAGTGGAGTGCTAGCAGACAGCCAATTGGTAGTAAGTAGTAAGTAGTAAGTAGAAATCTCATGAAGTAGGACTAATGGCACTGGAGGTATAGTAGAGAAGTACCAGAGTAGCAGTACTAGTGCTCACTTCGACGACAATATAGTTCTGTATAGTGAAGATTTCTGGAGTACTTCTGACACTATTCTTTGAATGAATGGACATTATTCAAGATTTGGTTCTTGTTCATTTGGTTCTTGTCCATTTGGTTCTTGTCAATTTAGTTCTTGTCCATTTAGTTCTTGTTCATTTGGTTCTTGTCCATTTGGTTCTTGTCCATTTAGTTCTTGTCCATTTGGTTCTTGTCGCCACTTCAAGACCTCGGTATAGATTGATACAGAACTGACATTTCTTTGGTCTGTCAATCGAAAATGATCTCCCTAGAGATTTTCTGTAAGTATAAAGAAAACCAATAAAAAAAAGAAGGGGGAAGACCTGTATTTATACCTTTGCGGTGAAGAGTGTAGGGCTCCTTTCGCAGCCTTCGCTCATTTGCTGATTATGCCCGTTCGCATACATTCTCTCCAACATACATTTCTTGGTCCAAGAGGTGCTTTAGAATGTCAGTCTAAGTTTGGTTTGGTCCCTTGTTCAGTTTCTTGTGGCGGTTCCGTTTCATTATACCCATTCATAGAATCGGTATTGATGACTGTTATAAGTCTCATCATCAGAACTGGATTGCACATGTTCCAGTGGGTCCAATCGGTCCAATCTGAAACTTCATCTTCATCTTTACCTGTTTCCTGCCCACTTCCTATCTTATCCAGCAATTCATTAAAAGGTGTCGATAGAGATTCAATTCAACCGTCTCTCGAATCAAGAGTTGACATGAACATTCCTGGAGAAAGACCCCCATCAGTCTTGCATCAGTCTTGCATCAGTCTTGCATCAGTCTTGCATCAGTCTTAACACATCAGTCTCTTTAACACGGACCATGCACTTCAACAATATCAAGAATCACATTTCTAGTGTAAGGGAAAAAAGTTTACAGCCTATTTCAAGGGGGGGAATGCCCTCTTATATATTGCGACCAACAGGGGATGAAACAAGGATCGCGCGTTTGTGCATGAGTATGCGCGCTGGTGGCTGCGAAATCGCACTCCCCTCGTACTATATAAGATCCGAGATTCCCACCAATTTATTATAGAGGATAAAATTCAAAAATGAGAATCTAATGTATCAATATTTATCTGCAGGATGAAGTTCACATTTCTTAAAACTTATTCTGAGACAAACGAAGAACTTCCAGCCTGTTTGTGCTATTATTGCCCATTCACAAATTGCCCATTCACAAATTGCCCATTCACGAATTTGCAAGCAAGTTTATGCTACAGTGGAGTTTGCCTCCTCTAGCCCTTTGATTTGACCAAAAAAAGGCGTCAACTATTGCGTCTTGATGATACTGTGATGGACTCTTTGTGGTCCATAACCTCCAGAGCGACCAAGAATCCACCGTTTTTGAGGTCTTCATCTCGTGCCCTGTTACCATTCAAAGAGGTTTGTGTCGTCTCTCAAAGTGAACTCGAACTGGTAATCTCATGTGATTCTATCTCTGCTTCCAATTGGATTCATGATACCTGGTGTTATATGAAAGACACCAGAAACACAATTGAAACTGTCTTTAGCCGAAACTGGTATGATTCGAAAATGCTATCGGATTGGGGAGGAATGGTACCTTTAGTATGACTTAACTTCCTCTTTCTATCGTTTGATTATATTGCCCATTCCCATCCTGCATATACATTCACTCTGATCTAATGAATCATATGAAGCACCTAATTCAGTACCCCTTGTCTCTGAATTCTTCCATTTTTGCTAGCTTTCTTATAGAAAGTGTCACTGTGCAATTAGACTGTCAAGTCATTGTATCTCGAGCTGCAACATGTGTACAGGGACACGTGACCGAGTCTTACCTGGATTATCTGAACCATAGGCTGAACAATCCAATTCAAGATGCTTCATTTGAACAGAACAGATCCAGATTTAAAGGTTCCATATTGTCCTTTATATAATCCAAGGAAGCATCAAGTGACCTGCAAACACCATACCCCTCCAATGGACAATTGTTCTATGGCATTCATGATTTATCAGCAGCGACTTAGGAGAGGTGGATTCCCATGGCCCGGGCGTTTTCTCTCAAGTACCGGTCAATATAGTCCTCAAGGCCCTCGCCATGTTCGCCATACCGATCGCCCTTGAGAATCTGCTTGGCTCGTAGATACAAGAAGAAGAGATCGCTGAAAAACAATGAAATCCGAACCTTGAGCAACGAAAACATGCCCATGTGATTCCCCTCGAGAGACACCTTGGTCAAGAGGTTGATGCGGTTAACAGGGCTACCCATGGTCTGGTTCAAGGTCTGCATCATTCTCATTGTCCTCAGGAGAAAGATCAAGGCCGGGGGAAACTTGCGTTCGTCTTTTAAGAAGTTGCGCATGATGTCAATGGAGTTGGGGGCGTCCTCGGGTTTTGTTTTGGCTGGTGGTTTTAACTGCACCAAAGCCTTTAAAAGCTCACTAGACCGAATCCCCCATTCGTCAGTGATTTCCTCGATTTTCGCCTGCCCAAACCCAAGCAAGTTCTGCCACAACTCACGGTACTCAGCCATGAACTTGGGCGGCAAGCTGATATAAAGTCCATGGTCAAGGATTACGAGTTGTTGCTTCCCATTGTGCATTCGTACCAACATATTCCCCGGGTGTGGATCGGAATGGATGAAACCGTATTGGAAGATTTGTTTTCCGAAAATCTCCGTGTACTGTTTCATAAGCAATGGGAGAGACACCTTGTTATCGATAAGAAGTTGTTTATCGGTGAGAGACAAGCCATCTATCCACTCAGCAGTGAACACCAGGCCCAGAGAGTACTCCGGATAACATTTGGGGACATAGACATTGAGATGTCGAACAGAAGAGTCGTTTTGGATGAAACTCTGGAGTTTCTGGCAGTTGGAGAGTTCACACGAAAAATCTGCCTCTTTTTTAAGCTGCTCCGACACATAATCCGTGAAGTTGAACGGGATGTCAAATACCTTGGTGTAAAGCCATGACATCATCTCATACACAAGCAAATCAGCACCAATTTGCTTGCCAATATATGGGTGTTGCACCTTGACTGCCACCTGCAAGTGCAGATCTTTAAGCACAGCTCTATGAACTTGGGCAATCAGAGCAGAAGCCATTGGAAGATGATCGAAATGAAGAAAAATATCCTTTTCATAATTGGGGCCCAAATTTGTCTTCAAAACACTATCGATTCTAGACCATTCATCCACTGGTGCATCATCATATAAAGCTGTGAAACGTCTTTGAAATGCTAGTGGAAATAATGCCCCCTGATTGGCTATGGCCTGGCCTAGCTTAATATAAAGGCCCTTGTTCCGGTTAATCATCGATAAGATTGATTGCAGCGCCTCCTCATGAAGCTCGTCCAAAGCTGGCCCTCCAGGACTCGAATAGTACTTATACGCCACAGTGGAAAGGACATAAGTAGCCCGAATACTTCTTTGGAGTGTGGAGGCATAAAAGTATTCGTCGGCCAAATAAATGGCACCAGAGGCAGTTATGGCCACCAAGAGGGAAGTGAGGGAGCTTCGATTGGAAGTAGTCGTGGGATTGGCTTTGATCCGGGTACCTGCATAGAACCTATGGAATCCTGCATATCTCCGACTTTGGAGCCGTATCACCTGATTCTCCAATCTGAGTCGTGTGTGGTAGATGCTTCGTTTAAGGCCATTTCTATACATGGTATTGGATGATTAGCAAGTGCGCACGATTGCCGCAACATGTGCAGCCGGCGGGGCTCGTAACCATTGGTTATATGCAGGACACTTTTATCTACAACTTGATACAGCTCTGAAACTGTCCTGAAACAGTCCTGAAACAACTCTGAAACTGTTCTGAAACACTATTATCATCACTCTGACAAATACTACCATCACTTTACGGCTAGGATCACTATATATGTTTGAAGAAGCGTAGGCTTAGTCTTATAGGTAATCACCTTCCAAGCCAACAAAGACAATAAGCAAAATCACATTGAAGGTCAAGAAATTGTATTCATAACTTTGGTTATCAGAAACTCCGTTCACCGAAACTATGGTGGTAGTCCAGGACTCATAACTTCTATAAGAACCATTAGTGGATGGTTTGTAGACTATCCTTCGGGATGATTTGTTGAGGTTATACCGGGTGAATTATCGGCCTCTTCCGCCTCGAGAGCCTCTTTTTCGCCATTCCACTCCTGTTTTGGGTGTTTCAGGTGTTTCAGATGTTTCATTGTTTCATTGCTTCATTGTTTAACTTTCATTGTTTGGGTATACTGGTCTTTTCCAATAAGTACCAGAATCAGGTCTAGTATGGCGCAGCGAGTGCGTGATTCGATTGACCTGCTGCAAATGATCACACAGAATTGGACAGATTAGATCAATTGCCATAACCCCGAAAATTCAACACAATTCAACACAATTCAACACAATTCAACACAATTCAACACAATTCAACACAATTCAACATAATGGCGTATTCAAAGAATAACCCCCTTATAAATTATCCCCAACCTTCCGTGGCAAATCCACACCCATGGATCACTTCCCACGCGTAAACCACTAACCCTAGTAGTCATTGAGTGCCAATAAATCCAGAAGCACTTCACTAATTAAGAGTTGTATTTCCGAATACCCTTTCAAACGTCAAAAAACAACCATCTCCTGTATTGTAGACCATAAATCATCTCACTCATACTGCTCCGAAAGACACGCCTTGTGCTTCACTAGCTGCCGAGAATATGGAAGAGCCAAACCCAGTAATGAAGGAGAAAAAGATCTGGGGGCATTGCTTGGGTGATGAAGAGGATAAAAGGGGATAAAAGAGGATGAAACGAGGATGAAAAGAGTATAAAAAGAGGATGAAAGAGGATGAAAAAGAGTATGAAAAGAGGATGGAAAGAGAATGAAAAAGAGTGTAAAAAAGAGTGTAAAAAAGAGTATAAAAAAGAGGATAAAAAAGAGGATAAAAAAGAGTATAAAAAGAGGGGGGGGTGCTTCTTATATATTCGCAGCTTATGCATGCGGCTTGGAAGGGGGGTTTCATGTTTTACAGCCATGCGAATATAAAAAAGACCCATTCGCACCTCACTGCAATAGCAGCCATTTTTTGGGTCCCTTATAAAATCACCCCCATATTTTCTTTTGTGATTGTGGAACTTCTTCAGTGTTCAAACCCTCTATTACTGGATGAGAATACCGTGTTTAGAATGGCAGAACAGAACCTATTTGGTTAGTGTCGGGAACCTGAGCTGACTCTACAGACAGATCTCCACCAATTCCAGGGAGACAAATGGCTAGACACCAAATATGAGGGTCTCATTGAAATGCTTCATCCAAGCACAGCATATTTCCACCCAGAATCCCTGAATGATCAAGATTCATATTCGCCGAGAATTACTCCATTTTCATGTTTTCGCAAGTACGTTTTTGAACTTGGAGAAGTTTGGAGTTTTGGCCAATATCCTTCTTTCATACTATGTTACCGAAAAGTGGCTAATGGAATCCCCTAGAACTTCCATGGCTATGCAAAACGCCATAGTCGTTTCATATATGGGGGGGAGTCTTAGCTGAAATTGGCAAAGGTGGGGAGGGACTCCTAGATCAACGAAACAGGTTTTCGATTGTTGACCATGGTCAATTCCTTTTCTGCCACTTGTTCAAGTCTATCAAGTCTAAAAAGTTCCAGTGGTTTGGCATCTTGGTCTTACCTGGACACCCCACCCAAAGTCAAGATGGGAGAGAACCCAAAACACATTAAGTCACCCGCCCAATTCGACATTGATTACTACTACTATACATGATTACTGGAATGATACTCTATACAGACACCAGTACAATCGATGGACTGCACAATATCCATTTATAAGAAGACTATTACTGGTATGCAACTTGCAGGATGGATTAGTATGGTACGGCTAGCATTCTGGGATTCATTCCTGGGGATGCATATTGGAACAATACAAATCTGAAATTGGCTGTTATGCCAAATAAAGCTTGGCCTACAGATTTAGACGATGGTCTACCGTCTAAAATGGCCAAATTCTTGTTTCGTATATGCAGCTCCTGCACACAGTGCTACCGAACAATCAAGGCATCTCTTTAAGCAAGCCTACGCCAAACCTCCATTAGCAAACCTACAGTATAATCACCATTAAATGGTGCATGCTGTACGATGCTACTACTGCTAAGTGTAGTACACTACTACATACACAATGGCAGTCTAATACTCAATGGTGCAATAATAACAATATTAGGCCATGTTTTTTTTTCAAAAAAGAGACACAATCTATTATTACTGATAGTCAATATTTACTGGGATTTAGTGGTGTTTACTGGTGTTTATTGGTGTTTGGTTTTGATGCGATGGAGAGAGCAAATCTATGTTTATCTGCAGGATGTCATTGTTGACATAACACCAGTCCACCAGAAATATTTTTATACCCGAAATATTTTCATAAGGGTTTATTTTTGAGGAGAGCTGTTGAATTTATTAATAAACATTAATAATGAAGACTTTTTTTGCTACTTCCGGTTTGAGGTGTGTATACAGTCGAACGAAGTGTATACAGTCTTGTGCAGGAATAATGGTGGTGTACTGATGTGTTGGTTAAAAATAGGAATCTTGGGAGTCACGTGGATGAATGAAGTTGGTGGTTCTTTAACTTATTTAAAAGAACCTGTATATATTCAGCATCTCCTATTTTACCACCAATAATAGAAGTCATGATATTTCGGATAGTAAGTAGTTTTACCGGTGTGCCTTATATGCAGTCCGCCCCTAATATTACTATGAACAAATCTTCAGCTAGTATAATGTGAAACTGATTAATATTGAAATATCAAATTATAGTAAATAGAGTCTATTCTATTAGTGGTGACCTGTATATAGACTACTGTGACCTGCATATAGACTATTTATATTTAGTATACACTACCGGATCTTATATGCAGGTCACTTAGGGGTCGGTTTTCAAGGATCCAAGAATGTTACACAAACCAAAATTTCAATTTCAAATCAAACTACTATTCTTATAACTCCGATAAAATTTAAGCTTATCAAACCCTTTGTATCGCCAGAAATCTCATCATTTCTAGTATAAAGGTGCATGTTCCTGTATATAGTCCGTTGAGGTGCATGCACCTCCGTACATCCCAAGCCCCCAAATAGAGTATCAAGTACAAATAAATCCGTATCTACAAGGATTGACCATTTCAGAAATTAACTAAACAACTGAATTTCTTGATTTGATACTTTTATGTTATATAGATGATTGTTTTAAGAAAATAGAAGCCTATTTCATGCATATAATGGTCTAAACCTCGGTAAAAGTCCATTTTTTTCCATTATTCTAGCTATATTTTGTCCCATTTACTTCCCAAGCTATAGAAATATGAAATTATCACCATAGAATTGAATAGAATCAAAAAAAAAATCAGAATGGATGCAATTGGTTCCACTTACACTTTATAATCTAGACTCAAGTGTGAGACATTATTGGCTATTGTGGCCATAGTTAATTGTGGTGGAGATTTCTATGGAACAAGAAGGACCAACAAAAAAGGTCGATTAGGTAAAGAATATAAAGTCTACTGTAGAGACTAAATCATCAAGTTATAGCTCCACAAACCATTGATACGTCAAGCTCCAATTACACTATTGATACACTATTATGATCTTGTGGTTATTTGGTCAAGTATTTTAAGATTAAAAGGGAAAAATCTACGACTTGTTCTCAAAGCTGAATAGATTTCGTAAACATCAAGTATTCCCTTTTTTCTCTGTTAAGCTACGTTAAGCTTAAGCACTGACGAAGAAGGTGCAGAGAGATCGCAACCATTCTTATTCCTATACCATTTTTATTCCTATACTATTTTTATTCCTATACTATTTTTATTCCTATACCATTTTTATTCCTATACTATTCTTATTCCTATACCATTCTTATTCCTATACTATTCTTATTCCTATACCATTCTTATTCCTATACTAATGGCTACTACAGGATACAGGATAGAGGCTACTCATAGGTACGAATGGCTAATGGAAATGGCTAATGGAAATGGCTAATGGAAAAGGCTAATGGAAAAGGCTACGACTAATACGTACTACACGACTATTACTACAGGATACTGGATAGCAATGGCTACAGGATACTAATTGTTACAGACTACTAGATACAGATCTGTATAGTTTATATGAGATTCTAGGACCTACGGTGTAAATCTAAACACGCCAACGGTCTTGTATCTATTCATCTGTTGAACTTTCCGAAAGCATTACATTGTTGTCATCAGTTTGTACCATGAAGATGACGTTTCTCGCCTAATATAAGCACAATTCTTGATGTTGATATTGCATGGTGATTGGATACTTTTATATATCAGTCCCTTTGATTGTTCTTTATATAAGTATTGGATTTTTAGAGTGGATTTTTAGAGTGGATTTTTAGAGTGGATCTAGTAGAGTGGATCTTGTAGATTTTGTAAGTGGAAAAAAGAGGGGAAAATGGGGAAAATGGAGTTTAGAATCAAGTTAAAGAGATCTATACCAAGAATTTAACAAAGGAGATGAAAAGAGATATAAAAACGATTCTAACATTTCATTTAAACATGAAAAATTGGGAATTGGGTATAATATATGTTTCATAACTGGTTGTTTTACAGTTTCAACAGTATAATGGTATGAATATTACAATAAAGTTTCTATTTTTCAAATAATATTTATAAAAGTGAATAATTTCATTCGAAGGGGTCCGTTAATATGGATTAATTGGGTTAAAATGGTTAAAAAGTACTAAAAAAGTACTAAAAAGGGTTAGAAATTGGTTAAATGGGTTAAAAATGTACTTTAAATTGGATTAATAAGGGTTTAAATGGATAAAAAAGTAGTAAAAAAGGATTAGAATGGATAAAACAAGTACTTTAAAATGGATTAATATGGATTAAATGGGTTAGAAATGATAAAAATGTAAAAATCGATTAGAAATGTACTTTAAAAAGGATAAAAATGAATTAAAATGAATTAAAAATGGGTTAGAAATGAGTAAAATGGGTTAGAAATGGATTAAAATGGACTAGAAATGATGAAAATGAATTAAAATGAGTTATAATTGATGAAAATGGATAAAAATGGGTTAGAATTGGATAAAACATGTAAAAATGTACTTTAAAAATGATTAGAAAGGATTAAAACGGGTTTGAAATGATAAAAATGGGTTAAAAATGGGTTAAAAATGGATTAAATGGGTTAAAAAAGTACTAAGAATGGATTAAAATGGGTTAGAAGTGATTAAAATGGATAAAAGAGTAGTAAAAAGTACTTAAATTAAACAAAAAGCCATTTATATAATCAGTCTATTTCTTATATATATAATATCAGGTGCTTTATAGTACATTTTTATAGTACATTTTTATAGACTACAGAATAGAGATAGATCATGAACTATATCAGGCTACACCATAGACCAGAGAAGATAAGACCATAGTCAACACTACATCTAGAACTGACTAGAGATTCAAGACCTGAGATTCAAAGACCTGAGATTTAAGACCTGAGATTTAAGACTGGAGATTTAAAGACTAGAGTGAGGGTAGAGGAGACCAGACCAGTCGTATAGGTAAGATGCAACTCTTGCTGGAAGCATTGTTGCAGACAAAAACTAGGAGAAATTGTACCGATTGGCCCCAAGAATCTGGTGTGCTGGTGCTGGAACGGCTACTGATACAGAGATGGTGATACATCTCATTATGCTGAACCTTGAGTAGTATTCTATGTGGCAACAACGCCAGCCTCGAGTCAAAGTGGGTTAAAATGGGTAAAATGGGTTTGAAATGGATTAAAAAAGGACTTTAAAATGGATAAAAGTGTAAAAAATGGATTAAAAATGGATTAAACAAGTACTCAAAATGGATTCAAATGCGTTAGAAATGAGTAAAATGGATAAAAAAAGTACTTTAAAATAGATTAATACGGATTAAATGGGTAAAAATGGGTTAGAAATGATAAAAAAGTACTAAAAATGGGTTAGAAATGATAAAAATGAGTTAGAAATGATTGAAATGGAAAAAAAGATAAAAACATCTACAGGAGGAATTCTATATTTTGGGAATTTTCTAAATAATACGAATATTTCAAATTGAAATTGATACATCCATAGAAGTATTCATCTTTAATAATAAAAGGTACTGCATGTACCGATATTTAGTAAGGTTATGAACCCTGTTTCCTTCCAATTATCCTCCACTTCCACCTTCCTATTCTTCTTAAACCAAATATTCTATTACCTTCTTTTTGAATGAATCGACCTTGAAATTGCATTAGAAATGTAGTATTCCTTCTATGCAGTATAGCATCACCAACCAAACCAAACCAACCAAATCAACCAAACCAACCAAACCAACCAACTACAAAAATACCAACCTCAATAATACCAAACCAACCAATTAAAAATAATACCAATTGAAAATAATACCAATTGAAAATAATACCAATTGAAAATATCAGGTACTGCATATTACCCACCAATTATATACAAACCCACACATGCCACCATGCGCGGAAAATCACCAATCAACTTCTACTCTTAAACACTCTCTCCAAATGTTCTCCACATCTACTCTCCTACTTCGCCAGGCTGCCCGTAGGTACTCCACCTCCGTACCTCCTCCCGTGGCTACCCCTAAGAAAATCGGTGCTCTCCGTGGTGGCTTCACTGGCTTCTTCGTGGGCGTCCTGGTGACTGGCGCTGCCTCTTACTACTACTTATTGGACATGTTTGAAAAGACCAATAGCGCAGTGCTTGTGGATTTGATGGTATTGACGGAGTCTGTACATAACTTGGAACAACATGTCAAGTCTATTGACGAGAGAAAGTGATTCATGGTTTATAGATATCCGTGGTGAATCAGGACCTTGTGAAGACCTTGTGAAGACCTTGTGAAGACCTTGTGAATAGTGAAGATGATGCAGTGGATATAGTGGTGATGATTTCAAGGGAAGATGATGCAGTGGATATAGTGGTGATGATTTCAAGGGAAGATGATACGAGTTGGAAAAGTCCTATTTGCTTAACTTGACTCCTAATCCTCAGTCGGTACTACAGTTGTACAAGTTTGTGGTAATTGAATACTATGCAGTCACCACTATTATTCTACACTATTACTACTAGAGGGACTAAGAACTGAGATGGTGTGAGTTATGTGGATATGTCTAATGTCTATAAAGTGTCTAAATCTATATCGACATTTCATCTGTATCTCCTACAAAGACTGTCTACTGTCTACTGTCACTACAAGACAGGATTCTAGCCATATGACGAGACTACAACTGTACACCGATATTGTACACCGATATTGTACACTATACAAGATTCTAAAGGTACTGATGGAATATTCAAGATCAAATCTAAACTAGGACTCGGAACCATTTGCTTAGCTATTAATTTGAATATACAACTTCCTTTCATGTATGCAGGCCCAGTGATAACAACAACAAAAGTAAGCATTGAAAAGAGTTTCATGAGATGAAGAGAGTCTTCTTTCCAAAAGTGAAAGTCTGGAGTATTGTATAGAATCATTTATAGTGGGTAAGGATGAGTCACGTGACTTGAGGCAAGGTTCCAACGTATTGAATGGGGCATTGAAGTGGAAAAACCAAATTAAAGGGATTCTTTGGTACTTATTCATTCACCCTAATGGAACAGTATTAAGAAACGTATTTTGATTTGATACTTGATGAAATCTGGCAATGGGGTATATGCAGGACCACCTTTAAACTTTCAGTTGGACAAATCAATGGATGGACAGATTTTACTAAACATTATATATTAGAAAATATCTTAGAAAACATCTTAGAAAACTTCTTAGAAAACTTCTTAGAAAACTTCTTATACTATAAGAGTAAAGATCCAAAGGGTAGTGTATTGAGATTAGACTTGACTACACTCACTACACTCACTACACTCCCTAGACTTGAAGACTACACTTGAAGACTACACTTGAAGACTACACTTTTAAAAAGCCTATAGTATAGAAAATACCATTCGCAAACCATAACTCTATTTACAAGAGTGAATATGAGGTATTGGATTTTTAAGGGTCCATACTTATGGATGTACATGTGTTCATGCGAGTTTCCATTTTTTCGCACCCACGTCCTCCACCGCGAATACTCTCTATCAACTACACTCTCTATCAACTACACCATTACATCTACACTATTACACCTACACTATTACACCTACACTATTACATGTACACTATTACATGTACACTATTACATGTACACTATTACATCTAAACTATTACACCTACACTACACCAAGTACACCTCCCTCTTATCATGTACACTATACCACTTTACGCAAGAGAATGAAGAAGATACAATACACTAGAATTCCAAGGTTTGCTATGACAAATAAAGAAGACAAAGAACAAACTCTAATTAAAAGAGAGGAATTTTCAAAAGTATAACACCAGTATTATTCTTTTGATGAAGACACAATTACTCCTTGAGTTCCGTCTCATCATTCTTTTTACCAAAGGCATCATTTCATTAAAGGCACCATTTCATTAAACATTTCATCAAAGGTACCATTTCCAAGGAGGAGTAAAGAAAAATATATCTTTACAATCAACAAAACCGAGTCAACATCAACCAAGTCAACATTAAGAATTTAATACTTAACTGAAATCAATTCTTTCTCAAATCTACAGGTGTTTCATGCATGTTGGTGATTTTCTGATTTTCTGATTTTCCAAATTTCCTTTGAACGTATTTGGTTTGGTCAAAATACTATTTAAAGATAGAAAGAGAGGAAGAGGAAGAAAGACAGAAATACAGAAAGAGGAAAAGAAGAGGAAGACAGACAGAGATACAGGGAAAAGAAGAGGAAGAAGAAGAAGAGGAAGAGGATGGCTAGAAAATTAGACTAAAGGTCTATTTAAGAATATCAATTCATCCTTTGGGATAAATTAATTGAATCAGCCAAGTTCTTAAATCTCCATAACGGAACTATTGGTTCTAGCTTCGATCAAGATGAGTTTAGGACTTGCAAATTGAATTCTTCTTTCAAAAGAATATTGCACTTGATCCTGAATCAAGAAAGTGGATTTTCTTCAACTCCTTAGTGGCTACAAGACAAGAAAGAAAGACATATTAAGACAAGAAAGAAAGACAGACAGACAGACTAGACAGACTAGACAGACAAGAAAGAAAGAAAGACAGACAAGAAAGACTAGACAGACAAGAAAGACAGACAAGACAGACAGAAAGAAAGACTAGAAAGAAAGACAGACAAGACAGACAAGACAGAAAGACAGACTAGACAGACAAGGATTCTGGTGAACTTGGGCCTTGAAGTCAAGAAAAACAGAGAGGAGTTTGGGATGGAACTTGCATGGGATAGTTTGGCCCGTACAGTTTGGGAGAAGAAATATTTGGAGGAATGAAAAAGGTCTTCCAAAACATCCATCTCGAAAATCACACTCTCCGCCATTTCAAGAATTACATCTCGGTCATCATAAATCGGGTCTACTATAAAACTAGACTACACTATAAGACTAGTTTTTAGAGGATGGGGCTAGAGTAAGTAGAGGAATAGGAAGAAGATCAATGAACTTTTATACTGACTTTTTTCTACTCCTTTATACCTTTTCTACTCTCTTGACCTTTCAATACTTTTCTGAAGTCTAAATATTGGAACGGACGGTTTTGATGGTGGTACTGCATATACGCACATTCTTACTACTCTACCACTTTTCTCTCTACCACTTTTCTCTCTAACACTCAAATTAGACCATAAGACTAGAATACTGGAATTCTATTCTCAGCTAGTTTTTAGTAAAAATGTATTTGAATTTGGCCTTATATACAGGAAAAAGAACTCAAAAGGGTAATTTATTCCTTATATACAGGAAACGAACTCAAAAGGGTAATTTATTTCTTATATGCAGGAAAAAACTCAAAAAGGTAATTTATCCCTTATATGCAGGAAAAAAACTCAAAAGGGTAATTTATTTCTTATATACAGGAAATGAACTCAAAAGGGTAATTTATTCGTTATATGCAGGAAAAACTCAAAAGGTAATTTATTCCTTATAGGTGATATTTATAGTCAAAAAGTAGGTATATACAAATAATATAATATAATTGACTCATAATGGTATTAAAAAAGCCCCACCATTTATACTGCTTATAGCATTACTAGATTTGTCTTGTACTGCATATAACGGTACTACACTACGACTAACAATATTGTGACTACTAAACTATACCACACCGCATAACCTATACCAGGTAGTAATGGGATTGTAGTTTATTAATAGTAGTATGGAATATAGAATTAATAGAGTATAGAACACTGTGTATTGCAATTTCTCTATATGCAGGAACCACTCATAATCTATTCCCACAGCTCTATTCCATAAGCCCAAGAACTGGTCACTCCATATTAAATCCCTATACGCTTTAAATCTATTGCTACTAGGGTGGTTTACCCTATATACATATCTATAACTATATACAGACCTAGAGATCATCGACAAATCTGCAAGTGTAGTCGAGTAAGTTATCGAAGCTGGCACGGTCAATTCCGCCCGAAAGATCTCCCACAAATCGGACCTCAACTCTCCGGCCTCCCAACAGCCCTCCATCCACAATACTGAGTTGTGCGGTCTTGTTGTCCTCGATTTCCATGAGGAGTTCACGTCGGTAGTTCATGCTCACGAACGAGTACTCGATGGGTGTACCATCAATGTCCACGGTCATGACCGGTGCCACGGAAGTGGCTTTTCTTCCACTGAAATCGAGCCTCAGATCCTGGAGAAACTGCCTGATTCCGGCCTGGGCCCGGAGCCGGGGGTACTTGTCTGCAGGTGCTGAAAGAACCTCCGTCAAAGACCCATCTAGTCCTTTTTCTGAAACGTCTGAAACGTCTAAAGTGTCTGGGTCTGAAGGGTCTAAAGTTTCTGGGTCTGAAGGGTCTAAAGTGTCTGGGTCTGAAGGGTATAAAGTGTCTGGATCGGTATTTTCTAATACCCTTCCCGTCAACTGACACGTGACCTTCATATCGCTGGCCTGTTCCGGCAAGCAAATAAACCCATTGTTCTCGGCCTCCACCGTGACCACCTGCATGGACTCGATGTCCGGTGTGGAGTTGTCGTTGACCTGCATCCACATCTCGAGCGGAGGGTACTTGATGTGGGCGTCCAAATCTGCATTGGCGCCCACGTACGGCGAGGGAAGGAACTTGAACTGGAGACTGTAGATATGCGGATCAACTTCCAAGTTCGTAGGCTCTTCGCCTGCAACTGCCTTGGAGAGCGTGCGGTCGTGTACCAACGGCACGTTTGTGTTGAAGCTGTGGTGTTTGGCAATCTCTTCGGAAATGGGACTTGAGGCCTGCGGCATTCGGTTGTCCTGTTCGAAGAGCACGTGCCCGAGCGTCACCGTAAACATGGGACTATCGAGCTTAGCCTCACTGACTCCATGGAGTGATTGTCTGTAGGCAAAGTCCGTCAACTGCTTGTAGAGCTTGTCTCTAGTCTGTGCAGGTATCAAAGAGTTAGAGCCGGTTTCCAAGTGTCCTTCTCCAGACTCCAAATGACTTTCAGACTCTTCCAAATGTCCTGACCCATTTTCTTGACCAGAAACGTCACCCTCTTCTAGATCGTCTTTCAGAAGCCCTAATGAGTCCAAAATGTCATAGGTCTCCTGCGCAAGGTCCGCAGGTATGGACTGCGTAAGCGTATCGTCACCAGACTCCGAGAGCTTCTTCAAACGATCCTGGGAGAAGTTATCCAATTCCCGCTTCAAGGACCTGGAAGCAGAAACCTCGGATGTCTGCCTTGAGAGCCGGAAATGCCCGTTCGACCTGCTCTTCCAGGCCATTCCATACGTATCATTGTAGGGAACCAAAAAAAGCGACAGGAGATCGTTGGGCAAATGGACCGTATTCTGCGTATGGAGGTCGTAGTTTAAAAACCACACCAAGAGCCTTTTGATCCGCCGGACTTGACTGGCATTGAATGCACAGAGCTCATACTTGTTCCCATCCAAATGCGTAAAGTACACCTCCACGAGCTTGCCTATATCCTTAAAGGTAAAGGCGCCGTACTTTTTCTCGTAAAGCGATTGGATGGTGGTGAAGTCAAACTCTTCCGCATAAACATTTTCAAACTTGTGCTGGAGATTGATAGATGCATTCTGGAGCTGGGAATCCGTACCCACGAGCACCAACTCATTCCTGGCCATATCGAAATCCAAACTGGCCACGGTAGACCGTAAAAGCCGTAACAACGAGCCTTTCTGCAGGAGCAACAAGAACATCTCCTTAGGGCTCAACCACATCCGTTTGGTGGCAAACACCATATCTGTAGGCGCCACGGCCTCGTTCCAGATGTGCCGTACAATGTACTCACTGAGCCGGGCCTTATTGGCCTTCAGCTTGCTGGGAACTTTCCCGTAGCCTTCCACATACTCGAGCAACTGGTTCTTGGTGAAGGATTTCTGCAACGTAAGAATGGTCAGGTTGATATCCGAGGAGATGGAGCCTTTGGAGCGAGCCGCCTGAAACAGCTTCATGGTCTCGATAATATTGGCCGGACTGGATACGGGCTCAAAATCGAGCCCATTAATTTGCAGTACCTTCATGCGAATGTTTTTAAGCGCTTTGCCATCCTCGTGCAGCTGTACGAACTTGGATAAGGTCTTGTCTTTTGTTTCGTCGGGGCTCAAAATCAAGATTTTCTTCTTGTTGTCGATGTACGGGCTTTTTTCCCGGAGGATATCGAGGATGGAAGGGGAAATATCATATCGACGAGAGGTCTGGGAGAAATGACGAAGCGACTGGCGCAGGTAAAGCCTTCTAAGCAGCATGAAGAAGAGATGAGACCACTGAGAGTGAAGAAGTAGGCGCGGCACGTGACCCAAACCACATGACTATACAGACATATTGAATTCATATATGTGTATATATAAATATATATACAGGAATGCAGAATGCATATAGTGTATATAAATATAATAATATGTTAATATGTTAAATGGAAGGATGGTTGCTGGTGGAGGCTTGAATTTGGGTCACATGACTGGGTGGAATTTGGGTCACATGACTGGGTGGAATTGGGGTCACATGACTGGGGAGTGGAATTGGGGTCACATGACTGGGTGGAATTTGGGTCACATGACTGGGTGGAATTGGGGTCACATGACTGGGGAGTTTGTAGTGGAGTGCGGCACCGTGACTAATGCAATGCCGTGCACCCCACAAACCTAATGTCCCTCTATCCAGATTAGGCAAAATCAGACAATACCAGGAATTGTAATTCTAGTTTAAGACATTTGGGGCGTGGCGGCTATGGCCAGCCAGCTCGGCAAAAGTAGCATAATCATTCTCCCTGCATATCAAACACCACCAAGTAAAGGTAAAGAGGATATATGGCAGTAGGCGCTAGCAATGAATAATACAATACACAGGGAAGGAGGGAATGATGGGGAGTATTTATAGTAGGTGGATTAGTAATGCGGAGTACAGGGATACGGGTACAAAGACACAGTGACACAAACGCAAAAAGACATAAATAAACCCGTCCCGCCACGCGGAAATCATGCTTCACAAAAACCTCACCATACTAAAAGTCAATCACACCTTACTTCCCACGCACCACTGCACCACACTACATTCTACTGCACCACACTATAAGACCTGTCACCAACTGTGCATTACACCGTACAGATATCGACAGTGCAGCAGGAATGGGGAAGACTATGATATAGGCATTAGGTTGAGCAATGTCCGAATATCATTAACAATCAAAAAAGAAACAACATACGAGAGAAGTTCTGGCCAAGGTCATCCCCATTAAACCCCGTCATTGGTGGCCAGTCTCAATAGTGTTATAATTGATAGCAATTCATTTCTCAAAGTTTAAACATACTTTAGTTGAATCCGGGAATCACTCAATATACACTCTTGAATAACTCTATTGATTGATTCCTTTATACTAATGAGTTCAGAATCATTTATGGGTGATCGCTGTTTCTTTCCCATCTGGTGCGCACTGCCACGATGTTATCAATGGCATGCTTTATTCATACTCAAAGGCTCAAGATACCGGTCTTTGTTCTCATTGCACCTTATTTTGTTCGCTCGCTCTAGCACTATGGGGCGCATTGGCGCGCAGATATATGGACACTAGGGAATGCAAATGGACATTTTGGTGCATCGATGGACATTTTGGCGCGCAATTCGACATTTTGGTGCATCGATGGACATTTTGGCGCGCAATTCGACATTTTGGTGCATCGATGGACATTTTGGCGCGCAATTCGATATTTTGGCGCGCAAAATGACTCTTTATGGACACCATGTTCCTAGACGGCGCGCCGTGTCCTTCCTCAAGCTTTGCGCACAATTGCATTCGCGCGCTATTCTTTCGCACTCCCGTCGCCATGGCTTCCCCCATGCTTGTGCTCGCCATTGAGATCCGTTTTCTGCGCATGTCATCTGCTCGCGAAGCCTTGCCCTCCGCGCTATCGCATTATTATAAAACTGTCCCCACATCCCCCTCAACTAAATATTTCTTTTGTTATTATCTCTTTTTTTCCCCCTTACCACTTCCTTATCTTTTTAATACCTTACGCTTTTACTTTACTAATTATTCCTCTCATACCCTGTTTAGCCTTATCCCATTCTTAATATTGGAATGCTCAGAATTACCCGCCTTCCAAAATGTTCCCCTCTAGTTAACACCGTCTGTTTTGCACCCAAAGTTGCCTGCCATTTCCGCCCCTTCCACAACTCCCAGAGTCAAACCAACTTTGTACTCTCCAACTCCTCCACTGCCGGAAATGCCAATACTCCCAATTTGCCTCCCAAACTTGGCCCCAAACCATTCGACCCCTCTTATATGAAGGACTTCTCCACCAGCGAGCTCTTTTCATTCATGATCATTGGAGTTGCCACATTTAATAAGCCATTATTGAATCTTTGCATTAAGATGTTTCCATATGTGCCACTTTCTGTGATCAAGGCCTTTGTCTATAAAATCTATTGTGGCGGTTCCACCTTTGAGGAGGTACGCCAGACGGGCCAGCGCTTAACCAAGAGAGGTATCAATAACATGATGCTTTCATTGACAATTGAAGCTTGTGACGGTAAGGACCACATTGACCCGGACGATATTGTTAAGCAGACTCAGCAGTCGGTGTTGGATATTTTGGTGCCGCATACTGTGTCAGTTATTGAAGACTCGGGTAAGGATATCAATCTGATTCCTGCGGGGTACGTGGCTTTGAAGCCTACAGGGTTTGTTAAGAATGCTGCTGCTGTGTTGGAGAATTATAACAAGGATGAGTATAAGCCAGCGTTTGATAACTTAGTGGCTAATGCCAGAGCCATCTGCCAAACCATCTATGAGGAAAACCAGCGCTTGGCTAAGATCTACCCTCAGAGAACTGCACCTTTCGTGGTGGGCGTTATTGATGCTGAGAAGTATGACCTTCAGGAAGGTGTTTACGAGTTGCAGCGGAGATTGTACAAGGAGTTCAACAAGCTTGACTCTCCAGTGTACGTGGTGGGAACCTTGCAGATGTACTTGTCTGGATCTACAGATTTGTTGGTTTTGGAGGAGAAGTTGGCAGCAGAGAACAATTACAGAGTGGGCTTGAAGCTTGTCCGAGGTGCATACATCCACTCGGAAAAGGAAAGGACTTCAGTGATCCACAAGACCAAGGACGATACCGATATCAACTATAACCGAGGCATCTCGTACTGCATCGAGTCCATCTTGAGCAATACCGATAACAAGTCCACCATTGGACACTTGGTGGTGGCCTCACACAATGACGACTCGCTTAAGTTGGCTACCGATAAGGTTTACAAGCGGGAGTTTTCGGGTAAAAACCCTAACAAGGCCAACATTTGCTTGGGCCAGCTCTTGGGCATGGCTGATGGTGTGACTCATGAATTGATCACCCACGACAAGGTTGACAATGTCATCAAGTACGTACCATGGGGTCCACCATTGGAGACTAAGGAGTACCTCTTGAGAAGATTGGAGGAGAATGGAGATGCTGTGAAGAATGATACTGGCATGGCTTTGGTTAAGGCCGCCGCATCGATGATATTCAAAAGGATGTTTGCATGAATCATGACCTTGATATAGAAATGAACAAATGGTCACATTATGTTGTAATATGAATGAATGAAGATATTATAGATTTTGTTTCTTATGTAGGTGCAAAAGGTGAAGGAATAGTGCCATATGAGTACTGTATATAAGGTACTGTATAAAGAATACTGTATATAAGGTACTGCATAAACGAGCACTGTATATAAGGTACGGCATACACGAGCACTGCATATAAAATACTGCATATAACGGAACAGTGCTCATATCCAGATTTATTCTTACACTTTATTTTACATTATATACAATACATTACACGTAATTATTAATCCTAGAGATGAAATCTTCATTCAGATTTTATTATTATGTATTATTATGATTTTGGTGATTTTGGCCTTATATACAGGACACCACATCGAATAGTCAAAATTTGGGTTAATTTGTAAATTGAAACGTGTAAACCTTCTCCAAACTTGTTATTGGTGTCTCTAGGGAGAAGTGACCGATTTTGGGCCTTGTAGACCTTTGAATGTGCCAGAAAACCGGGGTCGTGCAGTGCACAAATTCACTATATGGCCTATATGCACATCCAAGTGATCCATTTACCACAATAAATCCTTCACCAGTAATAATGAATATGTCTGTAGATAGATTTCAATAAAACCAGAAAACAATATATCGTGCCGATAAAAAAGCCCCCAAAATTAATTTTTCGGTTGCGGCCATACCAAGTGGAAAATACTGTTTCCCGTCCGATCAACGTTAGTCAAGCCACTTAGGGCCATAGTGAGTAATGCAGTGGGAGACCATGTGTGAAATTATGGTGCTGCAATCTTTTTCCAGTTCCTACATCTCCAGTAAACAATTAAAGTAGAACAGTTTCTTGCCATAAATGAATTGTTAAAACCCAAATTATGCCAGAAGTTTGTAAAGAATTGGGAATAGAGAGGACTGAGTTTTAGAGTGAATGGTCCTGCACATAGCGCACAGATATAAGAACCTCCCTGAATGCCAGAATGAGCCATTTAAATTTTTTATTTAATGAAGGTATGAATTCCTTGAGATTCTGTTCCATTCCTGATTTTTTGCATTTTAAAATTACAGAGATACGATCATCCACTGTTCTTTAATATATGCACTATATGCAGTATATACACTATATACAGTACATACACTATATACAGTACATACACTATATGCACTATATACAGTACATACACTATATGCACTATATACAGTACATACACTATATGCACTATATACAGTACATACACTATATGCACTATATACAGTACATACAATATATGCAGTACATATACTATATACAGTACATGCAGTACATGTAGTATATGCAGTACATACACTATATATAGTACATACACTATATGCAGTATATTCTACATCTACTACTCACATACAATATAGTTACATGACCAATCCGACCTACCGAATACCACTATAGGATTATAATACTACTTATAATGTAGTAGATTGAGATTGAGGTTTCGGGCTTGAGTGTGGGGGAAAATAAGCTTAGTAAAAAGGGAAACTTCCTCATATTACTTTAGAAACCACAACATTACAAAAACCAACATGACTAGTAAATCTCTTGAATTCCAGACTTTAATGGAACATCATAAAACCTTAGGCCAGTCTATTAAAAGATTGGGAGCAATGCCAACACAATCATGCTATTTTCTTCAACACTTTTGGATCTTGAAGGTCTTTAATTGGAATTCAGTAGTAAACAGGAGCTGTTGTAGTTAATAATTGTCATTAGTACTGCTCAGTATTCACTCTGTAGAAGTTGTAGTCAATGAGTATTCAATCATAGTAGTAGTCAGTAACAGTGGTAGCAATCAGGAGCTGTCATAGTCAATCAGTAACAGTTGTAGCAGTCAGTACTGCTCAGTATTCAATCATAGTAGCAGTTGTAGTAATCAGTAGAAGTCGTAGCAATCAGTAGCTGTCATAGTCAATCAGTAACAGTGGTAGCAATCAGTAGCTGTTGTAGTCAATCAGTACTGCTCAGTATTCAATCATAGTAGATGTTGTAGTCAATCCGTAGTAGTAGTAGTCAATCAGTAACAGTTGTAGTCAATCAGTATTCAATCAGTAGCAGTCGTAGTCAACGTGTAGAAGTTGTAGTAGTCAGTAGAAGTTGTAGTCAATCAGGAGCAGTTGTAGTCAATAATTATCATTAGTACTGCTCAGTATTCACTCTGTAGAAGTCGTAGTAATCAGTAACAGTCGTAGTAGTCAGTAGAATTTGTAGTCAACCAGTAGAAGTTGTAGTCAATCAGTATTCAATCATATTAGTAGTAGTAGTAGTCAATCAGCAGAAGTAGTAGCTGTCAGTAGCTGTCGTAGTCAATCAGTAACAGTCGTACAGTTGTAGACAATTAGTAACAGTTGTAGTAATCTGTACAAGTTGTAGTCAATCAGTACTGCTCAGTATTCAATCATAGTAGATGTTGTAGTCAATCCGTAGTAGTAGTAGTCAATCAGCAACAGTTGTAGTGGTAGTAGCAGTTGTAGTCAATAATTGTCATCAGTAGCTGTCGTAGTAGCTGTCGTAGAAGTTGTAGTCAATTAGTAACAGTTGTAGCAATCAGTAACAGTTGTAATAATCAGTAGTAGTGGCAATGGCAGTATTAGTCGCAATGGTAACAGTTGTAGTAATCAGTAGAAGTCGTAGCAATCAGTAGCAGTTATAGCAGTCAAGAGCAGTTGTAGTAATCAGTAGAAGTTGTAGTCAATCAGAAACAGTTGTAATCAGTCAGTAGTCAATCAGTAGAAGTAGTAGCTGTCAGTAGCTGTCGTAGACAATCAGTAGAAGTCGTAGTAATCAGTATTCAATCAGTAGAAGTTGTAGTCAACGTGTAGAAGTTGTAGCAGTCAGTACTGCTCAGTATTCAATCTGTAGATTTTGCATTCAATCAGTATTCAATCATATTAGCAGTCGTAGTAATCAGTAACAGTTGTAGTAATCAGTATTCAATCAGTACTGCTCAGTATTCAATCATAGTAGAAGTCGTGGTAATCAGTAACAGTCGTAGTAGTCAGTAGCAGTTGTAGTCAATCAGGAACAGTCGTACAGCCATAGTCAATCAGTAGCAGTTGTAGACAATCAGTACTGCTCAGTATTCAATCTGTAGATGTTGCATTCAATCAGTATTCAATCATATTAGTAGAAGCTGTAGTCAATCAGTAGCAATCGTAGAAAATCAGTAACAGTCGTAGACAATCTGTAGAAGTTATAGTAGTCAGTAGAAGTTGTAGTCAATTAGTAACAGTCGTAGTCAATCAGTAGAAGTTGTAGTAATCACTAGAAGTCGTAGTAATCAGTATTCAATCATATTAGTAGTAGTAGTAGTCAATCAGTACATGTTGTAGTAGTCAGTACATGTTGTAGTAATCACTAGAAGTTGTAATAATCAGTAACAGTTGTAATAATCAGTAGTAGTGGCAATGGCAACAAGTAATAGCAACAAGTAATAGCAACAAGTAATAGTAAGGACTTATGAGACGAAAAAGGATAATAGTGGTCATAGTCAATAATCAGTAGAAATAAGTAATGACCAAATATAAGTCAGGAACATAATAATTAAGAACACATTGAAGTAGAAAAAAATAGGCCCTAATTTAGGGGGGGGGGGGGGGGGCCCTTTATATATTGCGACTAGGGGATGAAACACGGCTGACGCATGCATGCGAGTATGTGCAGGCTGCTGCAAATGAAGGAAGAAAGCAAATCCCAGATAATCAGAATTGCCTACAGAAAATCTTCTTGATGCATACTAATTATATACATACCAGCTAAAGATGAACCAAGGTGATTTTGCTAGAAATGAGCCTGACCCTTGATTTGAAGAATAAACCAAGTGCTTAAAGATGTGTTTAACGACTNAGTGGCCCTTTATATATTGCGACTAGGGGATGAAACACGGCTGACGCATGCATGCGAGTATGTGCAGGCTGCTGCAAATGAAGGAAGAAAGCAAATCCCAGATAATCAGAATTGCCTACAGAAAATCTTCTTGATGCATACTAATTATATACATACCAGCTAAAGATGAACCAAGGTGATTTTGCTAGAAATGAGCCTGACCCTTGATTTGAAGAATAAACCAAGTGCTTAAAGATGTGTTTAACGACTATATACTCTGGATTGCTGACCATTGGCTCCGTCATTTGACCGTCCACTGTATCCAGGTTAGTGAAATTACCTTAGGTATTGGGCGGACGTGCTTCTTTTCGTCCACAAGGTCCTTTTCACCTTCAACTGTTGCTTCTTTTCCTGCACAAGGTCCTTTTTCACCTTCAACTGCTGCTTCTTTTCGTCCACAAGGTCCTTTTTACCTTCAACTGTTGCTTCTTTTCCTGCACAAGGTCCTTTTTCACCTTCAACTGCTGCTTCTTTTCGTCCATAAGGTTCCAGACCAAGCTACCCAAAAAAGCACCATCTCTGCCTGCCAAGGAGGTGATTTCGTGTCCATTTTCATCGTGGTAAGGGCCATTTTGGCCTTGGGGGTCGCTTTGGTCTCGTGCCTCTTGAAGGTGTTCTTCAGCACCCACGCTTTGCTTATTGGATGAAACCAAGAGTTTCTTATTTTCTGTTAAAGCTCTCCTTGAGTTTTCTGGGCAAATCCTCCGGTTTCAAGGGAGGAGGGTCCTTGTAGATATCTTCTTCGTCGGTGGAGAACTGGGTAGAGACGATCAAGTCCGTTAGAACTTGAAGAAGAAGGGAAGAAAAAGAAGGGAAGAAGAGAAGAAAAAGAAGGGAAGAAGGGAAGAAAAAGAAGGGAAGAAGAGAAGAAAAAGAAGAGTTTAAAGGGGGATGTTTTTTGAAACTTAACTACTTCATCTTGTGACTTGCTTCTGTGCAGTACCGTCGAAATGTATACAGTTTCACCCGGTTATGGTCAATTTTTCCATGGAAAAAGGTCCGTCTATTAGCTCTAGTCATTTGATTGGTTCATTAAGACACTTTTCGGGCATTTTTAAGGTTACTTGTGAGTATTTTAGTGAGAGAAGAGAATATGTTTATAAGAATTCTTAGAATGTGCGATTACTCGAAAAAACGCCAACTGAAGTATTTATTTTTATTGCACCAATGGTATCGTCTTGAGCTGAATTTTATAATGTATACTTTTCAAAATCCAAATTAAGTGGCTTTTGATTTAATTGGTGGAATGGTTGCAAACCTCGGAATTGGCCTTGGCTGCAGAAAACATCCGTGCACCACGCATCGTATGCACAATTTGATCCCTACATAATCACCCTTTTTTCCAATTGTTTTCTATTGAATTTGGGTTCATTGGAATCCTGCAATTCCGGACATCACAATGGTTATTTTAAAATTGAAAAATTCTCTCTCTGTACTCTTTTAGCGTGCTTTTTACCCCCAATTCCGGCCCCGGCCTCTACTCTTCTGCCCAATTACCTATTATTTATTATCGTGATGGTCTTCTACATCTCTATAAATGTCTCTGGCGTCCAGATATACCCACTGATCACACACTGAACCACCCATTCCCAACCCACCACAGCTATACTTTGTGAAGACCGGGCCTTGCGGCTACTTCTCTTTGTTGACTTCAAAAACTCCTGTATGCCATTATCATAGATTATCAAATCTCCAGCTTTGGTGACTTCTTTGGTGTCTTGGCATTTAATGTACTCTTTTATCAGTGTACATGTGTCATGCAAAAATACCCACTTGGTACCAAAAGCTTGGAAGATGAACTTGCACATTTCAAGCACCTTCTCATCCTGGCCCTTGTTCATCACAAGTACTGTATAATTTTCAAGGAGTCGTGCATTGTTATTGAGCTGCAGACTCATGCTGTTTTTGTTCTGGAACTTGCTCATAAACTGATAGATGTTGAGATTGGTCAATGCATTGGCATGAAAGGAAAACCCGGCTGGGAGGAGAAATACCTGCCAATGGTGGAGAAGCGAGGGCTTTTCGAGGGTACTTTCAATGAAGCTATCGGCGATGATGGGCCAGCCCAAAGCCAATGCCTGGAGGTATTTTGCACTTCTGGAATGGGAATCTGAGAGTAATGTAGCAAATGAAAAAGGTGCTAGAATCAGTGCAGGGTCACCTGAATTAAGAAAATCCATAATCTCATCATCCACAAATGTTCCACCGTTGGCCCGAATGGTATGGTCCAACTTAGTCTTGCGTTCTTCACCAATTGACGTCACGAAAAAGAGCATTCCTTCAAAGAGACTGGAGCGCTCGGGTTTTCGGGGACTCAGTGATGGCTGGAGCAGAGTTATTCCCCACTCTGCTGTATTCAACTTGAGCACTCGTTGGGCCACACCATAGTCTTTAAGTACCAAGTTGGTGTTATTGCAATAGAGCTGGAATTTGGCTTGGTGGATGGCCCATTGATCGGCTTCCATGCAGATCAGGTAAAGAGGCATATGAAACTGCTGGTTTTTTTTAAGTCCTGGCCGAACCTTGGCTAGAACCACACTATCGAAACCCCGAATGCACTTGATTGACGATTCTGGATCGTTAAGCTCGAGTGCTGTGACCACATATGCTCCCAGCCGCAGCACCACGGCCACCACATCGCCAATACGGATATCCAAGAGATGAAGATCGGTATTTTTGGTGTGGAGTTGCTTGAAATCTGAGTACTCCACCAACGATGACGTTTCACCTGGCTGAATGAGTCGAGCAGGAAAGATCTTGAATTGGAAAAAGGCCCATACGGCAAGCGGGTTTTTGATACATCCACTCTTCAAGTCAGGCCGTGACTCATGGTCTAGAACAACAACGTTTTGCGGTGTTCCGGGCAGATCTGAAAACAGGCTCTTCAGCAACGATTTATCCGGAAGCTTTTCCAAGTCCACACTAGATACATCATGGCTGAAATCCTCGAGTTCTGAAGATGTTTGGCTCCAGGTTTGACGAGTGGTGGGAGAAGCGGAGAATTGGACTGATTTTCCGAACTCCAAATGTAGAGAATTGGCTTTCAGACCTCCAGAATGAGAATCAACACTCGGGATGTTTTCAGTGTCAGAATTAATACTCTGAATGTTTTCAGTATCGGAATGAACACCCTGCATATTGTCAGTATCGGAAATAACCTTCATATCTTCAGTATCAGAATCCACCTTCATATCTGCAGGATTTGTTGCTTGGCCGAAAAAGCTATGTTTCAGATAATCACTTTCAGCTGCCCTTGAGACCTTTTGCCGTTTATGCCGAAACAAACTATCATCGTACATATTGCTCATAGTCCCATCGAGCTCAACAAAAGACTCGTCGTTACTGACCACGCTGATATCCGAACGTAACCGTTTTTGCCCATCGTTCTGGCTGCTGGAGAATATAGACTTGCACCCAATGTCCATGGTTTGCTTATAGTTGTTATCGATCAATTCCTCCTGGGTATTGACCACCTGCGTTGTGGGCTCTGGGTTCTGCGGTGACTCCACGCCAAACGAGATTCTCTTGACGAATGGTGATGATTGCAGAGACTCGTGGAAGACGGGTTCTTGGTCCACCTGCGAGCTGGTGCCGGGAACTTTACCGGCCTGGGTAAAGTCGGGGAAACTGGACGGGAGGCCGGAATGGCTTGGTCCGGACACTTGGGTATCATTTTGGAGCTCAGTCACTGGTGTTTGTTTGAACAGAGCCATTGTAGAATATAGGTCTTGTCCAACAACTTGAGTATCTCCATTTATAACCTGAGTATCTCCATTTATAACTTGAGTATCTCCATTTATAACTTGAGTATCTCCATTTATAACCTGAGTGTCACCTTTTATAACTTGAGTATCTCCATTTATAACTTGAGTATCTCCATTTATAACCTGAGTGTCACCTTTTATAACTTGAGTATCTCCATTGAAGCCCTGAGGTATAACCTGAGTATCTCCATTTATAACTTGAGTATCTCCATTGAAGCCCTGAGGTATAACCTGAGTATCTCCATTTATAACCTGAGTGTCACCTTTTATGACCTGGGTATCATTTATAAATTGAGATACGACTCGAGTCTTTCCCTTTATGACCTGAGTATCATTTAGAACCTGAGTATCATTTAGAACCTGAGTGTCTTGTAGTTTTGATGAAGACGGAGAGTTGTGATCTCGTGAGACGGGAGATTCCTGTGTAAAGTCCTGGGTATTTTCAGTAAACGAAAAGTGTCTCTTCTCCACCTTTTCTCCTTGATCCATGAGATTAAAAGGTTCATTTTCGGTATATCCTGGGTCCTCTCTCTCTTTCTTCTGCACTGTAGGCTCCACCACTTGTGTATCTGTATATTGGGCCCCGAGGTCGTAGTAATTAAGAGACTGCAGACCATTGGATTCTCTTTTCTTGACGTGTATCTCTCGTAGTCCCATTCCTAGGACCTGTATCTCACTCATTTGTCCAAGCCCATCAGTATCAGTATCAATTATGGGATGAATACCAAGAGCATCAGTATTTGCATCTATGTTGTCTCTGGAATTGACTCTAGAATTGTCTCTGGAATTGTCTCTGGAATTGACTCTGGAATTGACTCTGGAATTGTCTCTAGAATTGACTCTGGAAGTGTCTCTAGAATTGTCTCTAGAATTGACTCTAGAATTGACTCTAGAAGTGACTCTAGAAGTGACTCTAGAATTGACTATTCCAGAGTCTATGCCAGAGTCTATTCCAGAGTCTATTTCAGTATCTTCAAGAGTCATATCTAGAAGCGTAGAATCATGAAACACTTGGCTTAAAGAATGTCCATCAAAAGGAGAAACATTGGTTTCAATATGTTGATTGGAAAACATAAGAGAATCATGCCCAAACTCAGCACTAGTACTCTGATCAATTTGCGTATCATTATAAGGCAGGCTAGGCTTATGACACTTGGTATCCAACCTTGAATCTTTGGCGAAGATAAGACTATCTTCTTGTGTAGGTGACTCCATAAACGAGCCAATAGAAGCCAATAGAAGCCAATAGAATCCAATAGAAGCCAATAGAATCCAATAGAAGCCAATATCCTGGAGTAGAATGGAGTAGAGGAGAGGAAAGGAGAGGAGAGGAGAGTGGAGTGTATAGATTCTCACGTCCCGCTTTACTAGGACGCGCACTCCCTTCCTCCCTCACTCCCTTCCTCACTCTTCTACTCTTCTACTCTTCTACTCTTTTACTCTTTTACTCTTTTACTCTTCTACTCAGCAACCCAAGTTTCGCCCTCCTTTGCCTGATCTTTTATTCTTTATATTTTGGTCCACTTCTATTGGCCGCCTGGAATACTCCAACCTGGGACTCCTTAGCTGGCTCTAGAGATATGGTCTGAATTTAGCGATACGGTCTGGATTTAGAGATACGGTCTGGATTTAAAGATACGGTCTGGATTTAAAGATACGGTCTGGATTTAGAGATATGGTCTGGATTTAAAGATACGGCTTGGCTCACTGGAGTGTTTATTCTGGATCAAAGGGTAAAAGGTAAATATCCACTGGGTTAAAGAGTATCTGATTATCCACAGATTGAATAACTTTTAGTTGTGGTTCGAAACCTTTATATGAATAAAGAGGGTATTCTCATGAATAAAGAGGGTATTCTCATGAATAAAGAGGTTATTCTCATGAATAAAGAGGGTATTCTGAATCTTCATTTTAGTGTTCAAGAATATGTGAGATAATGGTATATTTGGGCCAATCCCAAAATCGGGATTCAAAAATCCCACTTGTCCTGGTGTATTGGTTTCATTGGTGAAGGTATAGGAATCCCTGAAAGAAGATTCCAAAGGCGTGTCTCCAAGGGTAAACACGCTATAATCAGAGTATTTGATACTCGAGAGCGGCTTTAAAGTCTTGTCAACTTATGAAAGAAGACCATAGGTTGAGTGGCATTCAACCATGCGGAGTTTGATACTCTTCTTATTCTTCTACTCATTGATAGTCTTTCACTTTTTTTAAAGACTCTATACTCCATTAGTCTAGTCCAGTCCAGTCCAGTCCAGTCTAGTCCAGTCCAGTCCAGTCCAGTCCAGTCTAGTCTAGTCTGTTGAACAGGCTAGATGTTACACATATCCTTGGGTCAATATGCAATTTCCAGATGAAACTAAGCGTACTCCAATGATCCAAAGGATTAAGATGAAGGGTTAAGATGAAGGGTTCAGTTTCAATATATCTTTGAACGATTTAAAGGAGTTACTATATTATGGTCTAGAACAATAAGGGATCCGGTCCTTGAGTCTATGGGAGGTTTTACAGAAGGTAAGCTTATTAATATCCCCAACGAAAGTGACACTGATAGTGACAGCGACTCAGATCATTTGGATGATGACGAAGATGGAAATTCCAAGCAAGATGATATCCAATTTATGCTAACGACGCGGTCAACCCCGGTTTCAACTCAATTCAAACCCGAAACAAGACACTGTGGCCATATCGGCAATGACCCCCATCGAATCACTGAAACAAAGACTGACTGAAGAGCTACTCAACATGCCTACTCAATCGAGGACACGAAACGTCATATGTCCAATCGAGTGATATCAATTAACGATCGAATGAATCAACTAACGATTGAATGAATCAATTAACGATCAAGTGATATCAACTACCGATCGAATGAATCAATTAACGATCGAGTGATGGAGTGATATCGGACACTACGTTCAAACGTCAAGCCAAAGAATTGAGAAGAAGGATACGTGAGAAAAGTCAAAGCGATCGGGATGACCTAGTCTCAATAGAGGAGGAAGTTAGAATTCTAACAGCACCAGAATCTAATACTTGGTGATAAGTGGATCCTAGTGCATGATATACTTGCACTTGTATACACGTCAATACTTGCTCTAGAGAGAATGACGAACATTGCAATTCTCTTGACCAATTAGAACCTTCTCATGGTTGGTTGCTATGGAGATCAACTAAGAAGAGTATATCATTTCATCGTGGGCCAGTCTATTAAAAGATTGGGAACAATACCAAAATTCTCCAGTCCAGTCCAGTCCAGTCCAGTCCAGTCTAGTCCAGTCTAGTCCAGTCCAGTCTAGTCCAGTCTAGTCCAGTCCAGTCTGGTCCAGTCCAGTCCAGTCCAGTCCAGTCCAGTCCAGTCTAGTCTAGTCCAGTCCAGTCCAGTCTAGTCCAGTCCAGTCCAGTCCAGTCCAGTCCAGTCCAGTCTAGTCTAGTCCAGTCCAGTCCAGTCCAGTCTAGTCTGGTCTTGACTAAATCGATAATGTTTGAATGAATCAATTGCTGAGCTTGTTGAATTACATCATATTCAAAGATTTGACCAACCTCAAGTTGGTAGGTACGGTATAATTGAATGGGTTGATTCTAGAAGATATTTTCCAATAATGAAAGTATTTGATGTTTCGAATACTTGGATAGAAAGTATCTTTTGTGATTAAGAGCTTATGCTTCTCTTCTAGTGAACTGAATCGGGCATGAAAAGATGAGAATGTGAGGAAACTATAGTCTTCTCTAGTCTACTCTAGTCTAGTCTTCTCTAGTCTAGTCTAGTCTACTCTAGTCTAGTCTTCTCTAGTCTAGTCTAGTCTACTCTAGTCTAGTCTTCTCTAGTCTACTCTAGTCTAGTCTAGTCTACTCTAGTCTAGTCTAGTCTAGTCTACTCTAGTCTACTCTAGTCTAGTCTAGTCTAGTCTAGTCTAGTCTAGTCTAGTCTACTCTAGTCTACTCTAGTCTAGTCTAGTCTAGTCTAGTCTAGTCTACTCTACTCTACTCTAGTCTACTCTAGTCTAGTCTAGTCTAGTCTAGTCTAGTCTACTCTACTCTACTCTACTCTACACTACTCTACTCTACTCTACTCTACTCTAGTCTAGTCTAGTCTAGTCTAGTCTAGTCTAGTCTAGTCTAGTCTACTCTAGTCTACTCTAGTCTAGTCTAGTCTACTCTAGTCTACTCTAGTCTACTCTAGTCTACACTCCTGTATATCATACTTTACTAGAAGCTCTCCTTTTCTCTATAGCCTACTCTAGTCTAGTCTACTCTATACACTCCTCTATATTCTACTCTTTTCTCCACACTCTACTCTACTCTAGTCTACTCTAGTCTAGTCTACTCTAGTCTAGTCTATACACTACACTACTCTTCTCTACTCTACAGTCTACTCTATAGTCCATAGTCTTGACTCCTCTACTCTATATTCCACAGTCTACTCTACTCTCTATACACTCTATAAACGTAGTCTCTATCTCTCAGTCTCCGTCTCTATCTCGATAAACTTTACTCTTAGTCTCTCAATCTCTATACTCCCTGTCTCTATCTCTCAGTCTCTACTCTATACACTACACTACACTACACTACTCTAGCCTACTCTAGCCTAGTCTATAGTCTACTATACACTCTACTCTACAGTCTACTCTACTCTGTAGCCTACTCTATAGTCTACAATCCTCTATAGTCTACTCTATAGCTTACTATATAGTCCATAGTCTACTCTATAGTCTCCTCCATAGTCTCCTCTATAGCCTACTCTATAGTCTACTCTATAGTCTTGACTCCACTAGTCTCCTCTATAGTCTACTCTATAGCCTACTCTACTCTATACACTTGATACGTTGGATTACTATAATCAATTCATCAGTTGGGACAATTCCATACACAATGATTCATAGTGGAATAATTGGAGTTATTATGGTCTGATTTGGCTCCAACGACTACTACGAAATGGCCACTTCTCTCCTTACACCTTAAACTCTCCTTTTCTCCAGACTAAACTCTATACCTTAATCTACTCTCTACACCTTTTTAGACTCTACTCTACTCTCTACTCTCTCTACTCTCTACTCTAGTCTACTCTAGTCTACTCTAGTCTAATCTCTGCTCTTTTCTCTGTTCTAGACTCTGTTCTAGACTCTACACCTTAATCTACTCTCTCCACTCTACTCTCTCTACTTGAATCTCTAGTCTACTCTCTCTACTCTCTACTCTACTCTTTTCTCCAGACTCCTGTAGACTCTCTACCTTAAACTAGACCTTAATCTCTACTCTACTCTACTCTACACTAATGAAACTACTGAAACCACTTCCGAGACTAAACCTCCACAAGTTGCTGCTGAGAATCCAGAGAAAAAGACCCCAGAAACTCAGACACCCTCTTCCCGTTAAAATACAGCACCAGGCGATTGAATTAGAGTCGATTCTACTCATGCCAGTAGAATCTGTATTTCTTATAGTCTATGTTCTAAGTCAAGTATGAGCACAGGCCTTGGCCGTTTCTAGTTTCTCAATGTCAAAGTCAAACAATGCCCCATACCAACATGACGTAGAGTGTAGACGTATACAGAGAGTCCACCCTCTTAAACGAAGACCCAATCAATTCCGTGGTATAGTGCAATTTTTGGAGTCCTATAAGATTTCCAATAAAGACTGGTCATAAAGAATCCGAGCCAAGTCCATATTTGCTTTTTGAAGAACAGTCAAATGTCCATCTTCGGCGATTTTCTTGGCCAAAGTAGTAAGCTTGAAATTGTACTGGATCCCATTTCACCAGACCCTCTCCAGACCTTTCCAGACCTTCTCCAGACCTTCTCCAGACTCTACCTTAATCTACCTTAATCTACCTATATCTCTACCTTAAACTACACCTTAAACTACCTATATCTACCTATATCTACCTTAATCTACCTTAATCTGCACCTTAAACTACCTATATCTCTACCTTAAACTACCTTAGACTCTACCTATATCTCTACCTTAATCTACCTATATCTCTACCTTAATCTACCTTAATCTACCTTAATCTGCACCTTAAACTACACCTCAATCTCTACTTTCTTCAATCTCTACTTTATTCTACACTCTACTCTTTTCACCAGACTCCTGTAGACTCTACCTTAATCTACCTATATCCCTACCTTAAACTACACCTTAATCTACCTTAAACTACACCTCAATCTCTACCTATATCTACTCTACTCTACCTTAAACTCTACCTATATCTGTACCTTAATCTACCTTAATCTACCTCAAACTCTACCTTAAACTACACCTTAAACTACACCTTAAACTCTACCTTAATCTACCTTAATCTACACCTTAAACTACCTTAAACTACCTTAGACTCTACCTTAAACTACCTTAAACTATACCTTAAACCACCTTAAACTACCTTAATCTACCTTAATCTACACCTTAGACTCTACCTTAAACTCTACCTATATCTCTACCTCAATCTCTACTTTCTCCAATCTCTACTCTTTTCACCAGACTCTCACCAGACTCCTGTAGACTCTACCTTAGACTCTACCTTTATATCTACCTTAGACTCTACCTTAAACTACCTATATCTACCTATATCTACCTATATCTACCTATATCTACCTATATCTACCTATATCTACTCTACTCTACCTTTATCTCTACCTATATCTCTACCTTAATCTACCTTAAACTACCTTAAACTACCTTAGACTCTACCTTAAACTACCTATATCTAGACCTTAAACTACCTTAAACTACCCTAAACTACCTATATCTCTACTCTACTTTACTGTAGAGGGTCTTTCAGAATCTGTACCTAAATGTCTACTTCCCAGACTCGACCCATATCTCTACACTTTACACTCTTTGCGAGGATCTTACCTATTAAACAATAAGGACTGGGTGAACACTCCACTCATACTCCATTATAACTTCTAGACCAGGCCAATACGTCAATATGGAAATTCTCAAGTCAAGAAGTAAACTCATGAGTTCAATAGATGAATGATTATAATCATCATCATTCTCGGATCGGAAAAGAGTGATTTTTGATTTTCCAACTCCAATAGAATTTTACCACTTTTAAAGAAAACGTTCTAAAATCTTTACTTTTAAAGAAAACGTTCTAAAATCTTTACTTTTGAAGAAAAACGTTCTAAAATCTTTACTTTTGAAGAGAAAAATTGTAGTAGTAGTAGTCACTTGACTCCATTGTTTTCATTAGGTTTTAATAGTAGTCAATAGTTTTCAATAATACTCAATAGTCCGTACTCAATAGTAAAACTGGTCCGTAGTCCGTAGTCAATAGTCCGTAGTCAGTAGTCCGTACTCAATAGTCAGTAGTCAGTGGTCCGTAGTCAGTACTCAATAGTCAGTAGTCAGTAGTCCGTAGTAGTAGTCAGTGGTCGTACTCAATAGTCAGTAGTACTCCATAGTAGTCACTAGTTTTCAATAGTAGTCACTAGGTTTCAATAGTACTCAATAATAGTCAATAGTACTCTATAATAGTCAATAGTAGTAGTCAGTAGTCCGTAGTCAATAGTAGTAGTAGTAGTAGTAGTAGTAGTACTCACTAGTAAGCAATAGTAATCAATAGTGCTCACTAGTTGTAGTAGTAGTCACTAGTTGTAGTAGTCACTTGACTATAGAGTAGTACTCACTAATACTCAATAGTACTCAATAGTACTCAATAGTACTCTATAGTAGTTTTTAATAATGCTCAATAGTAGTCAGTAGTCAGTAGTCACTAGTAGTCAAAGTTTATAATGCTCAGTAGTAGTAGTACTCAATAGTACTCCATAATAGTCACTAGTGGTAGTAGTAAAAGTGGTAGTAGTCACTAGTAGTCAATAGCAGTCAGTTGTAGTAGTCAATAATACCCAATAGTAGTAGTAGTCACTTGACCCTATAGTTGTTTTCAATAGTAGTCTAATACTAACTAGTGATCAATAGTACTTAATAGTAGTCAATAGTACTTAATAGTAGTCACTAGTAGTCACTAGTAAAAGTGGTAGTACGCACTTGACTCAATAGTACTCAGTAGTAGTAGTACTCACGAGTACTCCATAGTAGTCACTAGGTTTCAATAGTACTCTATATAGTACTCTATGTTAGTTAATAGTACTCAATAGTAGTAGTAGTCACTTGACTCTATAGTAGTCACTGGGAGTAGTAGTTGTAGTCACTAGTAGTTGTAGTACTCTATAGATTTCACTAGTAGTTGTTGTAGTAGTAGTCACTTGACTCCATGGTTTTAGTAGTAGTCACGTTACTCCTAGTGTTCAATAGTAGCTAACATCAAAAGTGGTTGTAGTCACTAATTGTAGTAGTAGTAATCGGTTCATCTCAACGATTCATAGCAAACGAGCCAACTATAAGTATGAGCCTGAAGCATAATCCGTACACCAAAATTGACCTTAACCTCTTCTTAATAATGAATAGTCCTTAAACACAATTGGATATAAACACAATTGGATATAAACACAATTTGCAAACCGAGGCTCTTTCAAGGTAACAGTCATTGTGCTTCTTCAAAATCTGGATTTTACCAAGCGCCTTGCTCCATCATACCAAACGTCACACCCATACTTCCCCCGGATTTCATGGAGCAGTCTATTGTTACATCTGGAAACTGTAGTAGTAGTCATTTGACTCAATGGTACCCCTAGTAGTTGTACTCATTAGTAGTAGTAGTAGTAGTCAAAAGTGCCCAAAAGTAGTCAAAAGCGCTCAAAAGTACTCCCTTGTTGTAGTACTCTCTAGTTGTAGTACTAAATCATAGTCACTAGTAGTAGTAGTAGTAGTAGTTTTCAGTAGTACTCAATATACTCAATATACTCAATAGTAGTCAATAGTTGTAGTAGTCACTTGACTATATAGTTTTCAATAACTCAATAGGGTTCAGTAGTAGTCAGTAGTAGTAGTAGTAGTCACTCGACTATAGTAGTCACTACTTGTAGTAGTAGTTACTTTACTCAATAGTAATCACTAGTAGTCAATATTAAAAGTAGTAGTGCTCACTAGTCAGTCGTCACCAATAGTCAATAGTAGTTAATAGTAGTCATTTGACTCACTACTTGTACTCACTACTTGTAGTAGTACTCACTAGTACTCAATAGTAGTAGTCAATAATAGTCAATAGTAAAAGTGGTAGTACTCACGAATTGTAGTAGTCAATAGTAGTCAATAGTTTTCAATAGTAGTAGTAGTAGTAGTAGTCAATATTAAAAGTGATTGTAGTAGTAGTAGTACTCTATAGTTTTCAATAGTACTCACGAATACTCAATAGTACTCACGAATACTCAATGGTAGTCACTTGACTCTATAGTAGTCACTTGGAGTAGTCACTAGTAGTAGTAGTTTTCAATAGTAGTCAATAGTACTCTCTAGGTGTAGTAGTAGTAGTCAATAGTAAAAGTGGTAGTACTCATACTCACTAGTAGTCAACAGTTGTAGTCATTTGACTCACTGGTACTCACTAGTAGTCAATAGTACTCAATAGTAGTCAATAGTAGTCACTAGTAGTCACTAGTAGTCAATAGTAGTACTCTATAATAGTCACTAGTATTCACTAGTAGTCACGAATAGTACTCACTACTTGGAGTAGTAGTAGTAGTAGTAGTACTCTATAGTAGTAGTACTCAATAGTAGTAGTACTCACTAGTAGTAGTCACTACTTGGAGCAGTAGCACTTGACTCAATATACTCACTAATAGCAGTAGTCTTTGGGGATACCGTATCTCTTTTGTGAGGTAAACTCCAATATCCAAGTATACTTTGTCAAAGGAAAAGAGGTGTATGTTGAAAGTGCTATTTTTTTCTCTATTCTTTTCTTTATTCGTTTCTCTATTCCTTTCTCTATTCTTTTCTCTATTCTCTATTCTTTACTTTACTTTCTCTTCCTTTTGGCTGGTGAAATTAGGGTAAGAGGGGAATAAGAAAGAAGGAAAGAAGAGGCCCAGAAGAGAATAAGGAACCATACGTGAAGCAGTCCTAAACCGCCTGTACTGGTTTAATTGTGTAGAATGAAAAAGTCATAGTATATAAGGTTGGGAATAATGAAACGTCTGGTTAGAATGGATATATCACCATCATTGTGTTTTACGGTGGGACTCAATATTGACTTTATATGCGTTCTAAGGTTATTGGTATGTGATGTACTCTAGTCTGAGGTTTCTCTAGAATCTACGTTCATCTCTATTTTTGAACTCTCCACTCTCTACGTTTTCCTCTCTACTTTTTCCACTCTACACCTTACTCTCTACTCTTCTCTAGAATCTATACGTATATCTCTACGTTTCTCCAGACTCTACACCTTACTCTCTACGTTAATCTCTACTTTTAGAACTCTCTACTTTTAGAACTCTCTACTGTTCTGCTCTTTTCTCTACTCTTCTGCTCTTTTCTCCACTGTTCTGCTCTTTTCTCCACTCTCTACTCTTCTTTAGAATCTACGTATATCTCTACGTTTCTCCAGAATCGTATCTCTACTTTCTCTAGACTCTACGTATATCTCTACGTTTTTGGACTCTATACGTTCATCTCTACGTTTCTCTAGACTGTACTTTATTCCATTCCACTGTAAGCTTCTCCTCTACTGCTCTGCTCTTTTCTCCCGACTCCAGACTCCACGTTAATCTCTACATTTCTCCACTCTCTACTTTCTCTATACTCTACTTTCTCTAGAATCTACGTTCATCTCTACTTTTCTCTCTCTGCTTTTCTCGCTTCTCTCTACACTAGACTGATTCTCCAGCCTCTACTGATTCTCCGGAATCTACACTTCTAGAGTCTTCACCTTATAATAAAGTTTCGTCCTTTTTTCGTCTTCTTTTTCCTCTGTTTTGATCTACTTAATGATTCCTGACACTCTAGTTTCATGTATAATTTGCTTGTATTCTTATCTCCGCACTGGTACGGTTTATAACTTCAATTTCGACTCTAATGTATTTTTGGATTGAAATTTAAAGTATTAAAAATAATATATTTCATATATGTTTGATTGTTATTGTATTATTGGGCATTGTCCTGTGATATCGTGTGTACCTGCATATACGCATTTCATGCATATTTTCTTTAATTTGATTTATTATTATCCCCATACTCAATTTGAGCAATTTTAAATCATTTTTGGAACCGGGAGGTTTGATATCTTAGAGAAATGTCCCAGAAAATTGATTCTCCTTGCTTTTAAATCGGAATATTGATTATCCTTGCTTATATACAGGAACACGCTTTAAAATACTGAAAATAAACATTTATTGATTAAATCATTCAATTCGTATTTCTCTACTCAAAGGTCTATAAAGTCCACTAAAAATATCACGATTGGTGTATCAGTTGTTGAAGCTTAGATTCATATGTAGCCACGTTATATGCCGGAATCGATCATAACTCATCCGAAAGAGATTCAATAAACTCCATTTTTTCAACATTTCTTCATTTCTACTAAAAGAAACAATATCCCAAATTTCAACTGGTTATTGAAAAAATACGGACTTGTAGCTTGAGTAATTCCGCACCTTGACTAATTGAGAGGACGTAATAAGCTTTAAACAATCAAAAAACCTCAAGAAAATTAAGACAATTGATGAGAAACAAGTTTAAAAAAACGCTGAATTGATAAATGGCGTGATTAAGAAATTCACCCTTTTTTTAGAACGTCAGATCGTGAAAAGGGGCTGAGAATTATGAGACTTTGAAAACAAGCGATTCTGAGACGACCAGATCCGGGAATTTGATGAAAAAAAAGCCATATTTTATATAATTTCATTACGGAGTTTATTATGATTGAAAGAATTTATTTAAATCTCTTTTTTCTGGAATCTTCCAAAGCTTCTGGTATCCTATAATTCTTGGTGCGCATCTGGACCCAGGACCATGATTTTAGTACATCTACAGTTTACAACACCAATTGCAAGAATTTTGTAAATTTACCATAATAGGCATAAGCAGAGGATTTAGACTGGAAAATCCTGAAAATTTGGTCCAGAAAATTATTTTGGGGAACTGGTGAACGTCCAAAAGGTGAGTAAAGGTTTCGCGGTGAGCATTGGTCGTCTTTTTCTAAGCTGCCACATCGACAAAAAGAGATTTTGACGGCTCTTTTTAGGCTTAGAGGAAAGAGAATTTTATAACGCATTTAATGAAATCAATTATTTTTTTAAAACGTTATTTTTGGATTTATTATGACTCGTTCATTCATTTCCAAACCTGGACTTTCAATTTCTGGACTTTTGAGTTGTTTTTTTGAGTTATTTTGATTGGCAGAGACTTGATTGGAGAGAGAATTGAATATGAAACTGTTTGGACAACTTTGGACAACTTTGGAAAACGGTCGGACAACTTTGGACACAGGTCAAAAGTCCAGTCCAGTACTCTTTCAAAAGGTGGTTATGAGCCCAAGTCAAACTAAGGCCTGGAAAAACAGAGTCATTCTCCAGAATGTCCAAAAATGTCCAAAAATGTCCAAAAATGTCCAAAAATGTCCAAAAATGACATTTTCCAGAAAAAAAAAAGCCTCTCAACGTCTAAAATCGTTTAAATTGGTCAAGTTTTAAACAAGAACATAAGAATTGACTCTAATTTAAGAATATCTTTTAATTCTTTACTTACACGTTTTTTCAAAGTTTCTAAGTCTACGGATAAGTCTATGGACGAATTTGTACTGTAAATCCTACTGTACAGTCCGTAAGGTTTAGTAAAAAAGAGGTGGACAGTAAAGACGAAGTATGGATTGTTCTAAGAAGAGTGGCTTTTTGTTGTGTATATGGTGGTTATGTATGGTGGTTATTCAAAGTGTCTGTAGTGTCTGTAGTGTCTGTAGAGTGTCTGTAGTGTCTGTAGAGTGTCTGTAGTCTTAGTGTCTGTAGAGTGTCTGTACTCAAATTGTCTGTAATCCGAGTGTCTGTAGTCTTAGTGTCTACTGGTCAAGTGTCTGTAGAGTGTCTGCAGTGTCTGTAGAGTGTCTATAGTCTTGGTGTCCTTAGACCAAGTCTAATAAACTTGTCAGGTAGAGGAACATGGAGACCAGAACAACATGTAAAAGTCAGAGTCAGATAAAGTAGTGGGAGAATTCATATAGAAAGATAATTGTAGAAACCAGGCCCCGGGTTCATAACCATGAGGCCATATTCAACCCTATTCAACCCTATTCAACCATATTCATCAATAAGCATGTGAAATTCCCATTTGTACAAATAAAAAAATAGTCAAAACAGTCAAATTCGTCAGAACCAAAATTCACAATTGGTCACCTTGAGATTTCTCAATTGGTCAATATCATTTGAGGCTTTTTTTAAAGCTTTTTACACCTAAAACGCTCATTTGGATCAAGTTTTAAAGCCATGAATATTCTCCATTCTCTTTTTTTCAAAGAACCACCACCAGAAACCCCCAGAAACCCCCAGAAACCCTCAGAAACTACCAATACCCAAATCCAAAACCCGGCCAATCAAACCTCTTTTGAACCTCTTTTGAACCTCTTTTGAACCTCTTTTTGAACCTCTTTTTGAACCTCTTTTGAACCTCAACATTCAAGTAGTCAAGATCAAAGAAGTAGTCAAGTAGTCAAGAGTCTTTAGCTTCAGTCAAGTAGTCAACGCTAGTCTTCAGGATTGGTAATCAAGTAGTCAATGGTTTTAGTATCTTTCAAACTATTCAACATTATTCAATAGTCGTTAGAACTATTCAAGTAGTCAAGAAGTCAAGAAGTCAAGAAGTCAAGAAGTCAAGAAGTCGAGAAGTCGAGAAGTCAAGAGTAATAGTCTTCAGTATTAGTCAGGATTAGTAGTCTTCAGGATTAGTAAGACGAGTCAAGTAGTCAAGTAGTCAGGATTAATAAGAGTCAATATACTCTAGATATTCTTCAGCAATGATCTTCAGGATTACTTAACATTAATCAAGAGTAGTCCCCCAAGTCACCTTAAGTCATCTTTAATCATCTTTAATCACCTTTAATCAAGAGTAGTCAAGAGTAGTCAAGAGTAGTCAAGAGTAGTCAAGAGTAGTCAGTAGTCTTCAGTAGTAGTCAACCATAGTCTTCAAGAGTAGTCTTCAAGAGTAGTCTTTAGTATTAGTCCTTAGGATTAGTCTTCAGTAGTAGTCAAGAGGAGTCTTTAACCATAGTCTTTAACCATAGTCTTCAGTATTAGTAGTCAGGATTAGTCAGTCTTCAGTATTAGTCCTTAGGATTAGTCAGGATCAGTAAGAGTAGTCTTTAGTAGTAGTCTTCAGGATTAGTAAGAGTAGTCTTTAACCATAGTCTTCAGTAGTAGTCAGTAGTCAACCATAGCCTTCAGGATCAGTCAAGAGGAGTCTTCAGGATCAGTCAAGAGGAGTCTTCAAGAGGAGTCAAGAGTAGTAGTCAGAATTCGTAGTCTTTAGGATTAGTAGTAAGAGTAGTCCTTAGGATTAGTAGTCTTTAGGATTAGTCAGGATTAGTTAGGATTTGTGAGAGGAGTCAACAGTCAAACAACCTTATTCTTCAGAATTACTCACGATTAGTCAACCCTAGTCTTCAGTATTAATAAAACTAGTCAACCTTCTTCTTCAGATTAGTAAAACTAGTCAACCCTATTCTTCAGATTAATAAGAGGAGTGGATTAATCAAACTAGTCAACCCTAGTCTTTAGATTATTCTCCAGATTCTTCTTTAGATTCTTCTTTAGATTATTTTTAAATTCTCTAAATTCTCTAAATTCTTTGGATTCTTTGGATATAAGAGGTGGAAAATTAAAAATAATCGAAAAGAATTTAAAGAGAGAAATCAAAAATCCCATTTATCCAATATAAATGTTTGAATTTTGCAAATAGGAAATGAAACGTTTTGTTAAGTTTGGTTTTGGAGTTGAAAAATGGTCGTTTTCGATGTTTTATACGGATAAATATCGAGTACCTGAACCAATATGAGGGTTGGAAGTTTGGAAGATTTTCTGGGAAGTTTGGAAGACTTTCTGGGAAGTTGGGAATGATTTTTGAAGGGTTGGGAATATTTTCTGGGAAGTTGGGAATGATATTTGAATGGCCGGGATTTATTACCTATTTCGGTATCGTTTTCCCGGCCCGGGATTTATTACCTATTTCGGTATGGTTTTCCCGTGCTTAGGGTTTTAATGAAAATATTCACTTCTTCTCTATGTTTTTATACCAATTGAGTGTTAAAATGTATCATTTATACCGTCTGTTGGTTCAAACCTCGCTCAAAATGAACTTTAAAACCTCTGGCTCGAGATTTCCCGTCTTCACTTTTCACCGTAAAATCTTCCGATGGTTGGTTACTTTCAAAGCACCCATTTTTGTGGGTATAGGTTTTTTTAAAAATCACTAATTCTTCGCTAGAAAATGTCGTAGTTGGGAAGTTACCGAACGGTCTGGATCCACTAAAAATAGCACAAGACTTTTGAAATCTCCGGGATTACCTAAAGCAGTAATCGGATTGGACAATTTAGACAAACACTGGATACTGAACTTATTTAGGATTTTAAGCTAGATTTTACATGGACACAAAAATGGACACACGGGTTTTGGAATATTTAGACAGTTAGACAGTTAGACACTAAGCGTACAGAAAGAAGACTGACATTTTTATTTTCTAAGAAATCCAACCATTATTCAAGGTTTCGGACTGACTTTGCAATCACTTCTTTACTTATCCTTCTTAAATCTGTCACCCCAGCCATTACCATTCTGTAATGTCGTTTTGTAATGTCGTTTTGTCCAATGTCGTTTTGTCCAATGTCGTTTTGTCCAATGTCGTTTTGTCCATTACCATTTTGTCCAATGTCGTTTTGTCCAATGTCGTTTTGTCCAAAAGAAAATTCCACTTCCCTTGTTCCGTCTTCTGCATATTTCACAATGACTCTAAATTATATCATACGTTACATTCTCCACGGAGTTATGAACTCTGCTCTGCTATTTTTGTCCACTCAAACACTTCTGTGTCTTGATAATTCCCATCTCGGTCTTCTAACCATAGTCAAATACTTATTCTAACCCTAATTCGGGTGGATTTCTACTCTAAATCTCTAGTATACTTCTTCCAGTCGTATTCTTATATTCCATGTATATCCGAACAGAAACTACTTGGGGCCTCGTAATTGGTATCATTGGATAGCCCGGAACCAGAAGTATCAAGTCGGCCGAAGTCCGAGCAAAAACGACCGAAGTCTCGGAGAGAATCCAGTGAAACAGTATGAGCAATAAAGTTGAATCCAATTGCGCAAATTAATTCCACATAAAGTAGTAGATTGTTCAGAAACCAATTCACGGAGGATTCGAAAGCCCCGAAAAACTCGGAGGTAATACCCAAGATTCAACATCCAAATCCGGAACAAGCTTCTCCCAAAATTCAAACCCCATTCCCTTAAAAATTAAACCAAGCTTGATCAGTCCACATTTCCTCCTTACGACGGAGGAAGTGGATTCGTTAATATAGGACATTTTTCAAACCGAGAAACAATGCCAAAGCTTATTTTCACCACGTATTAACATCATTTGAGCTTAACACCAAGTCTTGAAGTGTTCACTTTTCCCGAACGGTCCTAGCCTTTTCTGATACCATTATAAGATGCAAGGTTAGCATTTTTCCAAGTTCCGAGGTTTTTTCAGGGTTTTCCCAGGGTCAAAATGAAGTCATAACTCGGTGATTGGATTCAATTGGTGGGTTCATGAAAACTGTATCACTGCATATTCTGCAATAAAGTCAAAAGAGCCTGGGGATTATTCTGAACATGGGGATTTTCTTGTATGATCTGTGAGAGATAATTGAGCTGGTCCGGACTAAGATTGGCGGACATTTGGTGGAGATTCAAAGGCACAGGTTTCGGAGGTAAATGGCGAGCTGGGTCCACGTATGGAGGAGCAGAGCCTTCCAACTTGGAGAGAATAGAATCTAGACTCGATGCAGAAGCGGCTGAGCCAGGTACCGAGGCAGGTACCGAGGCAGGTACCGAGGTAGGTACCGAGGCAGGTACCGAGACCGGAACAGAAGTTTGAAGAGGAACAGAAACTGGAGCAAAACTCTCAGGGCTTCTCTTAAGAATACTCTTCCCAACAGGAATATAATCTTTCTTCACAACAAAAAGAATATATAGACCGAGGTCTAGAGGTCCAGCAAAGCTTAAATATTCAGACAAATCTCCATCCAAAGCAAACACATAAGAATCCTTCACAAAATGCGCTCGTCCAGAAAGAACTCCAACCTTCTTTTGACATCTAAGGTATTCAAAAATCTTGGAATAACTGCCGTTTTCCAATCCACTATTAAGCCTCACCAAGAAAAAGTCTCTCAGTTGTGATACCTTAGCCAAATAAGTATCTGCTTTAGCTCGGTCAAGACGTCCTTCAATTTGATACGTCTTTCTCTCCATCAAATCTTTACAAACACGCATGGCTCGATTATGGACACTGATGGTGGTGTTTGAGTATGGATTCTGGGAATTTGTACAGGCCACAAAGTTGGCTTGAGCTTGAAATGATGTAAAATCGGGGAAAACCACTTGTCCAGTCCAAAATTGAGTAGGAATCATTGGAGGAAGGTTTGGTTTCGGATCTTCTTTTCTCTTTTCCTTTTCCATGGGTCTTTCCTTTTCCTTGGGTCTTTCCTTTTCCATGGGTCTTTCCTTGGCGTTTTCCTTGGGGGTTTTCTCCTTTAAAATGAGTGCTATTTCATCATCGCTATCTCCTTCCATATCCGGTTCGGTTAGACTTAAACCTTCCTGCTTAGTCTTTGGAGATCCTTCTTCTCCTGAGTTATAATGTTCATCATCATCTTCTTCTTCATCATCATCCTGAATCTGGTAAGTGGTAGCATGAACCACCAGGCGGATCACCGACTCTGGAGCTGGACTCTCTTCCTTAAACTTGCGGTGATCAATGTCTCGGGCAGTAATGTTCATGTACTCATCCATAGAATGGGTAGAATTCTCCACGATTTCTTCACCCTTGTGGGTTCTTCGAATACGTTGACTCAGAGTGTCATCCACAGTAAGAACTGAACGTTTAATCAGCTCTTGACGGACCTTCTCAGCATATTCCTTAAGGTCTGGATCAATATCTTCAGCAGGTAACGTGATAAAGTCAGAAGCATTCAAGTCTCCAGAAACCAATCGCCTAAGAACTGCAGGTTTCTTCAACAAAGCCATTACGCTTCTACTTTTCTCTATGTACTTTTTGTCTGAAGTTCGACTGCTCCAAGCGTGGATGGCCTGTTCAAGTTGAATGGCCCATTGTGGCCCATTGTGGAGCCTTTTGTCGGTTTTTTCAACCACATTAACTAATGCTTTAGCCACACTACCTCGGATTTTGTCCTGTTTGGTTAAAACTCCCACTATATCCACCTTGATCAATTTAGAAGCATTTTCCGGTCCTTTTTCGGATGTAATGTCTTTTTCAAACTCTTTTTGACCTTTTTGACCATCTTTTTGACCTTTTTGACCCATTTTTCTCCCATTTTGACCATCTTTTCTCCCATTTTGACCCCCTTTTTCCCCCATTTCCAAAATCTCTCCTTCATTTTCCATTTCTCCTTCTTCTTGACATCGATTGCAAAAATAAGCTTTGGGAATATCTCTCTCTCGAGAATACCCCATACACCTGGCATGTTGCCAAGTATTACACTTTTCACACTCAATCATTATACCACCTTGATCAAAATCCTCGTCATAATTGGTGTGATTAGTACCACAGGGTTCACAATGAACCAGACCGTCGAGATCTTGTTGGCGCTTGTGTTGATCCTCAGAGTGGACCTTTTGCATTTTTGCCAGTGGTTCCTCGGCCTGATAATATACTTCATGCAGGTCACGTTTTGAATGAGTGCCTTTATTTACCCGGGATGAACGTCGGATATCCATTATGTATAGAGGGGTTGAAAAGGGTGTTTTATTGGCTTCATTTGGGTTATACCATGGTTTTCATGACTCGCGCAGCCGCCTTATATGCAGGCTCCCCGTAATATATCTACCTTCCCTGCCTTCCACTTGCCTTACTATGTTTTTTATATATACTGGTGATTCTTGGAATATTCAATATTATATATATCTGGAGTTATTTTTGGTGCTTTGGGAAATCTATGTATAGGTTTTTGTATTGTAGAGATGAGGACGTATATGCAGGACTGCAGATTGCAATGGTGCATGTTTACTATTGCAAATCTACTAAAAGTGATTATAGTTCTATTTATATATGTAGATTGACCAGTATACGTAATACTTAGCTTAGAATTAAGTATGCTGGCCGAGTATGGGCCATAGATGGTGAGTTCCGAGGTGTGCGGGCGTAGTTCCGAGGTGCGCGGCCGAGGTCGGTCCACCGAATCCGGCACTTCCGGGGCTTATATCCAGTTCCGACCTATTGACTCAGGTCATTCCATCCAGTCCCCCCAGAATTATTTTCAAAGATTCTTAACTTTATTCAAATCTTATATGTTTCGCCACTACTATATTCGACAAAGAAGCGTTTATCTGCCGTGGTGGCGCTACAATCCATATTAGGCGCAAGTCACGTGACCAGTTCCGAGGTACCGAGGGTCCAAACTCAAACCCAGCTAATATTCTCCATCAACCACTTTTTATCTGATAGGACGGACCCACTAAATATACTACCGCATCAGGATCGATGTACTGCATATTGAAATCATACCAGCTTTTAGCCCTGACCACCTTAGGAAGACGAGATGTACGGGTGTAAGCTACCAACCAAAAAGATCACCTTGACCAAGCCCAATTTACCAGATAGAAACCTTAGAGGGATGTACGGGTTTCTCTAACACATTTTAAATTCATAATCACATGACTACTACTTTACAAATCTAGTATTAGTGTATGGGACTGCATATAACGGGAGATAGTGGAGAGTGTATACAGTACAGAAGTGCTATATACAGTGCTAGGGAGTTATATACAGTGATATGGAGTTATATACAGTGATATGGAGTTATATACAAGGAAAAGTGCTATATACAGTACAAAAATACTATATACAATACTAGAGTGTAGTTAGAAATTCTACATTAAGCCCTATTCATTTTAGCATGATCATAACCAAATTTCTCCTCAATAGTAGATCCAGAAACTTCATAAAAAGTCATAAGAGACTGCATAGAGTGAGGAACACGTGACTTAAAAATGGTATTACCTATTTGGGACTAGTCCTGCATATAAGCACATTATTACAATTTCTGGAAAAGTAATATACCAAAGTGTACGAAATTACTTTATAAAAACATCCCAATTCTGCATTTTAGGGTATTGAAAATACGCCCTATATACACTCCAAGTGTATAGTAAGTCCGAAAAGAAGTGTGTACTGCATATAGCTGTACATTTATTAATCGGGAAAAAGGCGTACCATGGTTTCAATTCCGGGGTGAGTGGTTCAATTCGGGGGTTAGAAAAGGGTTCAATTCCGGAGTGAGAAAAGGTTTTAATTCCGGGGTGAGAAAAGGGTTCAATTCCGGGGTGAGAAAAGGGTTCAATTCCGGAGTATGAAAAGGCTTTAATTCCGGAGTGAGTGGTTCAATTCCGGGGTATGAAAAGGGTTCAATTCCGGAGTGGGTGGTTCAATTCCGGAGGGAGTATTTGAGAATCCGCCTCTACATACAGGATACGCAGCATGAACAGCATGAATCGCAAACTTACCCAACCCCAAACTCTTCCCCTTTCAATACGGGGATGTGGCACAATATATACTAATCAAGGGTTTTGCTTTTGTGTACATTTGGCTTTGTGTACTTTTGGTTTTGTGTACGTCTGGTTTTGTGTACATCTGGTTTTGTGTACGTCTGGTTTTGTGTACTTTTGCTTTTGTGTACTTTTGGTTTTGGGCATTTAAACTAATCCATCTCCAACATCATATACTACATTTATTGCAATTAAAAACTGGCGGATAAAGCTGGCGATAACTATTACTTCCTTGCCCCCTCCTTTGGTTCAGGAGGTGTTACTTTGAATTGATGAAAATGTCAAAGTAGACAAGGCTTGAATCTTATACCACAAACTAACAATGGCTTTGTCAGTGGTGTGATAAACTGATTCTATCAGTATAGGTCCTGAAGATAAGCACGGAAGTCTTATGTGGACCAACAGTGGTTTCTTTGAAGAATACCAATATGTTTCAGGACTGGTTGGAGGTTGAGGTTCATTTTGAGTCGTTTGGAATGTATATAACCCATTGGAGATGGTTATAAAAGGACATTTGATCTTGAAACCTCAATTCTTCTTTTCAATTTTTCTTCTGTCATTCTGAATTGATCTCATATCATCATTCTTATAGAATGCTTGATCTAACAGTGATAACTGTTTTCAATGGCTTCAAAGATTCAAAGCTTCAATTCAAACTTTATGGATCTATCAGAGACCCTTGATCAAGGCCATCAAGTCACGGTCATCACCAAGAACCTCCTCCACGTCAGCCAACACATTTTCGCTATACAAGCCCGCCTTCGTGGGTCGATAGCCCTCAGAGACTGCATCAGCCATGGAAGCTCTTCTGAGTTTCAGCTTGGAGGGAAGGTTCAGGTCCTTGGATAAGCTATTGGCAGGAGGAGAAGCAGAGGACTGCTGGTTCTTGTTGGCCAACTTGGCTCGGAGCTGCTGCGTATTAGAATACCGCCTTTTCCCGTTATAATTGCCGTTCAACTTGCTCACACTATATCCAGACATGGGCTCGGCCACCACAATGGGTAAGTGGCTGATGTGCGTCTTGTTACGGAACGCTCCCAACGGAATATGTTTCTTGTTGTTGTTGAAGTCTCTCCAGATGCGTACATCGTTTTCATCGTCGTTGTCCAACTCACTGATGTTGAGGAGCTCATCTAACTCGATGGCCAGGTCCTCACTGCTATTCTTGAAGCTGAAGTTGCGCCAGCCTTTGGCTTTGGCTTTGCCGGACCCTTGGTGGTTGAGTGTGCGTGTGGAGAGCCCGTCGATGATGCCAAATGGCTTGCTGTCTACCGCTGCCCATATTCCAAGCACTGGAGGCCTATAGTCTGCAGTCTTAGACGATAAGACCTCCTTGGCCACTTTGGAGCCCACCACACTGCCGTTTTGGGCGGAGGGAAGCGATTCGTCTTCATCGGTAGACTCGCCAGCCTCGTAGTCCTGCTCTGCATGCGAATCCACAGGCTCCATACTGGACTCCCTCTCCATTTCCTTTTTACGCTGTTCAAGGTTTTGCCGAAAGATCTCTTCAAGCACAAGCTGCTCATCGGCATCGTACTGGTCCACCTCGGACTCTCCCGAACTCTCGGCATCAGAACTAAAGAAGTAGTTCCACAAATACAGCTCGTCCTCTTCCTCGGAATCGTGGGCCCGTCTCTTTTTGCTTTTTTGCTTGGGAGGCTGTAACCTGCGTGGCTTCTTGTTGTTTTGCTTGGACTGGATGGGGAGTACCTTGGATTTATCCCTGCTGTGGCCATCACTGAGGAAAGGCTGGTCAAAATCAATCACATCCACGTACTGGTCTTCCTGATCATCCTCACCATTATAGTACCGGTCATCAGCGTCGTTGTCGGAGAATTCATTGCTGTCACTGGACGCATACTGGAGCACTTTCCCAGTTTGGGTGGCCAGATGGTCGCCCAACTCATTGAATGAGTTCATCATGCGGGCCGTCTCAAGCCGTGTGGGATCAAGATCGTCCTCATCAAAGCCATGGGTTTCAAACTCATTGACCAAGTACTTCTCCTCCTCCTTCAAAAACGCATCCTCTCCATCTTCCTCGTTGAATGAGCTCATGGAACTTTGTCTTGTTTTAGACACTGGCGGTTTATGCTCATTGAGGAACTCATCAATGTCGTTGTCAGCCTGTAAAGTCGCTAGCAAGTCATTATCGTCATAGTCGTAGTCATCATCGGAAACCAACTCTTCATCCTTGAATTTGGGCACTTCAACGAGAGGTTCATCGAAATGGAACTCCAAGGGTGCACTATCGATGACACCCACAAGTTCTTCACCGAGATCCTCTTCTTCTGGTTTGAATTCCAATACGGTCTCGAAGTTTTGGGCCTCGGTGGCTGACTCCGTTCCTGCATCGTCAAACTCAAACTTAAAGTTGATATCTTCGGGGATGGCCACGGCCGACCGTCGGCGGTACATGAGGCTCATTTTCTTCTTATCCTTTTGAGGATCGGGAGAAGTCTTTGAAGACCCTTTGGACGGCTGAATGTGTTTTCTTCGCTCCGACTGTAGCTGAACGAAATCTATGGCCTCGTCATCGGACGAAGATGAAGAAGACGATTCATTCTGAGAGTCGTCCACTTCACTATCGTCTCCCGAGGCTTGAGAATCTTCCACTGAAGACGCCTCGAACTCCTCGGCGGCTATGGAATAGATGCCATGGTCCACACTCGTATCTGAGTCGTTGGCAAAGAAGAGCGCCTCATCCGCCGACTCCGGGTCGCTTCTATAGTTATCAGCACTCTCGTAGAGCAGTTTGCCGGGAGTTTTCCCGGAAAACAGCTTGCCGGGGCGAGACCTCACGGACTTGGTAGACCGTACGGACTTTGTGGATTTGGCGGATCGTACCGATTTAGACGGCGAGACGGTCTTGTTACCCCGTGGAGACCCCTTGAAGAAAACAGAGCCCCTTCGACTGGCAGCAGTTTCATCTTGTTCGGACATAGCAGTAAGCGAAGACTCCGAATCGGAACCTGAATGCGGAACATTGGAAGCATCATTGGAATTGCCAGCAACCCCATCCGAAGACTCCAGTGAAGTAGAAACCAAACTCAATCTTCTTTTGCGTTTTTGGAAAAAGTCATAACTCAAGCTTTTGCCACCCGTTTTAGGCACATACGACATGGGGTTCAGTTTCTGTGAAACGGTATTCTTAAATAGATCCGGGTTCTTACCCGAAGGTCTTTTACCAATATGTTTTTTGCCTGAAGACGGAATGTTAGCCCTAGATATAGGCGATCCGGATTTTCTCGGGCTCTTGGCCATGATGGCTGTAAATCTGGCGGTTAACTTTGGGGCTGTGTAAACTTGTAAAGATGGGCCATAGTCTGGCGTTATCAATGGAAAAAAACCTATAGGGAAATGAACAGAATCAACTTCAAGAGATTCAGCCTATTTAATTGATCAATTAATCCAATCAACCGGTGGTCAGAGCAATTGTAGTAGGGAGTAGTAGGGAGTAGTAAGGAGTAGTAGGGAGTAGTAGGGAGTAGTAGGCGATTGAGAAGGAGGGAAATGAGTAGTAGAGGAGGTCAGTAGCCCGTGCGAGGTTCAAGCGATGAGGTAAAACGCGACTCATTCTTCAGGGACACCGAATCAGAGACGGCAAAAAGGGAGAGAATGGGAGAAAATGGGAGGGAATGGGAGAGAATGGGAGGGAAAAAGGGACAGAAAATGGGAGAGAAAATGGGAGAGAAAATGGAAAGAAAAAGAGAGGGAAAAAAGGGAGAGAAAAATGGGAGGGGGGGGAGGCTTTATATATATATATTTGATACGGGGTGTACGGGTTTGGTGGGGTGTACGGGTGTACGGGTTTGGTTGGGGTTGAATAGTGGATTAGTAGTGCGAGTCTCGTTTCGGTTATTATATAGTAGTATATTTGAATCACGTGTTGTATGGAGAATGGTGGCTTGAGTAGGTACACATGCATACTCACTGCGACCTCCTACGTGTCCCTCGGTGTGCCCTCGGTATATTCTCGGTAGGTCCTCACGTGTCCCTCGGTATATTCTCGCTATATCCTCGGTATATTCTCGCTATATCCTCGGTATGCCCTCGGTATATTCTCGCTATGCCCTCGGTATATCCTCGGTATACATTCATTTTCACGGTCAAATATTCCCGTAAATAGAAAACTGGCACAAATTCACCTAGAAGAATATTCATACGGCATGGTGAATTCTGCCTGGTAAGGTATTGGTGGATTGGGGCCGGGGGTTTATGCATGATGCTCATCGACCTCGGATTACCGGTTCTCTAGGAATGTACTTGAGATAATGGACGCTATGGAGGTTTTGGGGACTTGCAAATTGGCTGAGATGGACTCCGGATTTCAAGCTATACGCTACATATTTTTTTTAATCCAAAAAGGCTAAAAAGGTGCATTTGCATTGGGCCTTTTTGTCCTGGGGTAGGCGGGTGTACGGGTGTTTGTTTGCGCCGTGCCCCCGGTTCTGCCCCCGGTTCTGCCCCCGGTTCTCCCCCCCGGTTCTCCCTTCCCCTTTCTGACCCCATTCCATCAAATGCAATAGCCTCCCCTAGTAATTCAAAGGTATGTATATCTATAGGATGCAGAAAAGTCCATATTACATTATAGCGTGGGGAATATGGACGTGGGTATATGCAGGTTTCCCACTTGCACCGTATGCTTCAACCAATCAGCAGAACAGAGAAGATCTTTGGGTTTCCTATTTGGGAATAAACCAACAAAGAAGGGTATAGTTAGAGTACCCAATACTTTTTCAAGACGAATTGGACAATCCTGGACCAATGAACTGCATAAACCAAACGGGTTGGTTCTATGGTTTTGAGCACTGACCAAGTTACTCCACTTTCTGAACCAAAGTCAAAGTCAAAGTCAAAGTCAAAGTCAAAGTCAAAGTCAAAATCTGAACCAAAATCAAAATCAAAATCAAAGTCAAAATCTGAACCAAAATCTAGACTATTATGGGATTCCAACCAATCAGGACCCATGAATATCGTGACTTCAAGTCATAAGACTATAAATAGATCCATAGTCTTTTCAAGAAGACATTGTATAAGAATTGTTCAAAACAAAACTTGATCCAAATCCGTACCTCCATGATCCTTCACGGCCTTAACCTTGTAACCTTGTAAAAACAATAGAACAGTTTTAAACACAAATAATCCATTGACCAAATAGTGCAGGAGTTGTTTGGCTTGGATCTTAATGGGTCCATACCCTGGTAATCGGGTAGAATGGTGTTTCATCCAACTTTGTTCGGGAGAGAGTGTTGACATCTGAGTTGACATCTGAGTTGACATCTGAGTTCTGTAGATTGTGGTTGCCAGACCAATACCCAGAAGCTTTTCTTTTCAGTAGGTTTATTGGCTACGCCAGAACATACCGAGAGCACTCTTTATATGGCGTTTTCAAAGTCAAATCCAAACACTGGGGGAACCATCAAGAGAATTCTCTTGCAAGCGGCCACTGCCAAAATGGGTGTTGCTGGATCGGGGTGCCACTCCAAGACTTCGATCTTATGGTCGGATTCTTGCTCAATATCAATCAACCGAGTCTTGAACAGTCGTAGTCAGTAGTCAGTAGTGGTAGTCAGTAGTCAGTAGTCAGTCTCAGTCACTAGTAGTAGTACTAGGACTACTAGGACTACTAGAGGACTGATAGAAGCAGTAGTAGTAGTCAGTCCTAGTCAGTCCTAGTCAGTCCTAGTCAGTCCTAGTCAGTCCTAGTCAGTCCTAGTCAGTAGTAGTAGTAGTAGTAGTACTATTGGAAGTGGTAGTACTGGAACTGGTGGTGGTCATAGGAAAAGAGGGATAGGAGATTCCTAAGATTATGGAAAAGTGAATGTGGTGTATAGAATTTTGACCAGTTTGATTTCTTGGAATTAGCCAAGAAATCCTGGTTTTCCTTTTCTGGACGGAACATGAACACTCCTTCAAATCGTCCAAGAATACATCGTACGGCATACATTTCGTAGCCACCACATTCTTCAGACCTCTTTTCTTGAAACCTCTTTGGACCCATACCTCCTTGGATCATTTATACACCACTCTTATTGTTTCATCTGGAATCTGTATATTGACCCATGCCAGATATCCCACATCTCGCCTGTTCAACAGAAGTAACAAGAGTAGTTTTTGAGTAGAACACGACGGTTTAATTATCCCCGAATAAAGGAATTCAAACCTGGAGGATCCATAACCAAACTTGAATCAGTAGTTAATCTTATAACTTGACGTGTTTCCAATTGGTCTATATTAAACCCATTCATGTCTTTCATTGTATGGATAATCACTAAATCAGTGGATGATATAGTAGCAATAGAATGGCTTTGGAAGGGATGATGGAATCATTTGGAATAGAATAATGTGGCCTATATTTCCCGTCATCAAAGGAAATTTGTTCATTTAAAAGAGCCATATTGGTCAAAAAGCTTTTTTATCAAGTAATTCCACCTTTAAAAGCCTTTTAAACTTCATATTCCTTGAAAATTCCACCTTTAAAAGCCTTTTAAACTTCACAATCCATGAAAATCCCATGCTTTTGACCTTTGATTAGCCTTTTTTTCAAGTATTCCTTCCACCATAGGCCCAATTTTATTCTTAAACTCTTTAAAAATAGAAAAAAGGGTATCCATCTTCCAGTTTCCAAATCTTTTATGCTTGTCCCGTTTTATGCTTGTCCCGTTTTATGGTTGTCCTGTTTTATGGTTGTCCCCTGGTTCAGTTAGAATTCTCTGCACCATACCAAAAATACCATCCAATCAAACCATTAATTATTCCCCATTTTCATACCAATCATCTTTAAATGCTTGAGATGTATAATCACCGAAAAAGAAACTGTGACTCCATACTTGAATGAACCAAGAAATGAACCAATCAATGAACCAAGAAATGAACCAAGAAATGAACCAAGAAATGAGATATAAATTGTGGATGTAGTCCTAGGTTACTCTTCCATATCATGAATAGTCCACATTCAGAATACATAGGAATTCAGAGTACCATTTTCCTTGTATGAAATCCAATGTCATAGATAGCTACCATAACAGCCTAACCGGACTAAACTGCATAGTACAGGATAGATATGATAGATATCATGCATATCCCATATCCCATGGTGTAACCACCACGCATTATAATCAGCCAACATTCATCACATGTAATTTAAACGGTCTGTTTATGATTCATCAATTCTTGACTTGTTAGTATATCCATATACTCAATCACCATACTCAATCACCATACTCAATCACCATACTCAATCACCATACTCAATCACCATACTCAATCACCATACTCAATCAATATACTCAATCACCATACTCAATCACCATACTCAATCACCATACTCAATCACCTCATGACTTGGAGCTCAAGTGTATTCATCTAGAACTCAGGGCTTCATATTCAAAACCAACTTCTGATTTTCTCCACTAGTACAACTTAACATCAACTTTATACCCCAGAATTCTAGTACTTAGTAGTATCATTATTCTATCCCTTGGGATTGGTAGTTGGACAATTTAGCAATTGAGGATATTCATCCATGCTTTCAACAGATTGCAATTTGATATTGCAATTTGATATTGGTTTCCAATCTCTTCAATAACAAGAACCCTCCTTTTGACTTTCATCTCTATGTTATAAACTTATCAAGTGACTAGTATTAGTATAAAGAGAGTAGTATAAAGGAAATGGTATTGGTATAAAGAGGGTAGTATAAAGGAAAATGGTAGTAGTATCAAGAGAGTAGTATAAAGAGAGTAGTATAAAGAGAGTAGTATAAAGGAAAATGGTAGTATAAAGAGAGTAGTATAAAGAGAGTAGTATAAAGGAAAGGATAAAGAGAGTAGTATAAAGAGAATGGGAAAACGCGATAGTGCGAAAGCGCGAAATCAAACAAAAAAACCTAGACTTATTATCCCACGGTATCGTCGTTTGTCGCCGGATTATCATCTTCAGCATGTTGAACACTCGAAATCTCCGTTTGGCCGTGGCAGCAATTGTGCTTATGAGCATTTTCGGCTACTTTGCCTTTTCGGCTAATTCTCTCTCGCATGTCTCGTCGGCTAGGGTCAAGGTACCTATGTCAAGTGAACATGCTATTCAAGAGGGCGGATCCAAGGTTCCTTTTAGCCCTGGGATTTCAAAGCCGCTTGATGATATTCCACTGGGTAAACTTCCTCAGGAGGGGGAGAAACTCCCTGAAAATGTTGTCAATAAGGTTGGTTACGAAGAGATTAAGGTTGATTCTGGATCCGATCTTTCTGATTCTGGATCCGATCTTTCTAATGCTGGAAACGACATTTCTAATGCTGGAAAGGACTCTTCCAGTTCCACTTCTGGCGCTAAGGACTGCAAGAATACTGATTACGTTATCATGGTTGATGCTGGCTCCACAGGCTCTCGTGTGCATGTATACCTGTTCGACACATGTGTGTCTCCTCCAGCTTTGTTGAAGGAGGAGTTTAAGATGTTGAAGCCGGGCTTGTCTTCTTTTGACACCGATACAAAGGGTGCTGCTGCTTCTTTGGACCCCTTATTGGACTTTGCCTTGTCCTTTATACCTAAGGAAAAGCAAGCATGTACGCCTGTGGCTGTCAAGGCCACGGCTGGCTTGAGATTACTTGGTGTTGAAAAATCGTCCGCTATTTTGAAGGAGGTACGCGCTCACTTGGAGACTGACTATCCTTTTGCCGTGGTGGATGGAGACGGAGTGTCTATCATGGAAGGAAAGGATGAGGGTGTGTTTGCATGGATCACGGCCAACTACCTTTTGGGCAACATTGGTTCCAAGGACAAGACGCCTACTGCTGCAGTGTTTGACTTGGGAGGTGGCTCTACGCAAATTGTGTTCGAGCCTGAATTGCCCAACTCCGGCAAAATGATCGACGGTGACCACAAGTACGAGTTCTCCTTCGGTGACCGTGACTTTGTCTTGTACCAATACAGTCACTTGGGCTACGGGTTGATGCAGGGCAGAAACAAGATCAACGCCTTGGTGGTCAAGAGCACCAAAGACGATACTTTGCAAAAGTACACGTCCAAGGCTTCTGCCAAGGATGCTACCGGATCAGGCAAAATCCTCAACCCTTGCTTAACCCCAGGTGCTGAACTCAACAATGTGCTTGTGGAGGCCGGCGAGCTGGAGTTCTATGTGGTCAATTTCAAGGGCCCTGCAGAAGCATCAGGTGCTCAGTGCAGACAACTTGCCGAAACGGTGTTGAACATGGAATCTGAGTGTACCAGCAAATCTTGTTCGTTCAACGGAGTGTATCAGCCATCGTTGCAGAAAGCATTCCACCAGAACTCGGAGATGTACGTGTTCTCATACTTCTACGACCGCACCAACCCCTTGGGCTTCCCCTCGTCTTTCACCGTGGATGAGTTGAAGGATTTGACCAAGACCGTGTGTTCAGGCCTGACCTTCTGGAAGAATGTGCTTTTGGGAGACTCGGTCAAGCAGTTGGAGGAGGAACCCAATTGGTGTCTTGACTTGTCGTTCATCACGGCTATGCTTCACACCGGTTACAACATTCCTTTGAACCGTGAGTTGAAGACCGCCAAGACCATTGCCAATAATGAATTGGGCTGGTGTCTTGGAGCATCATTGCCTTTGTTGAACGGCAAAGAGAGCGGATGGAAGTGCAGGGTCTCGGAGTCCACCAAGAACTAGCTCCCCAGTCAAATTAGACCAACTACTTGAGGTATGTACATGACTACTATGAAGAAACAGAAACCCATATACTATCAGAAACAAATAAATAGCAACCCCCCAAAAAATCTAAATAATACCATCCCAAAATATCTAAAATTGTGTCTTTCATTATTATAGGAAATTGGAGCACGTGACCCGCATCATGTGACCCGCATCATGTGATCCGCATCATGTGACCAGCGTCATGTGACTAGCCTCATGTGACCAGAATCGTGTGACCAGCAACACGTGCGCACCAGCCCAAAACGTGTAGTAGTGGCGAGCCCTATATCCTACTCCACCAACCCAGCAAGTGCAGAACGATAAGCGCCATTGCACCCCCAAGCAGTGCCTAAGCAAGCGAAACAGTGAGAGAGTCAAATTGGCAGCAAGTCATTCAGTCCTGTATAAAGTGACCCTATTTTCTCGACTCCCGCCATCACCAATCACCAATCACCATCTAGACCAAACACCAATTCCCTAAATCACCAATTTAAGCAATTGGACAAATTGGACAAATTGGACAAATTGGACAAGCTCCATAATAGAAAAGAGGTATCATTTTGGTTTACTATAAAGTTGCAGAATTTAGAGTTTCCAGATTCTACAGAATTTAAACTTTCCAGATTCTACAGAATTCCACATTCTAATCTACCACTTGATAATCAAGAAAAAGGACCAATCGAATATTGATTTGAAATGTCCAATCAGAGAATCCCAGTTCTGGCTCCGAATTCCAGCAGTCCCGTTTCCCGGAACCGGTCAACGCTGAAACACAAAGATCTGGCCAAATCAAAGGACCATAGCCGACAGAAAGACGGCAACCCGGTCCCCACCAAGATGTTGAAGCAGCTCAATAAGGATGAATTGAAACAGGTCAAGTCGCATACCGAATTGGCGCAAACGGCTAATGGAGTACGTATGCTTACCAAGAATTTGGGTAAGGCTAATATTCAGCTCCATGCCAAGGCCATAATGATTGTGACCAAAGCCAGGGACAATTCGCTCGTATACTTGACCCGGGAGGTGGTGGAGTTCTTGCTTAATAGACAGGATGATATCTTGGTGTTTGTTGACTATAAGTTACGGACTCTGAGCCGGTTCGATGTGGCCAAGATTACCCAGACGTACCCGAAAGCCCAGACGCTTCTCAAGTTCTGGACCAAGGGCATGATTCGTCAGAACCCGGAGATGTTTGATCTATGTATTACTTTGGGTGGAGATGGTACGGTGTTGCACGTACTGAACTTGTTCCAGAACATTGTGCCTCCGGTGATTTCGTTTGCCTTGGGCTCGCTTGGGTTCTTGACCAACTTCCGCTTTGATCAGTTCCGAAAACGCCTTACTTCCGTGCTTGATTCGGGCGTCCGGGCCTATATGCGCATGAGATTTACTTGCAGGGTCTACAATGCCGAACACAAGCTTTTACGGGAGCAGCAGGTGTTGAACGAGTTGGTGGTGGACCGAGGGCCCAGTCCTTATGTCACCAACTTGGAGTTGTATGGAGATGGCTCGCTACTAACGGTGGCCCAGGCCGATGGCTTGATTATAGCCACCCCTACGGGCTCCACGGCCTACTCCCTCTCGGCCGGAGGCTCCTTGGTGCACCCCCAGGTGAGTGCCATCAGCGTGACGCCCATTTGTCCACATACGCTATCGTTCCGGCCCATTCTCTTGCCGGATGGCATGACGTTGAAGGTGAAGGTGCCGTGCTCGAGCAGAGCAAACGCATGGGCCTCTTTCGACGGAAAGGCCCGCCATTTGATCGATAAGGGCTTCTACGTGACGGTTCAGGCCAGCCCGTTCCCGTTCCCGACGGTGCGATCCAGCAAAACAGAGTACATCGATTCGGTCAGCCGCAACTTGAACTGGAACGCTCGTGAGCAGCAGAAACCCTTCTCCCAGTATTTGACCGGGCACAACAAGTCTGCGTTTGAGAAGAAACACAAAATCTGTGATCTTGACGATGACATGGCCGGCTTGGGACTCGAAGACGACTTCGATATCGACTACAGTGACGAAGAAGACGAGAGTTTATCCAAGGAGGAGTTAAATCCCGTGGCATTTGACCAGACCGAGGTTCGCAGCTCCATTCCATTCTATACTGCTCCCGATTCACAGAGCATTACACCCACCAGTTCGTTCATCGACAACCGAACGTGCTTTGCACACCCCAATGCAACGGTGATGTTGAACGAGGACTCGGTGAACAATTCTGATGTCAACGACCGCGTGGATAAAGGGGTTTTCAATTTTGACTAGTCAAGTCAAGTTCTAGCAACTTTGAGTTGACTCCTACTAGATTGTCTATGGTTGAAGTCGACAGTGGACTGGATCAATTGGAATGGCTTGAAGTACAAGTGAAGCCGTGGCATAATGAAGGCGGTGCCTGGAGTTACTCAAATCTCTCTAGAGTTAATGATGCCTCTTAGGGTAATCTGTCACCTGGGATCATTAATGTAGAATAAGTTAGGAATTTATAGATTCAATAATCATCTCCAGAATAGTCTTGTCATGTTTGACAACTCTTGACAGTTCTATCTATTCTTTTCTTATATACAGTCTTTTCTTATATACAGTCTTCTATTATATACAGTCTTTTCTTATATACAGTCTTCTATTATATACAGTATTTTCTTATATACAGTCTTCCTCTATATACAGTCTTCCTCTATATACAGTCTTCTCCAAACCCCTAACCATACTACTAATTTCTTTATAGTTTCTAATATGTAGTTTGGATACCAGATTAAGCTGACATCAAGTACGGAGGTCAATCTCCACTGAGTATCCCGAATACGCATATAGAAGCGGGCATATAACATGCGGCAGCATGCAGGAGGCAAGCAACCCAGGTATATAAAGCAACCATCCCCCCCCAGATCTAAGTGACCTATTTTATTTCGTTTTTTACAACATTTACAATACTCTCAACTTTTCAACTCTACTCAATTGAGATCCACTTTTAAGCCACATCTGATTTCCACACCCCAGCCAAAATGGTAAAAGTCTTGGTCGCCCTTTCCAGCTACCATGGGACATTCTACAACGATGGAGCCAAAACAGGAGTCTTTTTTGATGAGGCTTATCACCCTTGGATAGCACTTACTGAGAAAGGAGCCGAGGTGGCGTTTGTTTCGGAAACCGGAACTTTCGGGTGGGATGAACACTCGTTGGTGGGACCTTTTGCTGGGTCGCAAGCCATTGTTAACGATGAGAGTCACCCCTTCATCCAAGCCACCAATGAAATCAAAAAGGCTTCAGAAGTGAATGCTGAAGATTATGATATCTTTTTTGCAGCAGGTGGCCACGGAACGCTTTTCGATTTCCCTCAGGCCAAGGACTTACATAAGCACATTCTTGCTATAGCCAAAAAAGGCGGAGTGGTTGCAGCTGTGTGTCATGGCCCTGTAATTTTTGAAAACCTCAAGACTGAAGATGGAGAGTACTTTATCAAGGGCAAGAATGTGACTGGATTCACGGATGAAAGTGAAAAGCTCGTGCAGGTGGACCAGATCATGAAAGCCAAGAACTTAAAGACTCCAAGAGAGGCTGCAGTGCATGCTGGAGCAAACTATATCGAGCCAAAGGAACCCTGGGCTTCTTACACCGTGACGGATGGAAAGTTGGTGACTGGAGTCAACCCTGCCTCGGCCACCGAAGCTGCAGAGAAGGCCTTGGCTGCGTTCTAGTCCACGATCTTACAAATGACAATAAACAAGACGATGAACCATGACTCAAAACTTAACTTGATTACTTAAGACTGGAACATTTCAATTACCAAGATTCTTATGCTTGAAACTGACCACTATATGATAAGATGAATGATGAATGATGAATGATGAATGATGAATGATGAATGATGAATGATGAATATGATTAAATAAGTGGACACTAAGATATTAAGATGGCCAAGAATTGATAGGAAGTCATAAGGATTCATAAGGAAGTGATAAGGAATCCATGATATATTCCTGCTATGCTCTGATGAACACTGGAGGGATTTTCATGAATGCAACACCGCGCGCAGTTCGCAACCATTCACCACCTCAGTCCAATACTCCAATACTCCTTTACTCCTTTACTCCTTTACAAACCACGCCATAGTCTGTTCATTTCTCCAAGGAAATTTCAAATATATCTTTCCCAATCTGGAACACCACATCTAAGAAAAAAAGTGGATTTCAAAATAATTGGGAGTTTCTCTGGCATTCAATTGTCCATATTCTTCTTATATGCAGTCCGCGCGAACCAACCCACCAATTCCTTACTTTGCTTTTATTTCTCTCTTCAACCTCTTCAACCTCTTCAACCAATTCCTTAGTTTACTTTTCTAATTGTCTACATTTCTAGAATTCTAATTTTTTTCATTTCTTTTTCTAATCCTGCATTTTCAACCAAACTTTATTTTCTCCATTTTTTTTCTTTTCCTCTTGTACATTTTTCCAATCTTTTCAATTTTCGATCCCAGATTTCAATTTTCTCTCTTTTTTCCCTCTCATTTCTCACTTTTTTCCCTCTCATTTCCCTCATTTCTCACTTTTTTCCCTCATTTCTCACTCTTTTTTTCCTCTAAAATCTCAATTACATCTTCTTTTTTTTGAGCCTCGCACACCCCGCTTTTCCCAAACCGACCCAACCCCAAAACAACCCAAAACTAAAAGAACATTTTTGTATAATTTCTAACCAAATTCATTCTAAAGCTAGAATTATTGTGAATCAGAAAGTACTACAAGAATTAATAAAGCTTACTTTTCGAGTGCTCATAGTGTTCTAGTAAAGGTATGGATTTTTTTTTTTTTTCTTTTTATATGTATTTTTTTTTCTTTTTAAACGTTATGTATACTTGAATGAATTCCAACTTCTTTATTTGATATTATTGGTTGCAGTGAATCATGGGTTTATAGTATAATCAACTCTAATACTCACATATTCTCAGAACCCATTCTTGTATACACTCCTACGCTAATATTATGACCAGACCAGATGTTAGAATTCATTGAATTCATTGAAATGTTAGAATTCTTTGAAATCATTGAATTCTTAGAAATGTTAGAATTCATTGAATTCATTGAAATCTTTGAAATCTTAGAATTCTTTGAATTCTCGTATGGTCAATATTCAGTTTCCAGATGGAACAATAAGCTACTCCAAGAAATCAGAACCGAGGTATTGGTCTGAGGTTTTGGTATCAATGGTTAAAATGAAACGGTTCGTTTTTGAATATCTTTGGACTTTTAAGGTGTAACTACTTTATGGTCCAGAAAGGAAAACATAGAGTGCTCTCCTTGACTCTGCCGACTCTCCTTGACTCTGCCGACTCTGCCTGACTCTGCCTGACTCTGCCGAGTCTATGGGAGTTTTACGGGAGATAGGCTTAGTTAAGAAACTTCTGGTATTACTTTTTACTTTTCAACCATATAAAGAACTAAGATAACGATATCTCTTAAGGTACAAGAATTATTGGAAGATTACTACACTTTGGAGTCAACCTATGAACGATTAAGAATAAGGCAAACAAATATCAACTACTCTCTCCTCTACTATAATCTACTCTACTCTACTCTACTCTACTATAATCTATAATGTATAATGTATAATCTATAATCTATACTCTACTGTAATCTATTTCTACTCTATTTGTACTCTCTACTATAATCTATAATGTATAATCTATACTCTACTATACTCTCTACTATACTCTCTACTTCTAGCTCTACTCTACTCTACTATAATCTATACTCTACTGTAATCTATACTCTACTATACTCTATACTCTACTATACTCTATACTCTATACTCTATACTCTATAATCTATACTCTACTCTACTCTATTTCTACTCTCTACTCTCTACTCTCTCCTCTACTATACTCATTCTCTACTCTCTACTCTACTCTATACTCATTCTACTCTACCATACTATACTATACTATACCATACTCTACTCTACTATACTCTCTCCTCTACTATAATCTATTTCTACTATACTCTCTATTATAATCTATAATCTATAATCTATACTCTACTACAATCTATACTCTACTATAATCTATAATCTATAATCTATAATCTATACTCTCTCCTCTCCTCTACTCTCTCCTCCACTAACTCATTTCCCTTCCATTTTCCTATCAATGGATTTCTCCCAACTATACACTCTTCTCTCTTAAACTCTCCTACTAAGTGTACTGATACAGTGGATATGGAGATGTGGAATTTATTAAAATCACAAGAGAGTATAATTAAACCACTTCAAAAGAAATGTTATGCATATTACTTATGTGGCTTTGATTCCGGTGATGATTATCCTGGTCCAGTTATAATCTATACTCACTATAATCTATACTATGATAATCTATAAATCTATAAATCTATAAATCTACAAAGTATGGTCCGTTAGAAACTGTAGATTCTATATTACTCTCTTCTCCTGTCTATTGTACACCATACTCTAACAACTCTCTCTTTAAACAACTCACTCGTCAAACAATTAGGCACTAGATCCAGATCCTGTATAAATAAAGTATGCATTTCTGAAGTATCTTGAAAAAGAATTAAATCCAATAACACTTACTCACTACAGAAGATTACTGTATTAGATGCAGTATTTGCAAAGAGTAGCCCAAAAAATGGATTATGTCAAAAACCTATATACATCTATGAATCTATCAATCTTTTCCAATGAGAGCTATAAGTACCACTTCTAATGTCCACATCGACTATACTCATTCTCATTCTCTACTACTAACTATTCCACCTCTTTATCTATACCTCGACATTCTAGTGCTACCTCTATCTGTCCATGATCTACTACACTGTATTACTGTATTACTGTATTACTGTATTACTGTATTACTGTATTACTGTATTACTGTATTACTGTATTACTGTATTACTGTATTACTGCTCCTACGATGAGAGGACTCATTCCATAGACTAGAAGTAGAATAAGGTTGGACTATAGATTCTTGGAATACTGGCCTACTTCTAATCTTTTCATATATTCTCCATATACTCTACAATACTCGTGTCTATCTAGTAGAACTGGATGTACTGACCAGATCTACTATCTGTATTAAGCCACAGCTACTATACTATACTCTACCATACTCTTCTCTATATAGACTATACTCTACCATACTCTTCTCTACCATACTCTACTATACTATACCATACTCTACAATACTATACTCATTCTACTCTACAATACTCTACTCTACTATACTCACTCTACTATATATATACTCTACTCTACTCTACTCTACTATACCATACTATACCATACTATACCATACTATACTATACTATACTATACTCACTCTACTATACTCTACTCTACTATACTCACTCTACTATACTAGTTCCACCTTTAAAAAGGTTTATGCAAACTCTCAACAGTATCAACCATGAGGAAGATGCTCATGACCCCAAATCTAATCCCAAGGTAGATGCATAATCAGGCGTATTGGTAACTTTGGCTTGAAATCTGGAGTTGAAAAATCACATCCCACGATTACTCTTTCTCTGGCAAAGACGCTATACTCACTCTACTATACTCACTCTACTCACTCTACCATACTCTACAATACTCTACAATACTATACTCTATAATACTCACTCTACTATACTCTACTCTACTCTACTCTACTATATATAGACTATACCATACTCTACTATACTATACCATACTCTATAATACTCTACTCTACTATACTCTATATAGACTACACTCACTCCACTACTCATTCTGTATAAAATACGACTAAACCCACTTTTCTAGAATAAGATTATTCCTAGGACTTAATAAGACAGGAATAGAATAGTCAATGATACAGATCGACTGAGAATAATAATATAGAATCATTTATAATTTCATTTCTATTGTTTTCAAATTTCTATTGCTTCATCATCCATCTCTTATTATCTTCCATAAGACTCCAGAATCTTTTTCTCTTCATCTTATTACCTTTCCCATATATATTAAACTTCCTGAAACTCATGAACTTATAATCATCCAGGTACTGACTATTATTGATTATTGATTATTGACTAAGAAGTACTGATTACAGACTAGTACTATTATTGACTACTACTGCTACTATTACTGACTACTGACTACTAGTACAGACTACTATTATAGACTACAGACTAGTGCTGATTACTACTACTAGAATCCAGGTCTGAGTCCAGGTCTGAAAAGCTTGACCTGAAAGATTCCTACCTCAGGCTCCACCAGATCACACGTTGGATGATTTCCTATTACTCTAACTGGCTGGCCGACTCTACTACTCTACTACTCTACTACTCTACTATTCTCTATACACATACTATTCTATACTATATATATATATAGACTATACTATGCTATTCTCTATACCATTCTCATGCCTACTCTACTTATACTCATACTTATACCCATACTGATACTCATACTTATACTATTTAGTCTATAGTATTCTATACACATACTGATACTATACTCTACTATGTATAGACTATACTCTGCTATACTATTCTATACTGATACTTATACTAATACCAATACTGATACTGATACTTCTTCTCTACTGATACTCTACTATTCTTCTACTCACACTAATACTATTTAGTCAAAAAGCTACCATTTACATCAACTCTTTGGTTCAATTCTTGAACTTGAAACTTGGTGGATTTATTTTTGACCCGTTCATTAAAGTCTCCTTCATTTATAATCCCCCTCCTGGTCCACCTCTATCTATACTCTACTATCTATACTCACTCTATACTCACTCTATACTCACTCTATACTCACTCTATACTTATACTGATACTGATACTGATCCTCCACTTATACTCTAAACTCTAATTATTCTCATACTGATACTGATCCTCCACTTATACTGATACTCATATTATTCTATACTGATACTCATACTATTCTATACTGATACACACTCTATACTATTCTATACTGATACTGATCCTCCACTTCTCATACTGATACTGATCGTCACTCTATACTGTACTGATACTTGTACTGTACTGATACTCTATACTATTCTATACTGATACTTCTTCTCTATACTATACTTATTCTCTACTGATACTCACTCTATACTTGTACTGATACTCACTCTATACTATTCTATACTTATACTTATTCTCCATACTGATACTCATACTCTACTGATACTGTACTTATTCTCTATACCATTCTATACTGATACGTTTCACAGGTTCTGGGGTTCTCAATGAGTGACATTTCTGAGTCGCACTTGGTTTCTTAACACTTGACTTGTAAATTGTAGATGCTCATTTTCTACTGACTCCATCATTTTGAGACCTTTTCACACCTTTTTTCACACCTGTTCACACCTGTTCACACCACTTTTAATAACAAACTAGGGTTTAAAGTGTATTTAAGGTATATAATTCTAATTGAAAGGATGAATATTTCAATTTAAATATAAGTGATTTCGTGATTTCGTGATTTAGTGGTTTCGTGATTCGTGATTCGTGATTTACTGATTTCGTGATTTACCGATTTACCGATTTACTGATTTACTGATTTACCGATTTAGTGTTGTTTTATTGGTGCTCTGAGTAGTTGGTGGGAATGGTGAAACTGCCTGGAAGGGAACATCACGTGCAGCAATGAGAAGGCGCGAAAAATGGACATGGTGCCTGCATATATGTGCGAAAAACCAGAGGAAAAAAAAAGAAAGCCTTATAAAATACGGCTCCTCAACTTCACTCTTCCCTAGGAAAACCCAGATATTCACCCACGTATTCCTTCGTGAAAATGACCGATTTATCTAATCAAATGAACAACCTCTCGTTGAACGGTGGCGGCAACGGTTCTCAGAAACCTGAAAAGGCTGTATTTGTCCCTCCTCACCTCAGAAACAGAGGCGCTTCTGCTCCTCGCAGAGAACCCTCCGAATTTGGTGGTCTGTCTCGCGGTTTCGGTGGCGGCTTTGGTGGTGGCTTTAACGGTGGTGGCCGCCGTTCAAACGGCTTTGGTGGTGGCAGAGGCGGTGCTACCAATGGTGGCGCTCCCCGTGCCGGTGTTGGCCGTTGGGTCGACGGCAAGCACCAGCCTGCTCCTCGTAACGAGAGAATGGAAACTGAATTGTTTGGTGTTGCTGAAGACCCTGCTCACCAATCCTCCGGTATCAACTTTGACAACTATGACGATATCCCTGTCGAAGCAAACGGTGACGATGTGCCAGAAGCTATCACCTCCTTCACTTCTCCTCCTTTGGACCCCTTGTTAGTTGAGAACATCGAGTTGTCCAGATTCGTCAAGCCTACCCCTGTTCAGAAGTTTTCTGTTCCTATTGTTGCCAAGGGCAGAGACTTGATGGCCTGTGCTCAAACTGGTTCCGGAAAGACTGGTGGTTTCTTGTTCCCTGTCTTGTCCGAGTGCTACATGACCGGCCCTGCCCCAGTGCCTGAGTCTTCCGGCTTCTCTTATGGTTGTGTCTACCCTACCATCTTGATCATGGCCCCAACCAGAGAGTTGGTGTCCCAGATTTTTGATGAGGCCAAGAAATTCACATACAGATCCTGGGTCCGTCCTGCCGTGGCTTACGGTGGTGTGGATATTGGTCAGCAAATGAGAACCTTGCAAAGAGGTTGCGACTTGTTGGTGGCTGCCCCAGGTCGTTTGACCGATTTGTTGGAGAGAGGCCGTATCTCCTTGTGCAACATTAAGTACTTGGTGTTGGACGAGGCCGACAGAATGTTGGATATGGGTTTCGAGCCTCAAATTAGACACATTGTGCAAGAGTGTGACATGCCTGACGTTCAGAACAGACAAACCCTCATGTTCTCCGCTACTTTCCCCAGAAACATCCAAATGTTGGCCAGAGACTTCTTGAAAGAGTACATCTTCTTGTCCGTTGGTAGAGTCGGATCTACCTCCGCCAACATCACCCAAAAGATCTTGTTGGTTGAGGACGACGAAAAGAGATCCGTCATCTTGGACTTGTTGAGTGCAGCTGACAACTCTTTGGCCATTGTCTTTACTGAGACCAAGAGAATGGCCGACTACTTGGCCGACTTCTTGTACGACCAAGGATTCCCAGCTACCGCCATCCACGGTAACAGAACACAATACGAGAGAGAGAAGGCTCTTCAAGCTTTCAAGAGTGGACAAGCCCCAATCTTGGTTGCCACTGCCGTTGCTGCTAGAGGATTGGACATTCCAAACGTTCAACACGTTATCAACTACGACTTGCCTAGCGACATTGACGACTATGTCCACAGAATTGGTCGTACTGGTCGTGCTGGTAATGTTGGTGTTGCTACATCCTTCTTCAACAGAAACAGTAAGAATATTGCTAAGGACATGATCTCTCTTTTGACCGAGGCCAACCAGGAGGTTCCAGACTTCTTGGTCAAGATCAGCAGAGAGTCTTCGTTCGGCCGTGGCGGTGCAGGCGGCGGCCGCGGACGTGGAGTCTTAGGCGGAGGTCGTGTGGGAGGTGGAACCAGAGACGCCAGAAGAGGTGGCTACGGCGGATCGTCGGCCAGCTCCTGGGGATCCAGCTCCAGCAACAATTGGGGCACCGACAGCGGAAGCACCAGAAACGGAGGAGGAGGAGGAGGATACTCCTCTAATTACGGGAACCAATCCCACAACACTTCTTGGTGGTAAACAGAGCCAGTGAGAGATTGATTTTGGATTGCTTTTTGTTACAATGATCCATTTTATTGTTTACAACAGGGTTAGAGAGAAGGAGTTTTGGAGTCCTTTAATTTAAGCTTGTTGCTTTGGATGTCTCAATTACTCGAGGAGATGCATGATACGAAGATCGAACCCTTGTATTTATTGCATATTATTATTTCTTTTTTGTCTTGGTTTTTTTATTGTCCATCCGGTAATGGACCATTTGATGGTGGGTTCATTTGAATATTACTATTTTACAGTCACGAAGACGTGATGGGTAAAATACAAGAAAATGATAAAAAAAAAAAAGGGAAAGGAATGGGAATGTCGGAAGATATCGTTCTATTTATTATAGATTTCATTGAATGTTTTATCTTTTTCATTCTGTTATTGGGTTTAAAATCATGGCTTATTATTTGATTTAGACATTTGGTGTTCTATAAAGGTGTATTATTTTAACAGAAGCAACATGTTGCGAGTGCGTAAATGTAGTAAAAGAAGTAACATGGTGTGACTGGAAGTGTGTTACTAGTGCGGGTTAGTAGACGTGCGTCAGCGTTGGCCTGTGACAGCGGATAGATTCGCGTTTCATTTCGTTTTCCACCATCCATGGCTCCCGTACGTAAGACCCGGGCTTTGGCCCTAGTATGTGTGGCATTGATGTACTTGTTCTTCCGGACCATTAACATCCCGCATCATGACCTCAAGCAGCTAGCGACCAAGGAGGAACTACTAAAACAGCTCCTTTTGGCCAATAAGAACTACCGGGAGAAAGGCTTCAATTTCCAGAGCAACCAGCTTTCGGCTCCACGGCTCCCTTCTACCACGCACCAGCAGCTTAGTATTAGTTTTCCATATGAGCCCGAAAAGGGGTTCGCCAAGAATATCTGGCAGACATGGAAGGTGGGCTTAGACGATGAGACCTTTCCTCATTCATATAAGAAGTTACATGATCATTGGGATCAGGGTAATGCAGAGTATGGCCATTATTTGCTTAGTGATAATCAATGTGATATCATGATCAATCATCTCTATGATACGGTGCCGGAGGTGAAGGAGGCATGGAATGCTATGCCCAAGAGCATTCTTAAGGCTGATTTCTTCCGGTACCTTATTCTCTTTGCCAAGGGTGGGGTGTACTCTGATATCGATACACGGGGACTCAAGCCCATCGACACGTGGGTATCGAATAATGTGACAATTTGGGGTAAACCTAATATAGCAGGGCTTGTGGTGGGGATTGAGGCGGACCCTGATAGACCAGATTGGCATGATTGGTATGCAAGGCGGATCCAGTTTTGTCAATGGACAATTATGGCCAAGAAGGGCCATCCCATGCTTTTAGAGTTGATTGCCAAGATCACAACGCTCACCTTGGACCGCAAAAAGAATAAGCAATTGGAAAAAGTCTTGGGCAAGGACGAAGGTAGTGACATCATGGACTGGACTGGGCCTGGGATCTTCACCGATAAGGTGTTTGAGTACATGAACCACTTAATGCAGAGCCAAGAGACCAGTGAGCCCCGAGATGTGATCAACTGGGAGATTTTCACGGGTATGCGTGTGCCGTTGGCCATTGAGGACGTGTTGGTATTGCCCATTACGTCTTTTTCTCCGGAAGTGGGGCAGATGGGAGCAGGCACCATCAAGGATGACTTGGCCTATGTACACCATATGTTTCTGGGTAGTTGGAAGCATGATGTATGAGAGATTTGGTGATGCAATGGTGTCTGTCGTGTCTGTCGTGACTGTCGTGTCAATCATGTCAATCATGTCAATCATGGGAAGTATAGAGATAGAATTTAGAGAAAACCAATTTATTTGATTTAGAAGTATATTAAAAGTGTTTCATAGTGGAATATTTTTTGTTGAATATTTTTTTATAGTCTATTTTTTATAGTCTATTTTTTAGTCTATTATTTTCAGGGATCAATTAATTATTTTCAGGGATCAATGACTGTGAATGTGCACTTTTTTCATGAGGAAGGTGGTGCCTGAAAAAACTGGAAACTTAGTAAGCATTCATAAATCCAGAAATCCATAAATCCATAAATCCAGAAATCCATAAATCCAGAAATATCCAGAACTACGAAAATTAGAAACCACCTAAAAACCACCACACCCAATCCCAAACCAAACTCTTATAAAAAAACAGTAACCATGAAATCGGGTCCAGTATAATTATAGCTTAATTCATAGAGTGCGAAACCCCAAGTGCGACCCAAGTGCGAAACCTTTAAATGCGAAACCTTTAAATGCGAAACCTTTGAATGCGACTAATACATGACCAGAGTAGCACTCGTGGTGATTGACGTACAAGAGGACTTTTTACCTCCGGATGGATCATTAGCTGTATCTGATGGTCGGCATATAATCCCAGGGATTGTTCACCTCCTTAGTGACCATCGCTGGGCATGTGTTGCTGCGTCCATGGATTGGCATCCTAAGGACCATAGTCTGTTTGCATCACAACAGAAGAAGGAAGAGTTTACGGAAATGGAATTTTTACACCCTGAAAATGCAATGGATTCAATGGGCAAGGTAATCATTAAGAACTTGACTATTTGGCCTGATCATTGTATTCAGAATACGCCTGGTGCTATGATGGAGACTCTGGTGGAGAGGGCCATGCGTTGTGTGCAGGTGCCACATACTTTTATTCAAAAGGGTATGCTAAGGGATAGAGAGTATTACCTGTCATTTGCAGATATTTGGGGGTTGAACAAGACACATTTGGAGCAATTTCTACTTGAAAACTCCGTGTGTGTAGTAGTATTTGTTGGCATAGCCTATGACTACTGCGTGTTGAACTCTGCTCTCGATAGTGCTGAGTTGGGCTTCAAGTCGTATGTGGTGAAGGACCTTTGTAGGGCCGTTGATTCTCTGCATGATACGGACACTGATGCCAAATACCGTGAAGCTGGTGTTGGCATTTGTACAGTCTCTGAACTAGACGATATATTAGGCTAGATTCGAACTGCCATTAAATCGAATATAGATATACTCACAATTTATGGATTCATTCAATCTACAATCTATGATGTAATAGACCTCTATAAGCATCTATGAATGTATGCTACATGCCCCGGAACTGGTTCTTGGAGGCAGTTCTACGCCCGGCGAACCGTTGCTTGCTTCTGCCCTTGGTGGCTTCATCGCCCTCTTCTCGGTCGGCCCTGAACTTGACCTTCTTTTCTGGTTTGGGTCTGAATGTGAGCTCCACTTCTCCCTTTCCATGGCTTCTGGTCCTGGAGCCTTGCCGTCTGTCTGCTTGCGCCTTGGCCACCTTGTTGAGCCTGCTTGCTTGTGTGCCAAAGCTCTCCTCTTGCCTGTGATCTGTCTCATCCTCCTTAACTGCACTGAACTCGTTCATGAACCGCTCGCTCTCTTGCTGCTCCTTCTTTCTTTCCCTCAACTTGGCCATTTGTTTCTGCACCTTATGGGCCTGCTTCCTGGTCAATTCGGCTTCAGCTTCTGAATCTGATGATTCTGATTCTGATTCTGACTCCAGCTTGTTGCCTCCATTCAACCTCTCTTCGTCCGACTCCTCGGCTGCAGTCAAACCACGGCGATCCTTGCCCACATTCTCGGTGGCCGTGATATCTTTGACAGTTCTGTTTGGATTGAGCTGCTGGTAGTCAAGAGATTCTTCATTAATAGCAAAATCAGGGTTTTCGAACATCTCCGCGAAACGGTCGTCCTTGGTGAGATCCTCGTTGACCTTGCCTGCCAACTTCTGCGCCAAGTCCTTGTTGACCTTGACCTTGGTGTTTGTAACAGTACCCGTGGACCGGATTCTGGACTCTCTCTCCTGCTCGATCTTCTTCCTGATCTCACGCTCTCTTTGGTCTCTGTATGAATTAGGATTGGCAATCAAGTTGACCTTGTCGTACAAGTCGGTATTGATGAAGTAACCATGCATGTAGGAACGTAACACGTTGGAGCCAATCAAGTGGCTCAAGTTCAACTTGGCCACGTCGTCCCGCGTGATGAACCGGAAGTTGGCGTACACCGAGTCCGACGGCTTCTCCTCCAACTCCTCCGTGATGTTGTCCAAGAACGAACACCAGCTGGGCGCAGGCCCAAGATTGGGGATATAGAATGCGTGCATGGGCATTCCTTCGTTTGCAAGGAAGAACATACCACTCTCCTTGACGTATGCCACGTCGTTGATATCCACACTGGGCTCCATGGATGTGAAGGGCTTTCCGTCGAGTCTGCTCCACACCTTGGCGATTCTCTTGTCGGAGGTCATGATCTTGTCGGAGTCGCTCTTGTTCTCGTCGATCCAGATGATCTTCTTGATGTCGAAGCCGTACCCTTGGTCCTTGACTATGGTGGGCGTGGCTGCTCGTAAGTCGTATAGGAGGGTTTTTCCGGATGACGTTCCACAAGCAAAGTTCAACCCATCGTTACGGAATACCGTGGCTGTGATTTGCGTGGATTCGCCCAACGTGTCGCTGACAAAGAGCTTGGCAGCCCTCTGCCGACTTCTGGGGTCCCAGAACTCCACGGTTCCGTCTTCAAGGCCTGCTGTCATTAATCCATGCACTGGGTTGATGTCCACAGAGTTCACACCCAATTCAGTGTCCAAGACAAACGGACTGAGGTAGCGGCCCTGGTCCAAATTTAGTCTGTAGAGCTCGTTTCCCGATGCACCAATAAGGGCATCACAGTTGGCGTGGTTGTAGGCCAAACTGCGGCCAAACTTAGGTATGCGGGATTTGTAGTGGATTCCTCCTTTGGTGTGAAACTCGATGGTACGGTCATTCTGCAAGTGGATGGATTTGGTCCAGTCATTCGAGATGATCTGGAAATCCACGTTTTCACTGTCGGTGTGCCTGTCGAACTTCAAGGATAAGTTGGAAAAGTCATACACGTGAATCTGTGGCTTGTAGGTTCCGGTGGCCATGGCAAACTGACCGTCTGGCGAAACTTTGATCTTGTTGGATGCTTCACTGAACTCGAAATCTTGGATTAACTCCACTCGGTTCATGTAATCAGCATCTCTCTTCAACTCCTTTCTTCTTTTTCGGGCAATCCAGTCCGGCAATGATCGGGAAACATTGGACCCGGCAACCTGATATACCGAAACATCTCCGGCGGAGGTGGACTTCAAGACCATGATGGACGAAACTCTGGTTATGCGAGATGATCATCTCGATTTTTTTGTGAGAAAAGTGAGTGCTCGCGCACGTGACTGCCTGAAGAAGGAGGGTGGTTCCTGTGCTTTACTTCTTATACTTATCCACATGCACGCTTTGCTGTCTGCCTCCGGAGTTATTCTGGTTCTGAAGCTTCGTGTTCTTCTCCTCCGAAAATCCTGACACTACTGCCGGCTTTTGGTATAGGAACTCGTATTCGCTGCGTGGGATTTCGACGAATCCTTCCTCTGCCTCACCACCACCTGCCCGCGCAGGCGTATCTCCGAAGGTTTCCATGAAGACCCGAATCCCGCTGTTGATGAGGTCTGCTTGACTGTCGTTGCTTTGCTTTTCGATAGTCTGCTTGAGAAACCATAATACCGTGGGCACCATCGATATTTCCGCATAGCAGAGGTCATTAGCCAAATTGTACAACGTAACCCAGATCAAGCTTGCCTTTCCTTCCAAACTCTGAAAGATTCTTTTGGTGACTTGAATGATCGACGCATTGGTATCTATAGTCACAATGTTCGATTCTTCACTCGCATTGTTACACCTCTTAGCGGCCAAAAGAAAGGTGAATGTGTGTTGCAAGTTGCGAACGAGTATTTTCTCTGCAAGTTCGTTAGATTTGGAAAGCTCCATCACATGTTGAAGCTCATCATTAATGGTTCTGCCAATCGACTTCAAAATGAGCGATATGATTAATTGCAACTCGTGGAATTCCTCCATAGTCTGCATCATCATTATTGTTTCGTCCTCATGAACCAACTTCCGCTCCGCAAAGAAGTAATTTGGCTTGGACGTTGGAGGTAACGACTGTGTTTTCAGACCAACTAGATTGAATATTGATTGCGCCACTTGATTTTCTCCAATACGTCTGAGTTTATGTTGAGAAATGACACAACCAAGCTGATTCAACACGTAAAGCAAAGAACGCACTGAGGAGATGCTGTTGAACTCGCTATAGAGCCTTTGCTTGGATGCAGAAAGAAGAAGTACCTTCTGTGAAGCAATGGAAGTGCAGGCAAGAATAGTGGTGTCTATGAAGTCAACGATCTTGTATGACTGATTCAACATGTCAAGAATGAAACGGAACGGGACGTTGTGGGCGATCTCGAGTGCAGCGTGTTGTTGCTGCGGGTATATTGGAATGAGACGAGTCGCCCCTGGCAAAGCTTTCAACATAGAATTGGTTGCAACCAAAGAAGGCCTCAACAAAAGCATTTCAACAATTAACTGGGAGTGCTTTTGCGAAAGCGCCGAGGAAGATAAAAGCGAGGTTCGGTGCACGAGTGCTACCGACTTTTCATCATGGAAACAGATTAAAGTCGCCAAATCACGGTGGCCTCTGCTTTGCAGCATGCACTTCACGATATCTCCAAAGTAATGCCATGTGGGGTTAGGGCCCTCATGAAGCTTTTGCAACAATTGAATGATTTGGGTCAAGGATCTGAGCAACACAATAGTCTGGTCTTTGTTCGTTTCTGCAAATTTTCTTAAATCGAAGAAGTAGTCGAATGGGCTGACAAGTTCTTCACTGTTGCCTCCGGCTTTTTGATCCTCGTTGAGCTTTTCAAGTTTTTCTTGAAGCTTCTCAAGCTTGTTTGGGTTTGCTAAATTGGGGTATAGGTTCAGGTTGAACAAGTGTAATAGCAACAAATGAAGAAAACTGGGTTTGAAAATATCCTTGGGATGACATCTCGCTACTAACTGAGCAAATGGCTCAAGAAAGCAGAACTCGGAAGTAGCACACAACGGCACAAGGGGGATGATTTTAGAGATCGCCACTTGCGCCTCTTTCTCCCACTCAATACTGGTAAATTCTCTGTTGGAGAGTTCAACAAGTTGCTTGTGGAGCATAGAGAGTTGCAAAATTTGGGAATTATCTTTGATCATTTTGGGTGTCAAATATATTGCTGTTCCTTGTATCAGCGAGCACCTTGCTTTATATATATTCCCAGCATGATGGCTGCATTAGCTGCAAATGCGGTTGAGGAAAGTGAGACAGGGATCTAACGCACCTGAAACAATGCAAGCTGCAAAGCCGATGCAACGAGCACAAAAAGAAAATTATATAAAGGCCTGTGACCCCCCCACCTTTCTTTTGCAAATTAGGTTTAGAATTAGCTAGATTCATGTCTTTTCTGTCAGCGGAAGGAGATTGGCCTTAAATCCGGACACCAAGTTTCCGATAATCTGGGATGTGAAGTGTCCATCTATGGCATCCAATTTTACATGTCGCCAATCCTGCAATCCTGCGCCATCTGGATCAAACCTCCTCCACCATAAATTGACTGCGATTATTAATAGATGCGGCATACGTGACGACTATTGATTATAGCCCCTAATTATCACGACCATTTACCACCACTAATTCTGACTTAATTGATTGTGATTATTAATTGTGACTATAGATTGCAACTAGTTGATTTGAGCAGCCAAACTTTCAAGTTGTTTTTTGACCGCCGATTTGGCCGTTCCGCCAGTTGCGGTTCTTCTTTCTACACTGACCTCAAAGTCAAAAACATCCACTACATCCTTTGCGAAGCGTGGGTCAATGGCTTGGAACTGGTCAAAAGTCAACTGATCAATACCAGATAACTTCTCCTCCTCAGCCTTTCTCACACATTCTCCCGATATGTGGTGTGTTTCTCTAAATGGAACACCCTTTCTGACCAAATAATCCGCAAGATCAGTTGCCAACATGTCCATGGTCAAGGCACCCTCCATCTTCTCCTTGTTGATTTTGAGGGTCGAGATGACTCCCGTGGCGATCAAAATCGAGTGCTCGACGGTTGTCATAGCATCAAAAAGGGGTTCTTTGTCTTCTTGCATATCCTTATTGTATGTGGAAGGAATCGACTTCAATGACATCAAGAAACCGGCAAGAGAACCGAAGACACGACCACATTTGCCTCTCAACAATTCAAGTGAGTCGGGATTCTTCTTCTGGGGCATCAACGAAGAGCCTGTGGAATAGGCATCAGCCAATTGGATGAAGCCAAACTCAGCCGTGGAGTAAATGATCAAGTCCTCGGAGAACCGGGAGATGTGGTTCATGAATAATGAGGACCAGAACAAGGTCTCCACTACAAAGTCACGGTCACTCACTGCAGTCAAGGAGTTGCCAATGACACTATCGAAGCCCAAACCCTCGGCCAAAAACTCACGGTCAATACCGTATGGATGGCCAGCCAAAGCACCGGCCCCCAAAGGTGATTGGTTGACTCTCTCCAAGATCTGCTTCAAACGATGGTAGTCCTGGGTGAAGTATGTGGCATATGAGCTCAACCAGTGTGCCCAGCGGATTGGCTGTGCTCTTTGCAAGTGGGTGTATCCAGGCATCAAGACATCGATCTCCGACTCAGCTCTATTCAAGATACTTTGGATGAACAGGCCCAAAAACTCGACGAGCTTGGTCAAGGATTCACGGACATAGATTCTCATGTCGGTGGCCACCTGGTCATTTCTTGACCGGCCAGTGTGCACCTTACCAGCAATTTGCTTGCCAATGATTTCACCCAAGCGTCTTTCGTTGGCAGTGTGGATATCTTCGTCACCAGGCTTCTCCTCAAATTGGCCATTTTTCCATTCTTCTCTGATAATTTCCAAGCCCTTGTGGATCTCACTTAATTCTTCCTGGGTTATAAGTTGAAGCTTGGCCAAGCCCTCGGTGTACACCTTTGTTCCGGTCAAATCAGCATTATACATGACCTTATCGTAAGGCAAGGAAGCATTGTAAAGGTCCATCAAGGGGTCACTGGCACCGGTGAATCTACCACCCCACAATCTAGCTTCGGCAGGTTTAGACATGTTTGAAATTGCAGTGGAAAAGTGAAAAGAAAAGAGGTATAAGTACTTCAAAAAGCTATGATTCATCACCGCGCTTATGCTGAGCAGTTACCCGATTAGGAAGGTGACTAACATTTGATTGATACACACCCAGGTATATGCAGGATACCAATACTAGTTGTGTTGGTTGTTTCAGTTTGGGGTTCATACATTTACCAAGGATAGCTCATGCTCGAATTACTTGTCTATTAATGCTCCCCCCGTTTATGGCTTGCATCTTCCCGAAAATCTAGGGTACAAAGAACAGTCTCTGACGGTGAATCTGTCGCACAACCAGGCCAAGATTCTCTCAGTGCCCAACCCGTATCCTCCGTGAGGACAGGTTCCGTACTTTCTCAAGTCCATAAACCAGTAGTAGTCATCGGCGTTCAAGTTCTCTCTCTTGATGGCAGCCAGCATCTCCTCATAGTCGTCGATTCTCATGGAACCTCCGCAAACCTCACCCACATTGGGCATCAACACGTCAACAGACTCGGTGACTCTTGGGTCATCGGAGCACTTCTTCATGTAGAAGGACTTGATCTCCACAGGGAAGCGGGTCAACAAGATAGGGACGTTCAACATATCGGTCATCTTACGCTCAGCAGCCTCAGCGATATCATCACCGAACTTGAACTTCTCACCTTCCTCATTAGGAATTCCGTGTTCGTTCAACCATTCCAAAGCATCGATATACTGCATTCTCTTGAAGGGCATCTTAGGAGCCTCGAATTTGGGGTTCAATTTCTTGACCAATGGCCCAGCAATAGGGTCGGCCAAAACCTTGGCAATGACGTTGACGAAAAGACGCTCAATATGGTCCAACATCTCGTCGAAAGTAAGGAAAGCCAACTCGGCCTCCGTGTGTGTGTACTCCGACAAGTGTCTTCTGGTGTGGGACTTCTCTGCCCGGAACGACTCTTGCACACAGTACACATCACCCAAAGCAGGCAAGCAGGTTTCCAAGTACAACTGCGACGATTGGGTAAGGTAGGCCTCTTCACCGTAGTAGTCCAACTTGAACAAAGTGGAGCCTCCTTCCACCTGAGTTTGCACCATGCATGGAGGAGTGACCTCGGTGATACCTTCTTCACCATAGAACTTTCTCATGGCACCCAACAAAGCGGCTCTGACCTTGAAGACAGAAGACAAGGTCTCACCTCTCATGGTCAAGTGACGCTGGTCCAACATCAAGGCAGGATCAGCATTCTCTGGCACCTTGTTGGTGAAGGAGTCGTCGCCGGAAGGAGCCAAGCCCACCACGTCGTAGAAGTCGGCCTTCAACTCCACGCCTCCTGGAGCGGATTTTCCTTCAGGCAATTTCTCAACAATACCCTTGATGATGACGGTGGACTCCAAAGTCAACTCATGAGTGATTCTGGCCTTGGCCAAGTCTCCAGTCAAGACAGTTTGCAAGAAACCCGTACCATCTCTCAAGGTAATAAAAGCAAGACCCTTTTGGGCTCTGAATCTGTGGACCCAACCTTGAACGGTAACACGGGAACCAATATGATCTTGAATTGTTCTCAACTTGATTTTCTTGGCTTCAGGCAAAGACTTATCCTCGTGGATTTTGATCAAGTCTAATTCAGCCAATTTCTTGGAAGTGTCATCCTGTCTCTTCTTTAAATCCTCATCTTGCTTGAGTTGTTTTTCCTGCTTCTTCTTTAAACCTTCAGCTCCTTTCTTGGCCTTCTTCAAAGCAGACGCCGAGATGTCCACGTACTCAAACTGCTCGGTGCCTTCTTTTTGCTTATGCACCAAGACCTTGGCATCAGGAGATGTGAAAAGAGCAAAAGCTGGGGTTTGGAACGGAGAGCTTTCACTACCTTTACCAACAGCATCAGAGCCTGATTTTTCGTTAACGTATACTTGGGACATGAGTATGAGAATCTGTTAACTAGTGATTGATTTTTTCTTCGCACGCTCCTCTGGGAAGCAAGTGTGCAGGTCAAGTGACTAATACTAGTTGAAAGGCCAATAAGAACAAGCACAAGGATTTAATGGAAATGAATTGTTTTTGGTTTTAATGAAAAGGAGGATTCTAAACTTTGAATTTTATGTTTCTAGTGAAAAAAAGAGAAGGTGAATTTATCCTGCTCCATAATGTGAGTATATAGGAATGAAGCTTAGTGGGACTTTACACTAGGCCTATGCGCAACACTAGGCCTATACGCAACACTACACCTATGCGCAACACTAGACACTATAGATGAATCATTTCACCAGGAAGTCTGGGAAAAGGGGAGGTAGAAATGGAATGGAAAGGATTTACATAGTAAAAAAGTGATTTTGAAAATGTTTTTGAAAATGTGTTTGAAAATGTGTTTGAAGGTGAGTTTGAAAATGAGTTTGAAAATGAGTTTGAAAATGAGTTTGAAAATTCTGATTTACGTGGCCTTAGGTGCTTTTACTATACTCTAGTCATGTCGCACTAGTAAAAAAGAGAACGAGACGTGCGTATTACACTCAAACTTTAGAATGCAGGAGGACCTGATGAAGTATACAAGACAGCTGCCTGCGAACTGATGGAATGGGCCATATAAATTAATGGCATCATATGTTATATGTTTTCTTATATATTGGGGATTATAGATATAGGTTTACTCATATATTGGGGATCATACATATAGATTTACTTATATATTGGGGATCATATGTTATAGGTTTACTTATACATTGGGATCATAGATATAGGATTACTTATACATTGGCTTCATAGATATATGTTTTCTTATATATTGGGAATCATACATATATGTTTACTTATATATTGGGGATTATAGATATAGGTTTACTTATATATTGGGGATCATACATATAGGATTACTCATATATTGGCATCATACATATAGGTTTACTCATATATTGGCCTCATATGTTTTAATACATAAAATACCAGGTTCTATTGATTAGTCAATATTCTTAAGAAGCTTCTTTATTTTTACCATTTATTTCCGAGCATTCTATTTCATTCCTATTTAATATGGTTCCATTTTCTTTCCATTTAGCTCCTATTGTAGCTTATGGAATAATAATAATGAATTATATCTCCATCTGCTTTTAATGATGATTCATATGAGTTGCTATTTCTTCATATTTTTGAATTTTTGATTTCGAAATCTCTTCATTATGTCCTTATGTTATTAGTGCTTATTCCAATAACCAAGGTCAATAAACCACTATATGCTAATATAGTTTAATATCCATTTGATAGAATATGTGTATGACCCTATAAATAAGGATAATAAAAATCTAACTTTTGAAATATTCAAGTAGAACTAGATATTTAGCAGTATCGGATGCAAGAGAAGGGAGGATCCAAAAGAGATCTCCAAAGAAAAGCCCTTGTGCAGAGTCATTGAAGAAGGGATCAGAGGCCAATGACAGATCTTTGAATCATGCATGAGGGAGTAATTAGAATGGTCGGAGAAAGTGTTCCAAAGGAGACTCGTGCCGTGGTTCCAGGTCTGTTGTTGGTCTATAAAGCGGGTTCTCTAAAGCGGGTTTCCACTATAGAATTGTTGTCCATGCCATTGAGACAAAAGAACAGAGTCATGGTCATATGGCGTGGACGCACGGTTCAAGTCCAAATACTCAACTCAAGTACTTCCATTTGAACCACCTCAAACCATCCACTCGTTATCATTGGTCACAGTTGCAATCTCGTGATATTCAATGCAAGAGACTACTCGTCACTGGACCTTCTACAGCCTGGAATCTACGTCTGGAATCTACATCTGGTCATTCTTCTTACCAACAAAGGTCTCCACATCTTAGCCAAATCTTCCGACTGGCCATGCAACGCCTAGAGTCGTCTTCTCAAAGCTTCATTATAGCAAATCTCCTGTGAAATAGGGAAGAACGGTTTGTGCCAGTCGTTGTTGAACAACTGGTATTCTTGAACGATTTCCTTCAATTCTAGTTCCTGCATTTTGTTCTGCAACACAACTTGCTTGAACAAGTCATTTCCAAAAAGTCCAACTTGGTATAACTTGTTGAACACGTCTCAAAGCGAGTTTCCCACGTTTTAAAGGTATTGAAAAGTCCAATTATATAAGAGACAGAAAGAGTTATAATATAACTAACTATACAAATAGAAATGGCTGAATCTGGACAACTACCCATGACTAACCACCTCTAACCAGCTCTAATCATGAGATGTCTAATGATGAAAATCAAGACTTAAACATCACTCATGAAAGTATGAGTGCATGTTTTATGCTTAGCAACAATGTCTCTTTGCACCAAGAGTTCCCAAACCATACTATGACCATTCTATATTCACGAATCCATCATCTCTAGTATACATTCCATCAAGAGAATACTATGGCTAACAGTTCCATACTAGAAGTGTAGTAGATCATTTTGATATCAAATGGTTACTGATGAGTTGTAACCATTGGTTTCATCTTCACTTCGGGCCGTGCATTAAAGTGCCTTACTTATTAGGGTTCTTAGTTATTAGGGTTCTTAGTTNTAACAGTTCCATACTAGAAGTGTAGTAGATCATTTTGATATCAAATGGTTACTGATGAGTTGTAACCATTGGTTTCATCTTCACTTCGGGCCGTGCATTAAAGTGCCTTACTTATTAGGGTTCTTAGTTATTAGGGTTCTTA